>PVKU01001257.1:0-98242 GCA_004027475.1 Anoura caudifer
CGTGGCTGTTACATAGTGAGGGGGTGGAGCCTTAGGTGTTCCCCAGGGCAGGACAGCCCAGTCGCTGGGTAGTGATGCAGTATGTGGGGGCGGGGTCTGAGAGGAGACAAGGACGCTTGCTCTGCTCACTCTCGGATCCCAGTCACCTCCACCGCTTCCCCCTTGCCTGGATTATCTGCACGTGAATGTGGGACTACCCAGTCAGCCAGCTGCCTTGTGCGGCCTCACTGGTTCTGCACAGTTGCCACCCCGTGCCTGGGGTCTGCTAGTCACCGCCTGTGCACCTGGGGGCTGCCAGCTGCAGCTCCTGCATGCCGGGTCTGCTCCTCCGCTTTTTCCTGCGGTGACTCCGCCCCTCTTACTGGTCTGGATGAATTGTTGTTGGTCTTCCAAACAGTTCAATTTTCTGAGTTCTGGTTGTTTTCTTGTTTCTAAATCTTTGTTGTCCTTAATTTTGGTTGTGAGAGAAGGCACAGTGTGTCTGCCTTCGCCTCCATCTTGGCCAGAAGTCCAAAAAAATGTACTTTGAGCCACAAAAAAACTTTTGATAGCCAAAACAGTCTTGAGAAAAAACAAAACATCATATTACCTGATTTCAAACTGTAGCACAAAATTATAATAATTAAAACAATATGGTACTGGCATAAAAACAGTCATAGAGCCCAGGACTAGACCCATATATATATGTTCAATTAATATTTAACAAGGGAGCCAAGAATAATCAATGGGGAAATGATATTCTCTTTAATAAATGGTGTTAGGAAATCTGGATATGCACCAACAAAAGAATAAAATTGGACCCCAATCCTACACCACTCATAAAAATTAACTAAAAATGGATTAAGTCTTAAAACATAAGACCTAAAATCATTAACTCCTAGAATAAATCAGGGGAGAGACACTCCTTGACATCAGTCTTAGCAATGACTTTTTGGATATGACATCAAAAGCACAAGCAACAAAAGCAAAAATCAACAAGTGTGACTATATCAAACTAAAAAGCTTCTGCACAACAAAAGAAACAATCAACAGAATGAAGGACAACCAAGTGGGAGAAAATATTTGCAAACTACTTATGTGATAAGAGGTTAATATTAAATATTAGGGGGGACCAACAAAACCCAGAATTATCTTCTGGAGGGCGGGCCCCTTGGAACACAGGCTTCTCCCACTAGGTAAGTGTTCTAGGAACCCATCTGTATCAGTGTACTAGATGGCATTGTTGTGACAGGCTGTGCTTGGCTTCAGTGAATTTTTTTTGAAGATTCTTTCAACACATTTGCCCATTTCTTGATGGTTGGTTTATGAGTGCACCTGCTCAGAAAGCCATTTTTGACCAAAAATGGCATGACCCCAATGCCCCACCCTCCCTATTCCCCGGATCTCCCACCCTGAGCATTTTTTTGTTGTTGTTTCCCCAGATGAAAAAAATCCTCGAAGGGAAACGTTCTGCCAATGTGGAAGAGTTGAAACAAAAAAATGTCAGAAGTACTAAAAGGCATCAGAATCAAAGAGTTCCAAAACTGTTTTGTGTGGTGGAGAAAACATCTCAATAGGTGTATTGCATCAAGTGAAAAATGCTCTGAAAATGACTGAAGTTTAAACATGTAAGAATAAATACACAATTTTATACATAAATTCCAGGGGCTTAGGGGGGTCCTCCTTGTATATGTGAAGAACCATACAACTCAAGAGCAAAAAAATACATCCAATTAAAATGGGCAGAGGACTTGAATAGACATTTTTCTAAATGGCCAACAAGTAAATGAAAAGGTGCTCAACATCACTAATCATCAGGGAAATGCAAATTAAAACCACAATAAAATGTTACTTCATACCTGTTAGAATGGCTATTATCAAACAGATAAGAGATAACAAATATTGGGGAGGATATGAAGAAAAGGGAACCCTGATACACTATTGATGGAAATGTAAATCGGTACAACCACTATGAAAAACAGTATGCAGTCTTCTCAAAAATTTAAAAATAGGCCTACCATATGATCCAGCAAGTCAATTTCTGGGTATATATCTAATGGGAATGAAATCACTATCTTAAAGTTATAATCTGCACTCACATTTTCATTGCAGCATTATTAACAACAGCCAAGACATAGAAACAACCTAAGTGTCTATCAATGGATGAATGGATGCAAAGATGTGGTATTATATACAACGTAGTATTATTCAGCCATAAACAAAGGACATCCGGACATTTGTCACAACATGGATGGACCTTAGCATCATTCTAAGTTAGACAGAGGAAGACAGATAGTGTATGAGCTCACTTATGTGTGAAATCTAAAATAAGTAAACTCATAAAAACAGAGAATAGAATGTTGGTTGCCAGGAGCTAAGGGGTAGGGGAAATAGGGAGATGTTTGTCAAAAAGTACAAGGAATAAGGGACTCTGACCTACAGCATGGTGACTGTAGTTAATGATACTGTGTTGTATGTTTTAAAGTTGCTGTGAGGGTAGTGCCCTAATGTTCTCAGCACCCCAACAACTGAATGGTAATTATATCAGGTGAAGGGTATGTTAACTAATCTTATTGTGGTAATTTTACAGTATATACACGCATTAAATCATTGTATTGTGTACCTTAAATCTACTCATGTCATCTGTCAATAAAGCTGGAGTTAAAAAAAAAAGAATTAGTTGGGCGAATAGCAAATTCTCCTTTTGAGGAGGCAAATAGTAAAAAACTACAACTGTTTAGGGTGTAAGTAAAGCATAGAGGTAGGAAAACATTTACATGGAAATGAGAAAGAGTACTTGATAAAATTAGAAAAGGTAATGTGAAACCTGGTTCAAGGAAAGAATCTGTAAAATGACTGGTGATGAGGGGAAAAAAGGAAGAAGAAAGAGTAAGGTTGTTATTGGGAGAGAATCATGGTAAGAACTAATTAACAGAACTGAGTCAAATAAGGAATTGAAACCAGAACTGGTTGGGAGAAAAGTAGAAGTTTAAAAAGTGAGATCATAAAGCCAATTCTGAATAGGCACAGTATAGAGATAGACCAGGTCTTTTTTTATTTTATTTTATTCTAATTGTTGTTCTTGTACAGTTTTCCATCTTTTACTCCCATCCCAGCCCACAACCCCAGCCCTCTCCACCTCCCTCTCATTTCCATCCCCCCCTAGTTTTTATTATCCATGTGTCCTTTATGCTTGTTCCTATAAACCCTTCCCCCTTTTTCCCCTGATCTTCCCTCCCCTCTCTCCTCTGGTCACTGTCAGCCTGTTGCCAATTTCAGTGTCATTGGTTATATTTTGCTTGTTTGTTTGTTTTGTTGGTTAGTTTCCTGTTAAAGGTGAGATCATATGGTATTTGTCATTCATCGCCTGGCTTATTTCGCTTAGCATAATGCTTTCCAGTTCCATCCATGCTGTTGCAAAGGGTAGAAGCTACTTCTTTCTTTCTGCTGCATAGAATTCCACTGTGTAAATGTACCATAGTTTTTTGATCCATTCATTTACTGATGGGCACCTGGGTTGCTTCCAACACTTGGCTATTGTAAATTGTGCTGCTATGACCATTGGGGTGCATAGGTTCTTTTGGATTGGTGTTTCAGGGTTCTTAGGATATAATCCTAGCAGTGGAATTTCTGGGTCAAAAGGCAGATCCATTTTTAGTTTTCTTAGAAAATTACATACTGTTTTCCATAGTGGTTGTACCAGTGAGATAGACCAGGTCTTGAAGGACTTCAGAGACCTCTTATCTATATTCTAAGTAAGACTCAGTTGTAATACCCAGAAGGCTGTGGATACTGAGAAAGAAGGGTTCTCAATGGCTAACTGGACTCAAATTCTAAAAAATTAAAATTAAAATTAAAATAAAAAAAAACACCCAACAACAAAAACAAAAACAGAGCCTAGCAACCATTTCTATGCAGGGGCCTCTCACACATACTGCACTTTATTGAGAAGCCTGCACTTAACTACCTGCCTCTGCTCTGAACTGCCTACCTGCACTGTGTTTCTGCCAGCTGACCCAACCCTTATAAAGGAATTCCTGGAATCCTATTTCAATCAATAGGACTGAGGCTTTCTCCATCCAATCAGAGCTACACAGCTATATCCCCATCAGCATCTTCACTAATAGAGCAGCTCATTTCTGACCAATGAAGACAATACCTTTTGGACAAATCAAAGTGCAAAGATTTGGAGTCTTTATTTTCATCAGGATGGACCATTTAGGGACTAGGGGCAGGGACTTCTGTCTGTATAAGCCTGCTCCCTTCTGATTCTGAGAGAGAACTTCCCCTTTCCCCTTTCCCCTTTCCCCTGTCCACCTAAGACTAAGGTCCCATTGCTAAGCTGAAAACACTGACAATGTCTCATGAGAGCAGAGTGGAGCAGATGAGCACAAGCCAGCGCTCACTGGCACAGAACAGGGCAGAGCAGAGCAGAGCAGATCTGAGCTGTATAGCTGAAGAGGAGCCTGGCCCCAGAGCCACCTGACCTTAAGGCCAGCCGACCCCAGGGCTGCCTCACAGCTGTGCTGTTTTCACAGCTATATTTTCACAGCTGTACTGTATCAAAACTGAGTGTTCTATACTGAATAAAGTTTCTTTCTTTGCTGCACCCCAAATTGGGAATTCCTGTTGGTGTTGAATTGACACCAAGGACAATGGGTTAACAAGGGACACTTAGAGCAATGAGTTAGCACATTCTCTTTTGAGAGACCTATTAGGGGGGAAATTCCTGTGTGCTTTTTACATATTGCTTTCTTTTGAAGTGCAACAATGGAGATTAAATTAAGGTGAGAGACTGAAATTAAAAGTCTTAGACTAGAAACATTAAGTTTGATTTGATTAGGGATTTTGTGTGATTTGTATTTAATTTAAATACTTGTAAAGATGGTGTGCTCATGGACTCGGGGCTTGTCAGCTCTTCACAAACTGAACTAAAAGTAAATATTCACTGTATTGGTAAATATTCCATTCTTCTTATTCCCTTGACAAATCTTTTTGCCTGCTCAACAGAGTCCATTACTCATTTTAAAGGATACTCTTATTGCTGGTTTCCTAAGCATAATATCATTTAAGATGAAAAGAGGAAATAAATTAAAAAATGGTTAGAAAATAAAATTTAACTGAATTTTAAGAATGTAAAATGGAATAGTCTATGCAAATATTGTATGTTGATTTCTAAAAATACCTTCCAAATATATAGTTTTCAATTATGAATTTCAGGGTCCTTTTCTCTGTTTATAGTAACTGAAAAATTAGTACAGTAAATTTAAGTAATTAAATGTAAATTAAGAAAATGACCACCATAATTAGGTCAGAGGCCTGGTTTTGTTATTTGCTAACCAAGAAATTAATATTCTCTAACATCACTTCCTATCTATATGATTTAACCTGTTATATCACCTGTAAAAATTAAAATAAAAATATCTTTTTATCTACACACAGGATTTAGGGAAGCACAAGTGAAAAAATATTTGTGAACTGTTCCATAAACTGTCAAGAGTGGGTGAACTTCAGGTTTTCAGTGCAAGTAAAGCTGCTTTTAGAGCTCAGATCTTCAACTCTTCTTCTTGCTCAGCCCTGCTCTAATAATGCCAAGCTCCCCTCTTGCCTTTTGTTAAAGAAAAAATTCAGGTGAAGAAATTTGAAGAGCTAATTGGTTTTATTAAGCAATTCATGAGTTGGGCTGCATCCCACCTAGCAACCGGAAGGGTGCTTCGAGGGGTTGTACAAATTGGAAGGTTTCTATAGGAAGAAGAATGGGGCACGGAAAACAAAAGGATTATTTTTAGACCAGGACATCATATATTTCAAATTTTATTTCTCAATTACAGTTTATTTTCAAAATTATTTTGTTTTCATTTCAGGTGTACAGCATAGTGGTTATAGACAGTCACATACTTCATGAAGTGATCCTCCAATATTTTCAGTACCCACCTGGCACCATACATACTTGTTACCATTCTGTTGACTATATGCCCTTATTCCATACTTTACATCCTCATGACTATTTTGTAACCATCAATTTGTACTTTTTAATTTCTTTACCTTTTTTACCTAGCCCCCAACCCCCCTCCCCTCTGGCAACCATCATCTGTTCATTGTATTTGTGAGTCTGTTTCTATTATGTTTGTTCATTTATATTGTTCTTTAGATTCCACACATAAGTGCAATCATATGACATTTAGGACATCAGCCTTTGGGGGTAAAGTGAACAGAGAAGCATTTATATTATGGAGATTGTCCCTTTTTTCTATGGGGGGATGGAGAGGGCCCATCTAACAGATTACCTTCTTGGGGCTGACCAGAAAATTCCAGACTGGTTGATTAAGAATTTTTTTTCTGAGAGAGGTTGAAACAGCAATTAGGTCAAGTATTAAAATTAGGTTTGGTATCATGGGCTTTAGCACAAGTGATACCATTTGGGACCTGTGGTTTTCTTTTTAACATTTCTGAGTCCTTTCATTCTCCCTACCCCTACTCTCTCTGTGTGGAAAAAAAAGGGGGGGAATTATATTATATATCTCTTCGAACTGGTATAATGGCAACCTGGAAAGCCCCTGCTTTCCAGGGGCTTAGCATATAATAGATTCAAGAACCCAAGTAGAGATGGCCAAGAACCTCTGAGGTCATCTACTTCATTTATTTCTCATACGCATGAAGAAACTGGAGTCCAGAAATATTAAAAAATTGCCCCAAGTTACTGTTAAGCACTCCTTCCCCAAAAGGTTTCAACTATAAGAAAAAAATAAAAAGAATTTATTTGAGTAAAGAGGGATTGCAACCTGGGACATAGATTTAGTAGAAACCTCTATTGTACATTGTACTCCAAAGGGAACAAAGGAAAGCAGGGTTTAGAAAGGGCAAAACCACAGGAGTTGTTCTCATTTAGGTTCTCCACATAAATGGAGGATATTGGCTAGGTCAGTTGGGATTGCTTAGGTCTATTATGTAAATGGAGGATGCTGGTTTTCAAAATGGATTTGTTCCTTTCAAGATGAAGAATGCAGATAATCTGGTCCACGTATGTCCATGTAGCAATCATGGATCCAGAATGTTTGTTATTCAGCCTTGAGCTGAATTGAGCAACAGGCCAGCAACTTAACAGTAGTCCCAAGAAATGGGACAGGAGGCATACACAGGCCTCACTTGTTCAACAGGTTCCGAACTGTTTTAAGTGACTCTCTTAGCAATGCTTTTTCCATTTTATTTTCTCCATTACCATTACATTGGATTTAGATTCAATCCCAGGTCTCTGGACTCTCAGAGCTCCTTCTACAGCAGCAAGCACCTGCAGACTGTGGCAGGCTAAAAAACAAATAAATGACAAGGGAGAAATCCTCAAGCCAAAGTTCCTGGGAGAGCCTTCCAGTAAAACTAGTATGATGATAAATTGGGGTAGGGAAAGAAGGACATAAAATAATCTCCTTTTCCAATCTGTTCAGTGAATTATTAAAGCTCCCTCCCACAAAAATCTTCTTTATATTAAGTTTTTATTTTTTGGTAAAATATATTTTAATACCTCCACATAATAGAATATTGCCCAGCCACTACAAAGAGTGAAGTAGATTGGCAAACACTAACGTAGAAAGATATGTCTGATATATTTAGGGCCCACTCTTGTTTTATGTGTATATAAACACGGTCATTGCTCTGGAAGGACATCTCATATTATGTCTGTATTGTTTAAATTCTCAGGAGTATCTATGCCTTCAATTATTAGGAAAAAATAAAGCTATTAAAAAATTTTAAATACTATTGAAATAATCAACGATTTAATAGCATAAAAGTGAAACTATCCATGTACAGAGGAAGCTAGAATAGAAATGTAAAAAAAAAAGATAAAATGAAAGTACAATGAAAGATTAAGAGTTTTGATGAGAATAATGGAAATATTCAGCTCCTTTCTTTCTTAAAGATGATTACTATCTAATAGCATTTTCTTTAGATAAGCAGAAAAAATTAAACAACAAATAAAGGCACTTGTAAAACTTTTGATGGAACATGTTTTTCCTACATGTCTGGCTTAGCAAAAAAGGTAAAGCAGCCCTGGCTAGTGTGGCTCAGTAGATTGAGTGCCAGCCTATGAACCAGTGTTGCCTGTTCAATTCCCAGTCTAGGGCACATGCCTGGCTTGCAGGCCAGGTCCCCAGTGGGGGGCATGTGAGAGGCAACCACACATTGATATTTCTCTCCCTTTCTCTCTCCCTTCCTTCCCCTCTGTCTAAAAATAAATAAATGAAATCTTTAGAAAAAAAAGCAGACTGTCTTGGAAGCAGATATGAAAACTCTCCCTGACCCCAGTCTAAAAAGGAAATAAATCCAAATTATGCCCACAGCACAGGCACAAAGTCTCTACAGTTGTTTTCACTTATTGTTGTTCCAAGTTTTAGAGCTAAGAATGCACAGGGGTTCAGAACAGGCTTCCCAAAAGGTGCCACTTTGGCATGTGAATTATTTTGAACTGAAGGCAATCAACCCTGCAGGCTGATGAGGAACTTTAAAAATGTAAATTAGGACTTTGCCCATAATAAGAGTTATGACCAGAAATAGCTTTTTAAACCTCTCTATTTGGCAGGGAAAAATAGTAATTACTAAACATCTTTTCTTCTTAGTGTCCTACAAATGACCTTCCTCCCCTCTGAAGCCCCAAGACATCTTACCTCATCCTTAGCTCAGAATGTTCTATATCTCTCATCTTAACTTTATGTCTTTGAACCTCTCATGTATGTAGGGGTCTCTGATTCTCTCAGGTACATGGGGGTCCCATGTGTACATTTATCATTAAATTTGGTTATTTTCTCTTGAATAACAGTGGAAAATTTCTTCCTCCCCCACAAATCTTTTGCTAGTCTGGACATCCCCTGCAAGGGTCAACCAAAGACTGTACATAAGTGTATGTGTATATTTTTCTGGGGAGAAGGACTGTGACCTTCATGAAATTTGCAAAATGATCTTATACAAATCTACACCCACAAATATTAAGAACACACAGCATTCATGTACTCATACATATGCAAATAGTCAACAGACATTTAAGAGGTTTTTTTCCTCCATTTCATGGGAATGTTATTGGCCACCTTACTGGCATTATTCCTATAGCAATGCTGCAAGTAAAGATTATCCCTATTTTATAGGTGAAGAATTTGGAGAATCAATGGTGGTCACAAATTCTTTGACACTCTTCCCATTGAGAGTTGGGGGTCTATGACCCTTCCCCTTGAATCTAAATAGGCTCTGTAACTTCTTTGACTGACTGAATATGATGGAAGTGACACTGTGTCAACTTCCTGGCCCATGACTTATGACAGAGCAGCTTCCATTTCCTGTCCTCTGAAATGTAGCTCTTGTAAGCCAGCCCTGATGTTGTGAGGAAGGCACTGCAGCCCCATGGAGATACCCACAGGGAGAAGAACTGAGCTCCCAGTTGACAGTCAGCACCAATCTGCCAGCCACATGAGTGAGCTGTCATGGAAGCAGGTCCTTCAGAAACAGTCCATATGCCACAACCAATGCTGTGTAAAGTAGAGATGCTTTACCATCATCTCCACTGAGTTTGTAGTAGGCAGAATAATGGGGAAGTGTCCAATCCTAATCCCAGAATCTGTGAATATTTAGCTTACATGGCAAAGGAGAATGGAGGTTGAAGATGGAATTAATATTGCTAATCAGCTAGCCTTAAACTAGGGAGATTTATCCTAGATTATCTAGGTAGGTGTAATGTAATCACAAGGATCCTTAAAAATGAGCAAGCAGGCCAACAGGGAAGTTAAGAGTGATTCTATGATAGAATGACTAGACCTGCTATAGCTGGCTTTGAAGATGGAGGAAGGGGCCATGAGCCAAGGAATGCAGACAGCCTCTAGTAACCTGGTAAAGGCAAGGACACTGATCCTCTCCAAGAGCTTCCAAGAAAGAACAATGCCTCATGATACCTTGATGTCAGCGCGTTGAAAATTGTGTTATTATTCTAAACTAAAGAGCTATAGTATGATAAATTTGTACTGTTTTAAGCTCCTAAATTTGTTATAATTTGTTACAACAGCTATAGAAAACTAATACAGAGGCCCCCTAAATTATATATTTGTGAGCAAAATAAACTATTGTCATTTCAAACTACTACATTTTGGGCTGGTTTGGTCCTCAGCAATAGATCATTGGAAGAAGAAAATCAAGGCTAGAGTAATTAAATAATCTCTCCAAGTAACCCAAAAATTGAAATTACCTGGCCCTGGCATTACATTTTTTTTGCTGTCAAAATTCTCAAACACCTTCAGTGCTGAAATTTTACCAGCTTTTCTGCCTCCAGACTCCCTGAACATGACTCTCCCCTTGCCACTCTCTGAATCTGCTCTCCTCATGCCAAACCCACTGTGGCCTTTTCATGGGCCCCATTCTCGGTGGTGGCATTGCTGAATACTACTTATCTTTTTTCCCCCCCAAGAATCAGTTCTTACACCACTACTTCATGGTCAACATATTTAAATCCAAACATATAATTTCTTTAAAAATGATGACCATTTTAAAAGTTAATAGTATGTAAGAGAAAAACTAATGACTTTTTAGTAGACTATTGAACATTTTTATGAATGCCTAGGCTTTTTTTTTTTTTTTACCTATTTGAAAATTCTTTATAGACTTCATTTTCTATATTTAAGTAACTTTTTTTTCCAGTGGAGTAATAAATGCCCTTTTAAATTAGCAGTAGTAAAAATAGTTATCTTGGAGATAATTATATTTAGTGATTAAGTTTTACAGCTTAAATAACACTCTTTACTGCCTATTGTAAGTACCAGCTTAGAAGAGTTACATTTTCCAGACAGGGGTGAGACCACTTAAGTTCTTCAAAAGGGAATTATTGAAAAATAAGATAATTCCCTTCATTTCTCCTCATTTATTGAGGACCATCTCTTGATGTTTTTAAAGATCCTAGACATTTATGGGACAACTGTAATAGCATAATCAATAAAATATATATTTTTTAAAAAGATCACAGTTATTTGTATGATTTAAAGAAAATCAGTTTCTCCAGAGTGAAACTGACCAGGGCAGTATCAGATCCTAGAGAAACTCACTGTGGCCTGCCAATCCAAATACATGACTGGTAGAACATAGACGACTTCAGGATACAATGACTCACATCTTCAGATCCCTGTGACACTCCCAAAAGCTTGGCTATGAATCAGAAGGGATAGCAGGTGAAATATAATGTGACACATTGGGCTATTTGTTCAAAAGATAAATGTAGATTTTAAATGTTTATAATATCATTCAAATATGGAGCAAACATGAACTTATTTCTCTGATCTGAGTCTAGTTGAAGTTTTTTGTTCCAATCACAATTTTCGGTGGACAGACACATGCCCATTGAAAATCAAACAAAAAGGGAATTTGAAACTAGGCTTCATTAAGAAAATCAAAAGAAGCCATGACCAGTGTGGCTCAGTTGGCTGGGCATTGTCCCATGAGGCAAAAGGTCACTGGTTCAATTCCTGGTCAGGGCACATGCCTGGATTTCAGCTTGGTCCCCAGTTGGGACCTGTGTAAGAGGCAATACATCAGTGTTTCTCTCTCACATTGATATTTCACTCCCTGCCTTTCTCCCTCCCTTACCCTCTCCCTAAAAATAAATTAAAAAATCTTTTTTTAAAGTCAAAAGAAAAAAATGCATTTCAAGAACAGTTGAATTTATATATTATGTGGAGCTACTACATCTCCCAGGCTTGATAGAATGGCTTAATATAGTAAGTATCCCGTAGAATTCAGTGGCACAGTCTCCCCTAATACCCAGGCTGGGTATTTGAGATACACCCAATGTGTGAGCTGTGTACTCTTTCCTCTTGTAGTTGAGCCTTGATTGTTGCTGACATGTCCAACATCAGCCACTGCCTGTGTTCTTCCTGGGGTCACACGGCATTAGCTACAAAAGTGATCTGCAGATGCCTGCTACTTGTGCTGGGCTTGGAGGTGCCCAGGAAAGGCCAACCTGTAAACCAAGGCCAAAATATATTTTATTGATTGTGCTACCCCAAGGCTTCTCATTAAGTTGCCCCAGGCCCAGTTATTTCAAGTGCTGGGCCTGGGGTAAGTTAATGAGAGGCACAGGGCTTACTGAAGCCAGATGATGCTTGTTTGAGAGAATTTAGGAAAATCTGAAATGTGGGCCAAGACAAGCCATTCACATTGAAAAGCCTCTGGAAACTGCATGGGCGGGCATGGAAGTTGGGTGTGGGAGAGCCTCAGGAAATCACTAGGGCAGGACAAAAAGTGTGAGCCATGTTGATGGAATCTCAGATATGGTGCCTATCTGCTGACTCTGTTGGGGAGAGGGCTCAGAAAAGGAAGAATGGCGTCTGCCAACACTTCCATCTGGGAGAAAGCTGCCCCTCAGCTCTCACCCTGATGCCAGATGATTCAGCTCCTCCCTATGTGTCTCTGATGTTTTTCAATCCACTGCCCTCACACTGGAGCTCAGAGGGAGTGAATCTAAGTAAGTCTGTGCATGAGCCCTTTAAGAGGAACTGCCTGGGATTCCAGAAGTTTCTGTTTTCCACAGCTTCAATCCCCACTGGTTTTTACAACCAGAAGTTGTGAGGATTTATCTTCCTGGCACTGGAACCTGGGGCTGCAGGGCTGGTGTGGGGCTGGGACCCCTTGCTCCTAAGATATCCCTTCCGATTTTTATCTGCCACATGTGAGTGTGGAACCAGCTTGTTCCATGTTGCCACCTCTCCTGCAAGTCTTAATATTGTTTCTTCTTTAATTCTGTAGTTGTAAAACTTCCATTCAGCTCAATTTTTGATGGCTCTGAATGGCGGTTGTTCTATGGTTGGTTGTTCTATGGTTTTGTTGTAGTTTTGATGTGGTTATGAGAGGAGGCTAGCTGTGTTTACCTACATGGCCATTGTGAACAGTGTGGGGATTGCCTGAGGGAAAGGGTAGGGGCTGGGTGAAGAGGGACAAAGGGCAAAAATGGGAAAACTGTATTAGCATAAACAATAAAATTTAAAAAGAATAGTTGGAGAAACCTGCTGGAGAAATGTGCAAAGGTTTAAAAGTCATTGTGTAACAGAATAATTGGTCTCTGTTTCTCAAGAGGCCACCCATCAGGAGTAAGTTAATAAGGAACGAACTTCCGGTGAACTCTGAAAAGAACATAAAACCGTGATGACTTAAATTATTCTATAAGTTAGGACTTTCTGTTGCTACTGATGGAAAGTCCAAATCAAATTGGTTAATTAATAAAAGGAATTTATTGGTTTATATAGCTACAGGCTCAGGGACTACTTTAGCTTCAGATACAACTTGTTCCAGGGGTTTATGCAATATTCCATGAGCTCAGTTCATCTCCAAATTTCAACCCTGTCCTCCTCTGCTTTGGCTTTATCCAGACACTCTCTCACATTCTGACACCAAGATGGCTGCATTAATATCTAGGTTCACATCCTTACATCACTAAATTCTGTAACTATATGAATACTCTTTATTCTCATAAACCTAGTCAATGTATCCATGTCTCTTGGCACTAATTGGGTTAGGTGCCCACCATGACCCAGAGAATTGGGGCCTGCTACTTTTTTCCCCCTGGGACAGGGGAAGCCAGTACTCCATTGTAAATGTGGCTGAGCAGAGGTGAGTGCTTTCCCGAAGAAAATTTGAGATACTCATACTAGAAAGAACCTGCTGGGCAGCAATAAGTGTCCACTATGATAGTACTATTATAATATGTTAGTAATAGACATTTTGAGTATTTTTTTTATTTTTTAAATAAGACATAGAATCACTGATGCTCACAAGAACTGAGGTCTGATATATGTTGTATATATAAGATATCAAGCCCAGCCACTTTGATACTTAATGAGATAATTATTTTATTCCTTTTGAAGTCACTTTATGGTCTTTCCAACCTTGTCTCCCACATCAATTTGTGCAGACTTTGCTCCAGCCTCACCTATTGGCTATTTCTAGGTTGCTTACATCTACATCTTGATCTTCCAGTTTCCCATTACCTAGGATGTCCCTTCCCCTCTCCAGTCTCTGATATCTAAATTCTTCTTTTCTAAGGCCTAATTTATAGTTACTTTCTCTAGGAAGCAATTGAGAAATAATGATTCTTTCTCCTAAATTTTCTCATCATTTTTCTGGTTAAACTTTGCAATTTTCCCACCAATTCCCACTCTAGACCAAGGAATATATCACTCTGATGGTGGCAGTCTTGCCTGCTGACCTTGAACATAGCTCTGGATTTCTTCTCCACATGGTACTCCCAAGAGTCCCTGATAACCAATCAAAGTTTGCTCATAAAATAGTCATTTGCCATTTTGGATGAATGCTGGGCACTATATCCTTATTGTTTCTCATTTGTAACCCTAATAGCTCATATATCATGAGCATAAACTTTGCCTCTAGAAAATATTCAATAAATGTTTGGCAAATAGAACTTAACTGAATGGAGGGTAAAACATAAAACTAAGTTAATGACAGTGGTAACTAGTGAAAGCTAATCATGAATCAGAGACACACAATTCTAACATTCAAAATGTGAGAACAGGTACTTCTGGCCAAGATGGAGGCGTAGGTGGACACACTGTGCCTCCTCTCACAACCAAGATTAAGGACAACAAAAACATAGAACCAAAAAAAAAAAAAACCGGAACAGATAGAAAATTGAATTTTACGGAAGTCCAACAATGATTCACCCACACTGGTAAGAGGGGTGGAGTTGGCAGCCGGTGGAGAGGGGTGGCAGCAGGAGAAAGCAGTGGCTAGTGGTCCCAGGCATGCAGGTGGCAGTTGGCACACCCCAGGCGCACAGGCGGCGGCTACCGAGCTCAGGGAGGCAACGAGCAAACCAAATGAGTCTCAGAAGGCAGCTGACTGCGGTCACACATTCACCCACAGATAAACCAGATGAAAATGGGCAGCAAGACAGACTGCGCAACACAGGGCCCCAGTGCCAGGAAATAAAGCCTAAGGGCACTGATTGAAAATACTTGTAGGGGTTGAAGTGCCAGTAGAGAATCCTATCCTCACAGACACTCCCAGGGTCCTAGAACAAACACAAGGAAATCCACATGGAACCCACATGGAAACCCATCCACATGGAAACCCACCCACATGGAAATCAGCACCAGAAAGGCCCAATTTGCTTGGGGAAAGCAGCGGAGGGGACTGGAATCTGAGAGGGAGCGGAGCAAGTGCCATTGTTCCCTCTTGGACCCGGCCCCCACATCCAGCATCACAACCCAGCGACTGGGTTACCCCACCCTGGGGAACACCTAAGGCTCCTCCCCTCACTATGTAACAGCTGCTACCAGACAAAGAAAAACAAAAAACAAAAACAAAAACAAAACCCAAAACAAAAAAATGGCTCAAATGGGAGAACAGATCAAAGCCCCAGAGCTAATTCATCTAAGCCACCAAGAGATAGCCAACCTATCAGATGCACAGTTCAAAGCACTGGTGATTAGGAAGCTCATACACTGGTTAATTTTGGTCGCAAATTAGATAAACAAATGAACACTACAATAAGTGAAATGAAGAAAAACGCACAGGGAACCAATAGTGATGGGAGGAAAACTGGGACTCAAATCAATGGATTGGACCAGAAGGAAGAAAGAAACAACCAAACAGAAAAGAATGAAGAAGCAAGAATTCAAAAAAATGAGGAGAGGCTTAGGAACCTCCAGGATATCTTTAAACATCCCAACATCCAAATTATAGGGGTGCCAGAAGGGGAAGAGGAAGAGCAACAAGTGGAAAACCTATTTGAACAAATAACAAAGGAGAACTTCCCCAATCTGGCAAAGGAAATAGACTTCCAGGAAGTCCAGGAAGCTCAGAGAGTCCCAAAGAAGGTGGACCCAAGGAGGAACACACCAAGGCACATCATCATTACATTAGCCAAGATTCAAATGAAGGAGAGAATTCTAGAAGCAGCAAGAGATAAGGGACAGTAACCTACAAAGGAGTTCCCATCAGACTGTCAGCTGATTTCTCAAAAGAGACCTTACAGGCAAGAAGGGGCTCGAAAGAGGTATTCCAAGTCATGAAAATAAAAGACCTACATCCAAGATTGCTCTATCCAGCGAAGCTGTCATTTAGAATGGAAGGGCAGATAAAGTGCTTCTCAGATAAGGTCAAGTTAAAGGAGTTCATCATCACCAAGCCCTTATTATATGAAATGTTAAAGGGACTTATCTAAGAGAAAGAAGATTAAAAATAGAACAATAAAAAGACAGCAAATTCACAGATATTAACACCTAAAACAAAAGCAAAGTAAGCAAAGGACTAGAACAGTAGCAGAACCACAGAAATGGAAATCATATGAAGGGTTAGCAACAGGGGAGTGGCAGGAGGAGAGGGGGGAAGTGGTACAGAGAATAAGTAGCATAGATGGTGGATAGAAAATAGGGGGAGGGCAAAAATAGTGTGGGAAATGTAGAAGCTAAAGAACTTATGACACATGGACATGAACTAAAGGGTGGGAATGTGGGTGGGAAGTGGTGTGCAGGGTGGAGGGGAATGATGGGGGAGAAGTGGGACAACTGTAATAGCATAATCAATAAAATATAATTTAAAGACAAAAAATGAAAAATTTAAAAAAATGTGAGAACACAGAGTTTCCCTTCCCCCAAAAATGTATTCTCACAAAATGTAAAATAAAATCTTACTGTATATAAAAACTTTCCCTGAGGAAATAATTATAAACTACTTAAAGCAGAATACTGGCATTTGATCCCAAGTAATAAAATATTTTAACAGATACACTTATTTAGAAAATATATGTGGTAGATGATGTACTTGAATTGGGAGATGAAATCCGTCCTTATAACCTGATCTGGCTAGAGAATAATTTCTGTAATTGCGGACAACTATTACGTATATTTTAAGCCATAATTTTAGATGACCTTATAGCATTGGGAATTACACCATTTTATAACCCAGAAGTGATTACATAAAATTGTGTTAAAGTGATCGTAATAAGAAGTACATGGGCAGTAATGTTTGCTGCTTTGCAAACACTTAGCCCAGGAGACTCTTTAAAGCTAAAGAAACAGAAAAGTCTGGTAGTTATATTAGACCTGTCCCTCCAGTAAAAGTCAGTACTCACTGGCAAACACAACCAGCACCATTTGCTCTAAATCTCACATCTCATTCACTACTTGACATCAAAACTGCCAGTTACATCCTTGAAAAACAGAACAAATTAGTTATTTAGCATAATATCATAAATGCCCCCTCACCTTACTCTCATATGCCATTTTAATTTCAAATGTTCTGTTTTCAAGACACTAATTTGTATTCATTTAGGCCAATCAATGAAGGGGATATAAAAATAACATAAAAATGGGGACAGTGTAATAGATAGAGAGCAGGATGACAGCTAGTTGCGGGGGCAGTTAGAGGATTGAGGGATTGAGCAAACAGGAAAAGGACTCACAGACATTGACAACAGTGTGGGGATTGCTGGGGGCAGGGGGGTTTAAGGGGACTAAATGGTAATGGGAAAATATACAATAAAGGTTGAAAAAGAAAAATTAAAGTGTCTCTTAATTTATCTTATGTAAAACTTTCAAGTTTTGAGCACATTTTAATATCAAATAATTAGTTCTTTGGTAATCTTTCTATATTCATCATTGAGATAATTTTAAATAGGATATTTATCATCTTTTCTTTTACAAATGGCATTTCAGTGTATTAAGGCAGTTGGTAAGGGAATGTTGTTCTTTATAAAAGAATCACAATTGACAAATGCAGGAAAAATTATATATAACTCCCAATAAGAAAATCAACCTAGTCATGATGTTCCTAGTCAGTGAACATCAATGGCTGTTAATACAATACCATTAGTGAAATGTTCATGGAGAAGTTTACAGTGGATAGGTCAGGATGACCACACCTGACCCCAATGATCAATCTTAATATCGTGATAAGTACGTCAGGCAAACAATTTGTGATACACTGGTAATTTTTTCTGCTGCTGCCTAACACATTACTCCAAAGCTTAGTGGATTAAAACAACAGTAAACATTTATCATCCCACAGTTTCTCTGATCAGAAATTGAGTAGTGATTTAGCTGGGCATTTCTAGCTTAAAGAATCTTGAGGTTGCAGTCAAGATGTCAGCTAAGGTAGCAGTCATCTGGGGGCTTGACTAGGGCTGGAGGATCCAGCGTTAGGATGGCTCACTCATGTGGCTGTGGGCAGGAGGACTCAGTTCTTTGAATGGCTTTCTCCATAGGATAGCTTGAGTTTGCTCCTGCACTGACATCTGGCAGATTTAGTGATCCAAGAAGGAAAGAGAAAGAAGCGGACATAACCTAGCCTCATACGTCACTTATCATTTCTGCTATATCCTATTGGTTCACAATCAGTCCTTTTATTCATTGTGGGAGGGGACTACACTAGGGCATGAATATGAGAAAGCAGTAGTCACTGGAGGCTGTCTCAGTGGCCAGCTACCACAAATGGGAAGCAACCCTACAAAGTTAAAACCATTCCAGAATCTAATCCAACATCTAGATCTAATTATTGATTTATAGGAAATAGTTGAGGGATAAGGACTGGGTAGAGGAACAAATTAAACAACACAAATGGGAAGCAATCAGTCAATTCCAGCATGTAGGACAACTAAAGAACAAGATCTGATTTCTTCAGCCAACAAATAGTATGGGGGAATAGTTACAGAACAAAAGAGATTTAAGAGATGTTAACCAAGTGGTAATGGCTCAAACATATCAACTGGAAAAATAATTTTTTCTACAGTTGTGAAAATTTCAAGGATAAAGTATTAGATAATATTAAAGTAATGTTGTTAGTTATGTTCAATAGGATAATGGCATCATGCTTAATGCCCTCATTTCTTGTTGTTAATGATGAATTATTTACAGTTGAAATGCTATGATGTTTGGGATTTGTTTTAAAATAATTTAATGAAAGTAACAAAAAATTGAGGAAAGACATACAACAAGATAGGCAAAAAAAAAGGTGACAGTTGGTGACACTGGCTGATAAGGGCTGTGGGAGCTCATTTTACCACTTTCTCTAGTTACGAATATGTTTGAAAAATCTCCACAGTTTTAAGCCACTGAAAGTGTGGGGTTAGTTACAGCAGTTGGCATTACCTAGAGGAACCCAGAGACACTGTAGGATTTTTAGCTGAGTTGGGAAACAAGGTTGGGTATGTAGTTGTGGTTCCACACATTTCTGGCCTTGCAGTCTGTGGCAGGACAGGAGATAGACAACATGCAAGAAAGGTGGGGGAGGCCAGGAAGTCAACTTGGAGTCAGTGCAAAAGCCTGCACTTAATGGGGTTAATAATTTCTTCTAGCAAAGTGACAGCAAAGAAAGGAAGAATCTTGCACTGGTGGCAGGCCACATCCTCTGATAATCTGCAGTTGCTTCCTGTCCAATAGCCACTATTTCCTATGTAACTTCCCTCCAGGGGTAACTCTTTTTTTTTTTTTTTTTTTTTTGCCTAGAATAAACCTCTTATCATTTAAACTCAAATTTCTCTAACCTTTGTAAAAGTTTTTGTTCTGTTTACAGTTTCACACTTGTTTTCAAGGTGAGAAGATACTTGCTTTTCCTCCTTCTTTCAACCTATATCTCTCACATGAATATTCTGACAATATTTTTAAATGTTTGATCCATATTGAGAAACTTGAAAAAAGCCACTATCTAAATAGCAAGTGCTAATTATCATGAAGATAAAAAGTGCTACTTATCATGAAGATAAATTGAGTTTCACAAAAGACCAAGAAAGACTTTAATTTCTTATAAGTATTTTTAATCCTCACAAGAAATAGACAAAGCATTTAACTCAGAGAAACACTTAATGAAAGATGGTTATTATTCAATAAACATCTACTTCATGATTGTCCTTGGCAAGAACAGAAAGATGAGAAAAACAAACTCTTCTATCTAGGAGTTGGTTGGCTAGTCAGAAAGGCACTCACATGAACAAAAATTAAATAAAATGTCATCATTGATTCTCTAATGGAAGTGTCTATAAGATACAAATGATTGGTGGTGTTTTAAGTATACTTTGACTATAGTTATAAATCAATATTGATGACAGAAAAACTCCTCAAGAGCATTGTCTAGAAGCATTTGCTGTCTTCAATTCCTCCTCTCCCATTTTCTCTTGAATATGTGCCAAGCTAAGCTTTGATCTCATGTCTTTACCAATATAACCCTTGACAGTCACCTGCTCCCTAAGTAATCTCGTTCTCCCCGTAGCTCAAACTCTACTGTACATCTCACAGATTTATTTCTTTAGCCTGGATCTTTCCACATTTGAACTATGAACCATCCACTTGAATGCAAAATAGATATTTCAAAATTATCATACCTAGAACTGATTCCTCAATTTTTTCACACCAACTCTCCTCCATGACCATTCCCTCATCTTACTGTTCACCTAGTTGCCCAGGCCAAAAATGCTAAATTCTCCTTAATTCTTCTCCTTACTTGACATTCTTTATAAAATTCACCAGCAAATCTGCTGGCTCACCTTCAAATAACATCCCACCAATGCTCGCACTGCTACAAACCATCATTATCTTGTGCCTGAATCCTTCGGAACCCTTGTAACTGATCTCCCTGCTCCGACTCTTTTCCCCTTACAGTTGATTCACCACACAGTTGCCAGAGACATCCTGCTAAAATTTTAGCTACACCACGTCACCCCTCTGTGCCAAAACCCTCCAATAGTTCTGCATCTCATTCAATGCCTTCAATGGCCTACAAGGCCCTACACAGTATAGCATTGCCTCCCACCTGCAGCTTTAACCTCTCAACCCCTTTCCAATTCCTCTCCCCTACCCTTGTTGTGATCCCACCTTACTGGCTTTCTAGCTGTTCCTCAGTCATACCAGGCATGCTCCTGCCTTAGGGCCTTTGCCTTTCCTGTTCTCTCTGCCTGAAACATTTACACCAAATGTCTATCTGCATGTCTTGCTCCCTCACTTCCTTTAGGTGTTTGCTTAGACATCACCTTTTCATTTAAGCCTTCTGTTTCACAGTTCAATCAAGGGAGAAAAATCACTTGGAACTAAATGGATGGATGGTACACATATTGCATAAAGTCAAATCCTGTAACCAACCTATATGTAGATACATGTCTATATATAGACAGAGATAGATATAAATTGATTTATAGATAACATATAGACTTATGTATAATATCTAATTTATATATAAATTTATTTATTTAGAGAGAGATATTGAGAGAATACTTCAATATATACAATTTTGTACAGAGATGTGACTCTATACCATCATGAGAGCTTATTAAGCAGTCTCTGTAAGGCTGTTTTCTTTACACCTTATGCTGGAGCTTGAAGTCCACAAATGAGAAAGTGGGAAGGAAAGATGGACATAAAATCAGGGAGAACATGCTGGAATCCAACAGGACACATGAAAACCCACAGCAGTTCTCACTGCCCCCAACCTGTTGTTGTGGGAGTCCCACACAAGAAGCCTACCTTGTCATGAGCTAAGCATGCACCTGGCCCAGGAGTCAGAGAAGCTGAAGCAGAATTCAGGGAAAGGTGAAGCAGTTGCAGGCATGCCCACTGCCCGTATTAATGAAGTGAGCCAGCAGTTAAGCTACAGCATTCGTGAGTTACGATAACATCTGTTCTGACCTTTGAAGCACACACACAAAAAAAGCAAAATGATGGCTGCTTTACTTCTTCCCTCCAAATACTACACAAGAAGTACAGCGAAGGGAGATACAATTTAGCCTCATCAAGTTGCACATGACAAATCCACACCCCCTTCCATGATTGCTCAGACTGAAATCATGATCCTGCCTCCAACACTCACTGTCCTTCTCGCCTGAATTGTTTTTCTCTGTTACACTAACATTCTATATATTATACTTGGTTGTTTGTTCACTGTCAGTCTTGCCCCACTTAAATATGAGATTCATGACAGGGATTTTTTTTTTATTATTATTCACTATTCTACGTCTAGGGCCCATAAAAGTGTCTGGCGTATAGTAGTCCCTGTGTAAATATCCGTTGAATAAATGAACCGTGGAAGCATTCTGATGAATGTTTTTAGGACAATCACATACAGATTTTTCTAACTGAAGCAAATAGAATTAGATGTATAGGTGATGAACTCACAGCCAGCGAAATAGTGAGGGAGCTAAAGAACTAATGGGCTGTAATTCATTCATATTCCTTATCCTTTAGGAGCAGGGAACGCACATAGAAAAGAGTAAAGGAGCAAGATGTTTGTAGCATCTTTCAGGTAATACATGCTATAGTGAAGATAAGAGTTTGCTAATGTAAAAGAGAACATTTATCACCATATTTTGCACATAAATTAGACCTTTGATAAATATACATGGCTGCTACTGATGACTATCTTTAACCTTTTGTTTTATCTTCCCTCTTTCTTCAAAATGTGCACACTGGGTGGAGACCTGTGCTCAGACATGATGTGAGAAACAGAGGTCAGAGCTTCATTTTCCCTGCACCTTGTTCAAACCCTCCTCCTCAAAGAAAACTCCTCCATCACCCAATGGTAGCATGAATTGCTGCCATTTGTGGAATCTTTTTAGATGGGTTTATCTGCAATACAATTTATCTCTTTATGAACACCTGCATGTATGTCTCACAAGCCCAATATAGAAAAGTCAGGGTCTCAACACTAAACAGATGACACATACACATTGGGGAAACTCACAATGAACTTTTTATGTGGGTCTGAGCAAGATGTACAGAAACTACAAGAAAGAGTCTAGAAATCCAGGCTACCTAAGGCACCACCTTAGATACAAAGGGAGGAAGTGGTTACCAGAAGGAGAGGGAGTTGTGGACACTGGACCTCCCTGAGAGAAGCTGAGACTTTCAATAACAGCCAAGTAAAGGTGACTTCACAGGGGGGTAGCCAGGGTCATAAATACCCTGACCTAATTTTCCTCCTTCCTTCTAATTTATTGTCAAGACATCCCTTTGGCTAAACCCAGCCAGAAACCAAAAATCACAGGACCTCACAAATGGAATCCCTACCAGTCAACTTCCTTGGGGCAGATAACAGGTTAGAAAAAAATGTGGAATGGACCTAGAATGACACATGGAAACTATTCTGCTTCCTGGTGAAAGCAGGAACTGGGTGCCTCCTTCTCTTTTTATTCTCCAAAGCACCTTTCACAAATTACTTGGTGTGTATGTTCTATATTCATAATATATACCTGTGAGGTCTATCAACCTATCTCAAAACGTTGAGCAGAATAACATAAGGTAGATCTCAATCACATCTGCAGAAGGGATCATAATTTTACAGTCATGTGCCATTTTATAACAGGGATGTTTTCTGAGGAATGCATTGTTCGGTGATTTCATCATCATATAAACATCATGGAGTGAGTGCCCTTACACAAACCTAGGTGGTATAGCCTACTGCACACGTAGGCTATATGGTATAGAATGTTGCTCACTGGCTACAAGCCTGCACAATATGTTACCATACTGAATACTGTAAGCAATTGTAATACCATGGTAAATATTTGTATACATAAATATGTCTAAACAAAGAAAAGGTACAATAAAATGTGCATAAAAGGTAAAAAGTGGCATACTAGTATAGGGGACTTCCCACGAATGCAGCTTACAGGACTGGAGGTTGATCTGGGTGGTCAGTGAGTGTGTGCGTGGTGAGTGACTGTGAAAGCCCAGGACTTTACTGTGCACTGCTGTAGTCTTTACAAACACCGTACACTTCAGCTACGCTAAATTTATAAGACAGCATGAGATTAAATCAATCACAAAAGAAAAAAATGCAATCAAGAGATGTAGTAAACAAAAGATGTATGAGGCTGCTGCTAGCAAATCATAGCATACTGCTTTACAGCAAATTTTTGTATAAGTAGAAAGAGTACACTCTAAACTAATGATAAAAAGTATAGTATAATAAGTACATAAACTAGTAACATAGTTATTTATTATCATTACCAAGTATTATGTGCTATACTTTTATATGACTGGTAGCACAGTAGGTTTGTTTGCACCAGCATCACCACAAACAGGTGAGAAATGCGTTGTACCACAATGTTACAATGGCTACAAGGTCAGTAGGTGATGGGGATTTTTCATCTCCATTATAATCTCATGGGACCACTGTCATATATGCAGTCCATATATGTGGTCCATTGTATATGTGGTCCATATGTGGTCCACTGCAACATCGTCAGGTGGCATATGACTGTACTGTAATGACTGTAGGGAGTCCTGAGATTATCTCTGAAGAACCAGGAATCAGCTTGAAAAGCAAGAATATTCCATTAAGAGTTATTTGTGACATCATCAGAGGCAGGATTGATGCTTAAGGCCTTTAAGACCTGAAGTGCTTTTGGTCAGTCCCCTAGGTGAGGAGGCACAGGAATGGTGCAATGAACTCTAAGAATAATAAGCCACTCGTTCCCTATAACATCATGCATTGTGGGAAAATTCTAGGGGGTGTGAATTCACGACTGGGCCTCACAGTGTGGCACCGGTCCCTGGACAACAACTCCCCTCCTATAAAAAATGTTTTAAGCAGGGTCTTGCAGGTTTATCTTATTACTTGATATATTACTCTTCTAGCCTTATAAATTTATATGTATGATTTATGTGTTATGTTTAAATGTTGGTCAATGACAGATATAAAGGAAGATCAATAAAGGAGAAAGGTGCCTGAGAACTTTAGAACTTAATTTTTTACATGTCAAGCTAAGGAAATCAGAGAGGGCAACCAGGAACATGGCATATATCTTAAAAACCAATTAGCATTCTACATGCCTTTTATTAAACAGATATGTCCTTTAACTAGCTTTATTGCTTTCACTCAACATCCTAATAACCTGGAAAGTAGTAAAACTAAATGAATACCTTATTGATTAGCTCTCAAAAATATTATAATATTTTATCTTTCTCATAAAATATGTGCTAAAAATTTATGAGGACATTAATATACAAATTCACCTCTCTGATGGGATGTGCTATAAATCTGAAACAATATGCTTTCTTTGGTCTTTTCAAAGGTAGCATCCTTGTACAGAACTGCAGAAAACACACATGGACATAGCAATTTTCAGAAATAAGGGTTTGTCCTTGAGCCTTTCACTTATGTTCTTAGTTCTCTTTACAGAGTTTTAAAATAGCACAATTTCTTTATGTCCACTTTAAAGATCTTGAAAGAAATAAACTATATAAGTATAGATTAAATAAAGCTCATTTTGTCATTCCTGGAAACATGATAAAAATAAAAAGTACCACGGAACAACCATGTTTTTCTCTCAAAGAGAAAAGATCTTGTTTTATTTTCTTTTGGGTTCCCAAAGCTGAAGAAAATGCCTGGCATACTATAGGACTTTCATAAATGTTTTAACCAACTATATAGCATATATACTAAATATATAACTGTGTATCTCTATTGTCATTAAAACCCATGCTCTAAGAATTACCAAATAACTGTAAGTATACAACATATATGGCTTACTCCAAAATACTTGGAATGATGCCTGTAGCATACTTTATTAATTAGAATGATTTCAGCTTCTGAGAACAGAAAGCCTTGTCTTAATGGTCTGAAACAATAGAAAAATGGATTCTTGTAAGATAAGAAGTTATGGGGTAGGGTGGGCTCATGACTGGTCAGACTGTCTGCTCAGTGACCTTCCCAAGAACCCTGATTCTTTCCATCTTCTGTTTTGCTTCTTCAGCACATCAGCCTCATCCTCAGATTGATTTCCCCCATGGATGATTCCAGAAATTATACAGTGTTCAGAGATGGGGAGTGGGGAGGGGTGAAAGAGACCTTTTTCTTCCCTGAGTCTTTCTTTAAAACAAGAAAAAGTTTCCAAGAATATGTAACGAGTGGTCCTTACACTTACAGCAGATTTCTCCTAGGACTCATATGGGCTAGAAGTGTGTGTTTGTGTTTTCAGGAGACTAAATCTTCATTATTTCAGAATAATTGTCCTCCTACATTCTAATACAGCAATCAAGAATATTGCTAGAAATTTAATTGTAACTGGCCTGTGCATTATAATTCAAGATTTAAGAAAGCTGTGTCTTTATTTTTGTAGTGGACAGTATTGACTTCTTAACCAAGAGCAAGAAGCTATCTCTTTCCCCAGAAGAATACCCTAAAATTGAACAGAATTATACATACAGGAAATAATATATCTTTAAGAAAACTGTAGGACAAGATTGCTAGCAGTGAAATATTTAGAATTCTTCACTAAAAAGAGAGCAGACAGTTTAAAATTCAAAGTATATCCATCCAGAAATATATGCCAAAAAGGATTGCTCAGAAAATTGGATTTGGCCAATGAGAGGCGTCGGCAGTAGATCAGAGGGCAGGAGAAAAAAGTGGGCATTTCTTCCTTCCCTCCTGCCCAGCTTCAGTGGGTTCTGGAGGAGGCTCTGTGCCTTTACTGTTGAACAACCCCTCTCACTTGGCTCTAGAACCTTCCAGGCCATTTCCTCCCTTGGCCAGAATACTAGGTGTTCAAGAGGAAGGCTTGCACTTGTGGCCAGTCCCTGAGCACCTCGACATTCTTTGTTGGTTTCCTTAGCCTGCCTACAGCTCTGTCAATCACGCCTTCATTTAATTCTCTTCAAATTCCCAGCTAAGGTTGCCTTCTGTTTCCTGCCAGAATACTTCTGATGCAAATACACTTGCTGAGAGCCTTATCTAAGAGCTAATAAGCTACCTCTTTTGTAAGAACAGTACAGGCAAAAAGAACACAGGTAGTAAATTGGCATAGTTTAATAAATAATGAGATCTATGATTGAAATTTATAAGAAAAAATGAAGTTGAAGAAAGCATCAAGAAAAAGGTCTTCAGATACAAATCAAAAGTTTGATAGGAACATGAGAAAAAGATAACATTCTACTTATTTTTAAAACTAAAGACATAATTACAAGGCTGGTGAAAATAAATCTAAGAGCAGCTTGCATTTATTGGTTTTTATGTTTAACAAATTAACAGGTGCTTTTATCCATATAAAGGGCTTCAAAATATGTTTATAGGAAGAAATACAGTGGACCAGCAAAGTTGTTCACTTTAACAAAATGTGTGTTGGCAATTCTCATGTTTAAAATTGTCATGAACAATGATTTCAAGTCAAAATACTATCAGCACAGGTCACTTGATGTACGAACACCTGATAAATAAATGAGCTTTTAGTAAACACGAACTATGGGCCAGGCCCAGTGCTGACTTGTGCGTCTCCATTTATTTTCTTAAAAATTGTGCTGGAATATGTGTTTGTCAACTTGATTTACTTGAGAGTTCTCTTTCCCAGAACCCCCTTCTCTCTATTCTTCCAAGTTAGAATTGAGCAAAGAACCTCGTGGGAGGGTGCCAGATACAGTAATAGACAGATGCAGAGGTGCCCGGCAGGTCTCAGTCTTTCCTCACTGTCCATGCTGAGGCCAGCAACCATTCTGACTGTTGACCAACTGTGGTCCTGGGATCACAACATGATGCTTGGCTGTGGACTAACACTGCCTATATTTTAGATGAGAAAACAATTCTCCCTTATTTTTTTAATTTTTAATATATTTTATTGATTATGCTATTGCAGTTGTCCCATTTTTTCCTCATCATTCCCTTCCACCCTGCACACCACCTCCCACACACATTCCCCCACTTTAGTTCATGTCCATGTGTCATAAATTCTTTAGCTTCTACTTTTCCCACACTATTCTTGCCCTCCCCCTGTCTATTTTCTACTCACCATCTATGCTACTTATTCTCTGTACCTTTTCCCCTCTCTCCTCTTCCCACTCCCCTGTTGCTAACCCTCCATATGATCTCCATTTTCTTGGTTCTGTTCCTCTTCTAGCTGTTTGCTTAGTTTGCTTTTGTTTTAGGTGTGGTTGTTAATACCGGTGAGTTTGCTATCTTTTTACTGTTCATATTTTTTATCTTCTTTTTCTTAGATAAGTCCCTTTAACATTTCATATAATAAGGGCTTGGTGATGGTGAACTCCTTTAACTTGACCTTATCTGAGAAGCACTTTATCTGCCCTTCCATTCTAAATGACAGCTTCACTGGATAGAGCAATCTTGGATGTAGGTCCTTCACTTTCACAATTTGGAATACTTCTTCCCAGCCCCTTCTTGCCTGTAAGGTCTCTTTTGAGAAATCAGCTGACAGTCTGATGGGAAATCCTTTGTAGGTGACTGTCCCCTTATCCCTTGCTGCTTCAAGAATTCTCTCCTTCATTTGAATCTTGGCTAATTTAATTATGATGTGCCTTGGTGTGTTCCTCCTTGGGTCCAACTTCTTTGGGACTCTCTGAGCTTCCTGGACTTCCTGGAAGTCTATTTCCTTTGCCAGATTGGGGAAGTTCTCCTTTATTACTTGTTCAAATAGGTTTTCCACTTGTTGCTCTTCCTCTTCCCCTTCTGGTACCCCTAATAATTCAGATGTTGGGACGTTTAAAGCTGTCCTGGAGGTTCCTAAGCCTCTCCTCATTTTTTTTAATTCTTGTTTCTTCATTCTTTTCTGTTTGGTTGTTTCTTTCTTCCTTCTGGTCCACTCCATTGATTTGAGTCCCAGTTTTCCTCCCATCTCTGTTGGTTCCCTGTGTGTTTTTCTTCATTTCACTTATTGTAGCCTCCATTTTTTCATCTAATTTGTGAGCAAAATCAACCAATTCTGTGAGCATCCTGATCACCAGGGCTTTGAACTGTGTATCTGATACGTTAGCTATTTCTTCGTCACTTAGATGAATTGGCTCTGGGGCTTTGATTTGTCCAGTTTGAGCCATTTTGTTTCTGTTTTTTGTTTTGTTTTGTTTTTTCCTAATGGCGGCTGTTACGTAGTGAGGGGTGGAGCCTTAGGTGTTCTCCAGGGCGGGGCAGCCCAGTCGCTGGATAGTGACGCTGTGTGTGGGGGCGGGGTCCAAGAGGGAACAATTGTGTTTGCTCTGCTCTCTCTCTCTCTCTATTCCAGTCCCTTCTGCCGCTTCCCCTTCACCTGGATTTTCTGCATGTGGATGTGGGAACACCTGGTTAGCCAGCCGCATTGCACGGCCTCACTGGGTCTGGACAGTTGCCACCCCGTGCCCGGGGTCTGCCAGCCACCACCTGTGCACCCGAGACCTGCCAGCCGCTGCTGCCTGCATGCCCGGTCCACACCTCCGCCTCTCTCTATTGCAACTCCGCCCCTCTTACCGGTCTGGATGAATGGTTGTTGGACTTTAGTACAGTTCAATTTTCTAAGAGTTCTGGCTGTTTTCTCATTTCTAAATCTTTGTTGTCCTTAATTTTGGTTGTGAGAGGAGGCACAGTATGTCCACCGACACCTCCATCTTGGCCAGAAGTCCCAATTCTCCCTTCTTGTACCACCTCACTCGAGAATCAAATTCCCCAGGGGTAGAGGTTGGGGACCCAGCCACTCTGGCTTGGATTACATGCCTGCTCATGAGGACAAGCACTGGATAGTTCCCCCAAGGCTTCTACTGATCACTAGGAAATAGGTAATTTCCTTTTTTTTTTTTTTTTGTCATGAATTTATAGATAACTTCTTGAAAAGGAAATCAAGGCTTGGGAAGGGAGAATGGACATTAAATGCCCCAAAATAACAAGTGCAACAGATGTCCATTCTATGCATTTACCCAAGATGTTCTATCATTGACCAGCTAGTAATAATATGCAACATTGATTCAATACTTTCTCTGTGCCAATAACTCAGTCTTTTACATGTATTACCTTATTTAATCCTCACAGCAGTACTAAAAGGCAGATACTTTTCTATATTTTACACTGAAGAAAACATATAAAATTAGCATTTTGCTAGCTTTCGTCCTGTAAAGTATAACTGGCTAGAGATGGAGTTAATGAAAGGTTTTGGCTCTAATTTCAGAAATACTAGATTTTCAACCCCAATTTTGCTGAAATTTTTCCTAATCCATTGCACAGCGATCTCAGTCCTGCTAATTTATGTTGTAGTGACTAAATGTATCACATAAATCTCATCCTCTTCATTCCACTGGAGAGTCCTACACATGCACAAGGTATTCTATTTTTACTATTATATGGTTTATTAATATTGAATTTGTAAAACCTACTTTTGCCTTAAGCTTTAATTATAAGTTATAAATATTATTCTATTTAGCAAATTTTAACAATCACTTTTAAGGGAGCTTTTATAATTCAGTTATTCTAATGCTTTTAATGATTTCATTTATTTATTTATTTATTTTAGAGAGAGGGGAAAGGAAGGAGAAAGGGAGAAAAACAGCATTTTGAGAGAGAAACATCAATCAGCTGCCTCTTGTACTTGCCCAGACCAGGGATCAAACCTGCAACCTAGGTATGTGCCCTGACCAGGGATTGAACCCACAATCATTTTGGTGTGTTGGATGGTGCTCCAACCAACTGAGCCATCTGGCTGGGGCATTACTCTAATCCTTTTAAACATTCTTACACTGGACTTAAAAGTGTACTATATTTTATTTTTTAGTGTTACAATGGATTCATAAACAAACCTTCTAAAGAACTCAAATGATTTTTCACCAGTTTTATCGAAATATGATTCACATGCCATCAATTCACTCATTTAAAGTGCACAATTAAAGTGTACAATTTGACAGGTATACAGATGGTCCTTGACTTACAATTTTTCAGATTTATAATTGTGCAAAAGCTATACACATTCAGTAGAAATCTGACATCAAATTTGGAACTTCGATCTTTTCTGGGGCTAGCAAAATGAAGTACAATACTCTCTTGTGATACTGGGCAGTGGCAATGAGATAATTTTGCCCAACTGTGGGCTACTGTAAGTGTTCTGAGACATTTAAAGTAGGCTAGGGTAAGCAATGATGTTCGGTAAGTTATGTATATTAAGTGCATTTTTGACTTACAATGTTTTTCAGCTTATGAGGGTTTATTGGGATGTAATACCATTGTAAATCGAGGAGCATCTGTAATTCAGTGGCTTTAGTATATTCGCAGAGTTGTGCAACCATCACCAGAATCAATTTTAGAACATTTGCATTACCCCACAAAGATTCTTATAAATCAAATCAGTTAATTGTATAGATAAGATTAATTTTATGTTTTCTTAATTGTTATAATTGTACTTCTTATAAACTTAGTAGGATTTTAACTAAAATCACAAATATAAAACAGTTATCCAATTACTCACTAAATTTGGAACCATGAAGTCCTTCTAACAGGTTAAATTATCTGAACATCATACATATGTAAATCTACTTTGTTCCTTAATAAAAAATGTATTAATAATATTTATTATTTACTTCATCCTTTCTATATTTAATTCCAAATCTTCCAAGAGCTAATGAAAAATTCTAATACAAACATTTTTTCATATTTGCTTTCTAGAACAAACTTGGGGAAATATTTTTTTCAGCTAGCATAATTTGCATATCAACAAGAGACTGGGGTGAGAGTTTGAAATCTAGAATCAGAGACACCCAAAACAACTTTTCTCATAACAGTGAGTGACAACCTAAGCCTACTTTTATAGACACTTTATGGAAAGAATTGGCTGCTGGCAGCTTAGTGTCAGCTGTAGGAGGGGAGTGTAGCATAAGGGCCAGAGAAATATGGTGGCAGGCAGAAGCTGGAGATAAACTTGTCCAAGAAGAGATTTTCTATGGTGAAGGTAGCTGAGGAATTTTAGGACAGAAATGTTTAATATCCTGAGCTGTGATTACCCTCTGCTTCTCCCAGCCTTCAGCAGGAGTCTGACAGACTTATATTTGAAATACTGAAGTGGAGCAATTGGGAAAGCCAAGAGTGGTGTAAGGAACCAGGAGGCTCTGTAGAAGCAGAAAGCAGTGGGAACTGCTGCAGAAGCAGCCAGGAGGGCCTATTAGGGGCCTCTGCACTGCAGGGAGTGGGATGGGCTTGGGCCACATTATTTGGAATTAAAGGAAAAGGTGATTCCAGAGGACAGAAAGCCAGGAAGGCCCCTGGCAGCAGAGGTCTAGGTTAAAGTAGGACGTAGCCACATGATTTTGAAGGAAAACTCTACTCACAAAAAGAGATGATGAGTTATTTCCTATCATTGTTCCTAAGAAGACCAAGTCTGGAGTATCTATCTCATTTGTGCTGATTTAAAGAATTCTGCACAGTTACATTCAGCTACTCAGCACCTCAGCAGCCAAAAAGGCTTCCCAGATCCTCTTTTTCAACACGTGCTTATGAAAGAAGGTGTCAGCTTCTCACATCATCAGAGAGGAAATGAATCATTTGACTGCTCTGGCACCAAGTGCTCTTGAATTGTCTCAGTAACTCCAAAAATGTTGAATTTTGGTATTTCTACGCAAGTAGAATGTTTTGCAAATTTTTTCATCAAGGTTGTTTATCTTCATAACCCCCTGATTTGACTTTATTTAAAGATGTAAAATTAGTGTTTTATGTGGGACTGAGCTTATGTGTCCCCATACAGCTGATCTGCTTGGCCAAGTTAGTCAAATCATCGGCATATAGAAAAAAGGAAGCAGTTAAACTGGCTACTGTTATCATGAAGGCTGAAAGATTGCACCTATTTCCCACTTTCAATAAGAATTCATTAGCCCTGTGTATTTAAATCAGGCCATTGGTTTTGGAACTTTGAGGCCCCAAGAGTACATAAACAGAGTTTTGAGAATTAGTGTTTCTAAATTGCCTTTTGTTTTCTCCTTGCCCAGGTATATATTTAGCAAAGGGATGTGAAAGAAAGGGTGTGTCTCGCTTCATGTCATTGTGCCCTGGCTTCTGGGAGCTGTTTCATTCAAACCACCAGGGCCCGTCCTGGCTGTCCCTGGCAAGTGTCCCCACCCAGAAAGGTCCCCACACCCTCTCACAGAAGTCAGCAAACTGGCAAGAGAGGTTGAAAAAAAATGTAAATGGCAGCTGGAACTCTTCGGCTTAACCTCAGTAAATAGTTAAATTTATCACAACTTGAACTTTGACATTTTATAGCAGGCTCTGTGAGGAGATCCCTGTCATTGACGGACTGGACAGCCGATCGAGAGGTGTGGAGCTTCACAACTGGTTTGGGGACAGAGAATGTTGGTGGACAATTGCATGAAAAGAAAGATTTTTCTGTCTGGGAGAGAAGAAAAGTTCTCACAAAACTGAGCAGAGCGACAGTAATAAGTTTGCTTCTTTCTTTGGTCAAGGAACACAGCATTATCTCTCTGTATTGCCCCTTCTTTTACGAAAAAGCCTTTCTTCACAGAATGGAGAAATCCCTCTGAGTTCAGTGTAGAACATGTTAGGTCAGCTGCACAATGAACACCAGGAACATAACATTCCTTGCAAAAAAAGAAAATTCATTTTGATATGCATCTCAGCTCTCCTGTAAAAAATGCCCATTTTTTTCCAAAACAATGACAGGCTTTCTACTTGAAAGCATTTGAATTTTTCCTATCTTTATTTCATTGTGAAATGCATGTGAAACCAAGTAATTATAATGTTATGAGTTAAATTTTGTGTGCCCTCAAAATTCATATTGAAATCCTAACCCCCCAGTTACTCAGAATGTGACTTTATTTGAAGAAGGGTCTTTATAGAGGTAATCAAGGTAAAGTCAACTCATTAAGACAGGCCCTAATTCAATGTGACGTGTGTCCTTATAAAAGGGGTAAAATTGGACACAGAGCAACACATACAGGAAATGCCATGTGAACGTGAAGATGGCCATCTAAACACCAGGGAGAGGCCTGGAACAGATCTTTCCGTTAGCTCTGGAGGACCCAGCCCTGCCAACACCTTTGATCTGAGACCTCTAGACTCATGAACTGTGAGACAATAAACTTCTAAGTCACCTACTTTGAGATGCTTTGTTAAAGCAGTACTAACAAACTAATACGTGTGGCGAAATAATAAGCTTTCCTCCACCCCTGCCAAGACAGGCCCTAATTTGGGTTTCTGCTCCAGAATCACAAGCCCAAATGCCAGCAAACAACCCAAAGCAGTGACTGTAGCCGGACAGACTCATTGGGATTGTTAAAGGGGACTGAGGCAAACTGGGAAGTAGGCAATATCCAGCTCCCGCCAGTTCTACCATGCAGAAATAAAGGCCCAGCATTGACAGACAATCTGACTTTTATGAGAGAGAAACCCAACATGCAGATTTATTTAAATGTAAAAGTGCCTCTATTTTTCAATATTGATAACAAATTGAAAAAGATTTAAATATTGTCCTGACCAACAACACATGGGCCAACTAAAATTCAGCCCACAATCTAACGGCATTTTAAGAGATTCCACAGGATGCTCACAGAATGTGAGAGTGGGAATCCTGGGACTTCATTTTAGCCATGGGCCTCATTTCCAAGGCTTCTTGCGCATAGGCCGGGTCATGTAACTAGGTCTGACCGGTGGAATGTGACCATTGGAATTGAAGTACGTCATTGCTCTACTGAGATTGGCAAATATCTGAGCTGCCTTTCTTTTATTGTAATCCCCTTCCAGAACCTTGGAGGTAGATACTTACCTTTAAGGGGTCAGATTTAATCTGCCAAGGGCAAGGAGTGTGAAGAAAATTACATGCTATCCTATATGAGCTACCTCTCTCTAACCCTGACACTAAAAGAAAGAGAAAAGAGACAGGGAGAAATTTGCTTTGTATTAAGATAGAGAATCAGGATGCACAGTTTCAACTCTCTTTCCTCAATCTTGAGGAGCAGGAAAAAATATAAATTAGGGCCAAATTCCCAGCTCCATCGGTGAATGGTCCCACAGTAAGCAAAGGGTAGGAGGTAGCAATTATCCCTTGCCCAAGAACATCTATGAAGAATTTGCTACCCTTTCTGCATGCATTCCCCACAAGAGGTCCACTCAGAAGCACACAGCACATACATTGATGGCTAAGTATACCTTTTCCTTTTGTCCATTCCTTATTTCCACTAGAGATGGTATGGGACAAAGACTAAGTACAATTTTCACTTCTTTCATTACAAAATTATACCATCAACATAATCATTGTAAAATTCTTATTGAATAATCTCATCAGATATAGTTTACTACTAACACCTAGTTGGTTATGGAACTTAACAAAGTGGTGACATTATTAGGAATGTAACATTTTCTAAATACTGGAGAATGCCAAAAAAATGCTGGGTCCCTTCTCTGGGTCTTACAATTTGACCTCTAGGTTCTTTCAAAATTCCTATTCTTGCCTAGATATAAACCTCTGGGTCTTGTGACTCATAGATGAATACATATTAATTTGCTTTTGCCTGCTTATGTACTATCATTTACTGTTCACATGGGTTTATGTCCATCATTCACCTCTCTATCATCCTAAAGGCTTTTGCTGACTACTCCCTTCCACACCCCACCATTGTTTTTTCTCCCAAAACCTCCCTAGATAAATCCTTATCTCATTAAGCAGACTTCCCAGCACTTCCAACATTTTTATACTTCTGTTTAAGTCTTCACATACTGTAAATTTCACATTATAAATTCCTTGAGGGCAGAACCATGTATTTTATGTAAATATAATGATTTATGTTACTTTCCACATCTCTGCATGTCATTAAACAATACACAAGTTCGTTTAGTTAAGGACTGACATCTATAAACATAGAAACTGGTTCTACCTTTTGTGTCAGTATCGGTTGGTTGATTTTGATTTTTTATTGTAACATTTGATAAACCTAATGGCATTAGGGAATTATTATTGTTCAGACCTGTAACTATGTGAATGCTTATCCCATGTTACACTTGAGAATTAGTCTGTTTTAGAGATAAGTGAATAAGTAATGCAGATGTTATCTACAGAAAGCCTCCATCTAGAGCACAAGTTGTTGTAGGAACAGAAGATGAGTACATATTATTGTGGTAGGCTTCCCTCATCCACTGGAAATTTTCCTTTGTCATTTAAACATTCGCTTGAGTAGACTGAATTTTACATAAATGTAAACATGTTAATTTTCCTGTGATGCAACTCAAGAACACTGTGTTCCATCCTCACTGCATTGTTCCCAGTAATTCTGACTAGGTTTGCTAGTCAAAAACTGAACCTAGTAACATGGTAACCTGATCGCTTCTATTTGTTGGGTGATACTTCACTGATCTGACATGTCCCGTGTTTTTGGCTCTTCTTTGTACTTTTGAGTTTCTAAATAGTCCCATTAGGGATTGTTTCCTAAAGGTTATTTGTTGGCAGTTTAGGTTCAGTGTCTTAACATATTTAGCAAAATACCCTGAGGTGATTTGGGAATGGTGGGGGAGATCTGAAGGCAGGAAAGTAATGGGGAAGCTATTGGAAGGGCAGGGAGAGGAGTGTCTGATGTAGTATCAGATAAGAGGTACACCTTCAGGGGTTTGCAGTGAGGATGCTGGAAGGTCAAACAGATCCAGGAAAGTCAGTGAAAAAAATACACTGAAAGTGAAGGAGATCAATCAAGACTCAGTTCCCAAGAAATGGCTGGCAATAAACCTGGTTGGCAGGTGCTTCCTCTTTGGGGAAGGGTGAAGGGGAAACATGAGCCTTAGTGTCCTGGGCATTAGGAAGCCAAGCAATCTTCCTTGCCATCTCCCCAGAAGTAATTAAGGGGCCTGACAGCGTGGCTGACAGCCAGGAACAGCACAGTCAAAGGGCTCAGGGCTTCAAATCTCTTTTAAGTAGCAACTGGAGCAACTTTTCAAATTCCTAATTAGCAGATGAAAATGGAATGCCTTATCATTTACTAGAAAGGGACAAAGCAACCCACAAATGACAGTGTACTTAGAGCAAACAGGATGGAATTAGAAGCAGGAAAGGCAACTGGTATTTCTTGTACAACCACTTTCCTGAGTAAAAAATGAGTGCTATAGCATGCTTCCCCACTCAGTAAGACTTAAACGCAAATTCACCAAAATTAGAAAATATTATTTTTAAATGCAATTATTTTAAAATGTTACACATGAATACAGCAATAAGAAATTCCTAGATACCATTAGATGCTTCACTTACTATAACTGTCCTAAGTAAATGCTTACTTTAAATCTATTTTAATTTCTAGGTTTGAGCAGGACACACTTTAAAACTCAAATGACTCTGAAATTCTTGATTAGTCTTACTCTCTAAATGTATTCAAGCTGCTGTCATTTTTCCTTTTGAACTTCCATCTGGCAAGGGAGACTTGACTACTCTCTGCTTTTTAAAAAATTGGAAATAAAATATACTTGAGATAAAATTTAAGGTGTACAACATGTTAATTTGATACATTTATATATTGAAATGTGGTTGCCATTGTAACAATAATTAGTACCTCTATCACAGTATATAATTGTCATTTAGAATAATTAAGTTCCAGTCTCTTAGCAAGTTTGATGACTACAATACAATATTGTTATCTATATTCACTATATCATGCATTAGATCTCTAGGGCTTTTTTTCATTTGTTGTAAATTTGTACCCTTAAACAACATCTGCCCTATTCCCATATACCCCCAACCACTGGTAACTACCACTTTGCTCTTTGTTTTTATGAGTTTGGCTTTTTGAGATTCCACATATAAGTGATACATACAGTACCTGTCTTTGTCTGACTTATCTTACTTAACGTAATGTGTGCAAGGTCTATCCACGTTGTCACAAAAGGCAGGATGTTGGAAAAAGGCGAATGATATTACATTGTGTGTATATACCATATCTTCTCCATCCGTTCATCCACTCGTGGGCACTTAGGTTGCTTCCATATTTTGGCCATTGTAAGCCATGCTGCAGTGCCCAGGGGAGTGCCCCTGTCTCTCGATAACCCTATTTTCATTTCCTATGAATATAAACCCAAAGGTAAGATTGCTGCCTCATATGTTAGGTCTATTTTTTCCTTTAATTGTTTCTTTCTTCTTTTTTTTCCTATTTTCTATTTTTAATTTTTTGAGGAAGCTCTGTATTATTTTCCAGTGGCTGGACCAAACTACTTTCTGCTTTCAAGTCACCAAAAGTAGGAAGATCCATTTGCCATACTGTACACACTTCTTACCCCATGGAAAAGAGCAAATATATAAATAATAATGCCATCTGCACACATCCTTTCTTCCTCTTGACATGGAAGAAATGTTTCTTCTCCTATATAAATTCAGTCCCTCCCCTGTGTATTCCATCCCTCGCCATTTGCTCAGATTTTAAGTAATTGTAGTAGAGTGGTAGGCTGGGAAACTGCATAGGGGATAAATATTTGTTAGTAGGAAACTATTGACCCTTGAAATGCTCACAATATATTTCCAAATTAAAAACAGTTTTACAACAATATGTATATTTGAATATATATTTGAATACTATTTAAAATTGATAGACAGATATAGAAAGACAGAAAAGACTGAGAAACTATATATAGTTGGCCCTTAACAAACATAAGTTTGAACTACACAGGTCCACTTATAAGTAAATTTTTTCAATAAACACTGAAAATATATTTTATCTTCCTTATGATTTTCTTAGTAACATTTTTCCTCTTGCTTAATTTATTATAAGAATAAAGTGTGTATAATACATAAAATATACAAAATAGGTGTTAATCAATTGTTTTGTAATAACAAGGCTACTGGTCAACAATAGGTTATTAACAGTTAAGCTTTTGAGTCCTGGCTGGTGTGGCTCAGTGGACTGAGTGCTGGACTGTGCACCAAAGGGTCCCTGGTTGATTTCCAGTCAGGGCATATGCCTGGGTTGCAGGTCAGATCCCTAGTGGGGGCGCACAAGAAAGGCAACCACATGTTGATGTTTCTCTCCCTCCCTTTCTCCCTCCCTTCCCCTCCGTCTAAAAATAAATAAATAAAATCTTTTTTTAAAAAAATAGTTAAGCTTTTGGGGAATCAAAATTTGATGCAAATTTTCAGCTGCGTGGAGGTGGAGATGGTGGTGCTCAAGGGTCAGCTGTATATTGTAGTGATTACGACTCACTGGGTGAGTGGGGGCAATATGTATTCCCTAATTTGCATGCACAGATTTGAATTACATTTGTAAATTAATTTTTTAGTAAGTTACTAGTAAGTCTGTGGGAAAATGGTACAAAGGAAAATTGAGTAATACAGAGAAGATATGCCATAAGATCCAGTACATTTTATAAAGGGGCCTACCATTTAATTTCTGAGCTTTCTACAAGCCACCACAGAGGAAACTCAATTAATTACTGATTCATAAAGTCCATAAGATAGAAAGGGCTCAGTTTATTTAAGTATTATTACTCCCATTTTTCAAGTAGGGAAACAGAGGCATTAATTTGCTTGAAGTTCCATGACTCACGTGTGGCAAAAATGAGAATGATACCCTGTCCAAACACATTCCTTTCTTCATTGCATGTGACCATCCAAACGAAGATGAGGTGAGAACCGAAAACACGAAGGAAGTGTCACTGAGTCTAAGCAGAAGAGAGGCCAGAATTTTAGCTATGCAGGAAAGAAATAGAAAAGGGTCTTAGGCAGGGACAAAAACACAGCAAGATCAAGGAACAACAAACAGGGTACTACTAGCTTATGTGAAATGTAAACACTTTACCCTTTGATATGATACACTGAAATTCTTCATTAAGATGTTATTAAAATCTGGTTCTAATTATGATTCTATATCACCAAAAACATTTTCAATAGTGATAATAGTAGTACCTATTCCAAGGATTTTTATAAAAATGAAATGATATGGCATACAAAACATTTAGCAGGTACCTGGCACAAGTAAGCATTCAATAAAAATTAGTTGCTATTAGTATTTTAATTATGATTGAACCAATGCAGTTCTTTCCAAGCATTTTCTAAATGCATCATTTTAAAAACATGCTTTTAAAAATCATTAGATCTTTCCTTTCTCTCTTAATCTTCCCTCCCTTCCATCCTTCCTTCCATCCTTCTTTCCTTCCTTCCTTCCTTTTATTCTTTCTTTCTTCCTTTCTTTTTAACCTTATTTTTCCGGAGACAATGCTCTAACATTTATTATTTAAACTAGAAAGTTTCTGTAGAAATTTCAGTTCACACTGCCAGGCAGGCAACCAAATGAGAAACCAATGAAGAAAGAGGTAAATCACGAGGGAGGCTGTTTGCTCTCATGACCCAAAAACTCAGGTCTCTACCCAGAGCCTTGGGTTTGAACATTATCAAAGAATACTTGTTTGAATAACACCAAGGAATCCATTTGATGTGTATTATGACAACAAACAAAATGATCCTTAAATAGCCCCAAATCTGGAAGACATAAAACTACATATCAGCTGATTAAAGAACTAATTTCTAGTTGCAGAGACAGAACCAAAAAAGTGGGCTCTTTTTACCTCTGGATCTGTGGTTCTCAAGTGTGGTATTCCAACCAATAGCATCAACATTATGGAAACCTTTCTAGAAAAGCAAATTATTAACTCTACCTCAGACCATTTAAATCAGCAATCCTGGGGGTGGAGCCCAGAAATCTGAATTTGGTCAAACCCTCCAGGGGATTTGGGTGCACAGTAAAGTTGAGAATCACTGTTCCCCATAAGTCAACATTTTTACACTGACAGAGTCCCACAGAGTGTGGAAAAAAACAAATTGATTGTCAACACCACCATGCTTTCATGACCAAATGGGGGAGAGAGGAAAGGATCTTTAGCCAAGATGTAGCTAAGGGTTAGTTTCTCTAGCCACTGTAGGTGAGTGAAAGAGTTGTGTGGGTGGAGGCATACATAAAGCTGGAGAAAACATTTATGCCTCCAGGGGAAATTCTTCAGGGAAATTGAGTTGCACCTTGCTCCAAGACTGTGACATTGGCAACAACAGCTGGGTGTGTGTTCCAATGCATTCTACTATTCCAGAAATGTGGTCAGTCATGGGGTCCTCCCTCCCATTGAGCTGGCTGGTTGAAGTCCTTTTACCAAAAGGGGCAAGACTGCCCAGTTATATCAAGGGAAGCCAGGCTTTCAGGGAAGTGGCTGCCAGGCAAAAGAAATTCTCTAAGTTTTAAAAATATATGCAAAAGTCAATCACATGCTAATGTTTTAAACAGAACATTGGTCTCCAAACTTAAACTGCTATATTTAATCATGTTCCATCAGCCTGCTTCATACTTGGAAGGTTTCAAATAATTTGTGAATCTGGCATCAAAGGTAGAAAGCTTGATTGTAATTGGTATTTACCTGGAAGGCTTGGCCTTATCCAAAGTGATTATCCTAGAGAATTCTCACAAAAAGAAACTGAGGACTAGAATTTTAAAATGTCTCCACCAATGTGCCTTCAATAGAGTTTAAAAATTTGTTGGAAACTATTACTAGTGTAATCTCTATCAATTATAATATGGTTTCTCAGATCATTTTTATGGCCATTTTGTGTAATTTACTCCTAAAGCGTCATGTCATAATTAAATGTAAGGAAGACTTAGGTTTTTTATTTAATTAGGACATTCCTTTACATCTGGAGAGCAAAAAGGGAATGGCATGTAAAGGCTGCCTCTTCATTGGTAAATGGCTAATACATAAAAACACTGAAGGATCAAATGTTCTCACTATGGACACTACGAGTAATGAACAAAAAGGTCACAATCGAATTCTATGTAAATAACATTGACTTTATGTATAATATTCTTTTTTCCATCTATGCAAATATTTTCAAGTTATGCTCTATTTGCCAAGTAAAAACCATTTTTAAATTACTTCCTTAAAATGACACCATCTCCTTTATTTTTTCTAAGCCCCGTATTTACTTTCAACTAAAGATATTTTTAAAGTTTTAGGCTTCACTGAAGATAATTTATAGGAAAGGGTTAGATAGTGACTTAAGGAAAATTTTTTAATGAAAACTACCAAATAATGGGATTTCTTCTGAGTCTAATTTGCTGGTACAATTTGTTAAAAAAAAATCAAGTATATGGAAGTTATTCTATTACTAGAAAGAGAAATGTCTATATTTTGTAGGTACATTGTCCTATTTTATGAAAACTATTCTACTCACTCCAACAGCAGAAGTTTTTTAATAAACTCAGAACTCTTGAGAATTTATTTGACTAATAATAGTACTTTGAAAGAAAATATAATTCCTGTTCAATTGTCATCAGCTTCACTGCTTTTAAGAAATGATTTAATTGTGATATAAAAACATTAAGATTTGATATTCCCTTATTAATCTTAACTTTAAATATGATGGCTTGAAGTAATAACACACTGGGCTCTTTCATCTTCTGGTAAAGCCTTTTTCAGTATTACACCTACACTTTTTGATGCTTCTTGATGTGGGAAGAGCAGAAATATGAAATGAGCTTCTCTTTACTTCCACATGCCTTCCCACCTCCAGACCAGCGTTCTGTCTCATCTGCCGAGAATTTAAGGAATGAGACTTATCTCTTTGGCTACTTGAATTATCTCATCTAAACTTTCCAAGAAGCCATTAAGGAAGTTACTATTTTTGTTATCCTCATCTGTAAGATGAGGAAATTGAAGCATAGGGATATTCAGAAACTCTAAAGCCTGCATGCTTTCCTACTGCACAATATTACCAGAGACAGCGGAGGCTAAAGCAACTTGTATTCATGGAGTGTACAGCTAACACTCTCAAACTGTGGTTATCTACTGCATACATCCTTCTTCCCAAAGACTGTGATTTTTCATAGTATTTCCTTTTTAATCATAATAGTCATGATAAACAAGAAAAATCTTGCTTATTAGGAATGATTTGCAGTTGTATTATTGAGGATCATGTTTGGCTGTATGTGACAGAGATTCCCAAACAATGATGGCTTAAAGAAGACATAAATTGTCTGATGTAAAAGCCTGGAGGAAGCATCCCTAGGCTGATGTGAGAGATTCTCAAAACTAGAGACTCAGGTTCTCTCTACTTTATTGCTTTACCAGTCCCAAGTTTACTTTATGGTCCAAGATGGCTGTTGAAGCACCAGCAATTACATTTGAATTCCAGCCTGCATAAGGAGAAAGTGGGGAAAGGGCATGTGTTCTCCTGTTAAAGACATTCCCCAGAAGTTGAACAGAAAACTAAGTAGGCTGGTCAGTATGTAGTCGTATAACCACGTCTGGTTATATGAGAGGAAGAAAAGTTCCCTTTATTCTGGTTGCCATGATGTCTGCTAAAACCTGTATTATTTAGGAATAGGGTAGGTGTGGATTTGGAGGATCAATTCACAGTCTTTGCTACAAGGGGTGGAAATGTATTCATGTGGGGAGGACAACAGTGTAAAGTGGGGACTATGGTGAGCTGGAGAGCATATGCCCATATAGTTTTAGGCTATATGTAATGAAGCCTTTTAATTTTTTAAAGAGAAGCCAGAAATATGGGGTTTTTTTTTGTGGCATTTACTGATTTTTAGACATTTCCAGTTGATCAAAAATATTTAAAAAAAAAAACAGTGTGGGGCGAATAAAACCGATCCATGTCAGCCTGCAGACTGTTTGCTTCCTTTGATCTAAAAGAATTTCTTTTCTTTTTTAGATTTATTTTCTGTCAAACAACAACTATTGATTGAGGAGTACAATGTGTAAGGTATTGTGTAAAGGGCACTGAATGCCAAAGAGATGGAATTTCATTGGAACAAGAAAGTCTCTGATGTAGGAGGCCGGGTTCATGACTAGAATTTTAAAAAGAGGTTGCTGTAACTTTTTCATTTTTTAAAAAATTTTGTGTTGGTTTGGGCCCAGTGTCTTTACCTGACCCCCGACATTGTATCTTATTTCCTTACGTCTTTTGTCAATGTTTAATAGTTTCCACTTCTATCTTAGCCCACCCAAGTGAGTAACCCTGTTCCTAGAATTCTGTTTCATAAACATATCATTTGGAAATATCAAATATTCTCCTTATTTTTGTTGCCAATGTTCTGTTCTGCTAAAAAAATTTCTTTGTGCCTTTCTTTACATGTTCCAGTCCTTATAAAGTTAACCATACACACACGCACACACACATCATAATTTATGTATGAAATTGACCAATTATCCTCCAAAGCACGTGTGATAGGACAAAAGTTACTAATGCGTAAGCATTGATGACATTCACTACTGCTCCCCTCAGAAGGAGAGAGCTGAGAGTCATGGTGAAGCCACCAAAGCCACTCAGTCCATCCTCTGGGGAGCAGCAGTGAGAGTGGAGCACAAACTAGGCTTCCCTGGGGACAGGAGACACTCAGTCCTCCCACTGTCCTCTGGAGCTATCAGAACTGGCACACTGGAGTTGGGAGCAGCTACAGCTTTTGCAGGGACCTTGTTCAAAATAGTTAAGAATTTTAAGACAATGATATCAGAGTATTAAACTAAGCATGGGGCAGGGTCTTATGTTGCTGCGCAGCTCTCCTGGCCATGCAGCCAGTGGCTGTGACTGTAGTAATGGACCCATGGACACTGTGACCAGAGGAGTGGGCAGCAGGAAGACAGGGCCCAGAGACATAGGGTGAGGGGTTTGGGGGGGCATTTTGGGGTGAGGGGGCACAGGGACAGTTTGCAGTATGAGCAAAAAATGGAGGGGAAAGAATAAAGGTTTTTGTTGATTTGTTTAAGTGTTGTAAAGATCTGCACTTCTCCCTTTATGGTCTTTAAGAAATACAAGTGAGAAAACAGTTATATTATTTTATTTTTTTAAAAAAAATTAAATATATTTCATTGATTATGCTATTACAGTTGTCCCATTTCCCCTATTTATTCCCCTCCACCCTGTACACCCCCTCCCATCTGCATTCTCCCCACCTTCAGTTCATGTCCATGGGTCCTACATATAAGTTCCTTGGCTTCTATATTTTCTATACTATTCCTAACCTCCCCCTGTCTATTTTCTACCTACCATTTATGATACTTATTCCTTTTATCTTTTCCCCCTCTCTCCCTCCCACTCCCCCACTGATAACCCTCCATGTGATCTCCATTTCTGTGATTCTGTTCCTGTTCCAGTTGTTTGCTTAGTTGTTGTTGTTTTTTTCCCCGGTTCGGTTGTTAATAGTTGTAGTTTGTTGTTATTTTACTGTTCATATTTTTTATCTTCTTCTCTTTCTTAGGTAAGTCCCTTTAACATTTCATATAATAAGGGCTTGGTGATGATGAACTCCTTTAATTTGACCTTATCTAGGAAGTACTTTATCTGCCCTTCCATTCTAAATGATAGCTTTGCTGGAGAGAGTAATCTTGGGTGTAGGTCCTTGCTTTTCACGACTTGGAATACATCTTTCCAGCCCATTCTTACCTGTAAGGTTTCTTTTGAGAAATCAGCTGATAGTCTTATGGGAACTCCTTTGTAGGTAACTGATTCCTTATCTCTTCCTGCTTTTAAGATTCTCTCCTGATCTTTAATCTTGGCTAATGTAATGATGATGTGCCTTGGTATGGTCCTCCTTGGGTCTGACATCTTTGGGACTCTCTGAGCTTCTGGACTTCCTAGAAGTCTATTTCCTTTACCAGACTGGGGAAGTTCTCCTTCATTATTTATTCAAGTAAGTTTTCAGTTTCATGCTCTTCCTCTTCTCCTTCTGGCACCCCTATGATTCAGATATTGGAATGTTTAAAGTTGTCCTGGAGGTTCCTAAGCCTCTCCTCATTTTTTTGAATTCTTGTTTCTTCATTCTTTTCTGGTTGGATGTTTCCTTCTTCCTTCTGCGCCAAACTGCTGATTTGAGTCCTGGTGTCCTTCTTGTCACTGTTGGTACCCTGTACATTTTCCTTTATTTCACTTTTCATAGCCTTCATTTTGCAAACATACTAAACCATTTCTGTGAGCATCTGATTACCAGTGTTTTGAACTCTCCATCTTATAGGTTGGCTAACTCTTCGTTGCTTAGTTGTATTTTTTTCTGGAGCTTTGATCTGTTCTTTTATTTGGGTCATTTTCTTTTTTTGGTCAGGACGCGCCTGTTATATAGTAAGGGGCAGAGCCTTAGGTGATCACCAGAGCAGGGCAACAAACATTGCTGTGCTGTGACACTGTCGGTGGGGGAGGGGTCCAAAAAGGAACAGTGCAGCCTGCTCCGCGCTCTGCTGGTTTTTGGTCACTTCCCCTGCTTACCCACTAGCAAATTGGGTCCTTCTGGTGCTGATACCTGGAGGTTGGGTTTGTGGATTCTAGGACCCTGTGGATCTTTCCAATGAACTCTCCTGTGAGGCTGGGAGTTTCTCCCACTGCTGCAACCCTCACAGGTTTTTTCAGTCAAAGGTTTTGAGGCTTTATTTCCCCACGCTGGAACCTTGGGTTATGCGGTCTGTCTCACTCCCCAGTTGTTCTTCCCAGTTTATCTGCATGTGAATGTGGGAATGCCCAGTCTGCAAGCAGCCACCTCACCTGGTCCTCCAGCTGACACCTTGCTGTGAGTCCTCTCCACCCAGCTGCCCATCTCTGCTCCTCCTACCAATCTGGATGAATGTTTCTTCTTTAACTCGTTGGTTGTCGGACTTCCATACAGTTCGATTTTCTGTCATTTCTGGTTGTTTTTTGTTTTTAAATTTGTTGTTGTCCTTCTTTTGGTTGTGTGAGGAGGCACAGTGTGTCTATGCCTCCATTTTGGCTGGAAGTGCAAGAAACAGTTATTTTAAAAGAATGTAGGATTACAGAATGAAAGTCTGTAGGACTCTGATGCCATTGAAGGGCTGAAGCATGGGGGTCACAACTATAAAACCATTTCATAGCTGTTGGTAATGTGACTGACTTGGGGATCACTGACACTTACAGAGTAGTGGTAGTTTGTCTGCATTTATGACCTGTGAGAAAGAGAACACTATTCTTGACTGACTGACTTCCTTCAACAAGTGTTGTCCTTTATTATCTTCCAATAACAAGCTTAAATATTTTTACTTAACTATTGTTAAAATTAAGTAAACAAATGATTATTTGGTTAAGGAAATAAGTATTTTGCCAATATAATCATGAAGATCATCATATGAATCTTTTTTGTTCATAACTCCTACCCTGTATGTCACTTTACACGCCAGAAGCTACCTTCGGGATTAGATCTCTTCAGAGCCTCTTCTTGACCAGTTTCCTTTACCTCCTACATACCCTTTAATCCATAGCTGACTTTCATCCTCACTGTTTTCACTTCGCCTCCTAATGCCCAAATGCCCATGCAAAAAATGTTCTTATATCATAAATTTCCTCCCCAAAAGTCCCTTTGGTCTCCCTGCCTTGTGTAATAGGCCACTTTTCACCAAAAATATAGCTCCTATTAGATTCTAAATATCACTTTCATACCGTCACTTTTTAATACCTTTGGGAAAAATGTCTCCTTCTTTGAGATACATGCCACCTGCTATCCCTCTCTGTCATTGAAAACCACCTATTTCTGGCCACTCCTCCCTGTTGAGGGGCCTCAAAATCCTCAGCTCTCTTGTCCCTCTACCAACACCATCCTAAAAATGTCTAACCTTGAATTGGTGTAACCACCCACCTCTTCTTCTACACCTCTAATGCTAGACTATTGGAGAAGATCACACAAATGTTGAGATTATCATCACCAGAAACATATGGTCTCCACCTCACTTAGGCTTCCAGCACTATCTGCCAGTTCCTTATATGTCTCTGGTGAATGTTCTCTCCAAACTCTTCATAAGATCTACTGAAAATACTCTTCAATTTCCTCATGCCACCTGTGCTGATACTGACCTCCTTTTTTCTTGGAAATTAATCTTTCTTACCCCATAGGATAAAAATATATTACTTTTAGCAATGGACTCTTTCAGTTTCCTGCCCATATTTACAAAGAAGTCTATAAATGGATCCACCCTTTGGTAAACTATTGCATTAATGGCTCAAATTAATGGTCTTCAATTTCCATACCCTTTGCTGTATAATTTTGTAGTATCTTCCCATTCTGACCCTGGTTTCTGCTATGAAACTTTCTTTTGTGAAGGCTTGAAAAAGCACTTGTGTGTCTCCACCTTCTTTTTTGGAGCCCTGTCATAGCCTTGAAAAGAATCCCAGTCTAGGAAGATGAGGGCACATGGAACAGAGCTGAATTGTGCTAGCCCAGACCAGCCTTGTCTGGCCAGCCCCTAGCCAATCCCTAGCTGACCACAGATAAATGAACAAGCCCTAAGACAAGATTTGCCTAATCTGGCCCAGGAGAACTGCTTTGCTGACCTGAAGACTCATGAGAGGTAATATATGGTTGTCATTTTCAACAACTAAGTTTTGGGATGGTTTATTAGGAGAAATAGCTAATACAAACTCTAATCTCCCTCTCTCTATTCTCAGAGGAAGAAATATACCTTCTATTTTTAGAGGCATTGTCCATTGCTCTTTATTCCTACCAGTATGCTTTCAGATCTCATCCCTTATGATTATGTCTCTCTATATTGTATTTTCAACCTCTTGCTCTCTTTTCACTTCTTGCCCTAAATATACAAACATGTTTAAATCTTTCTAATTTAAATAAAGCCAACATACACACACAAAAATAAACCTATCTCTGTCAAGAAGTTACTGACCTAGTGTGTGTGTGTGTATCAAGGTATGTGTAGATATGTGCACACACACGCATACAGTATGTCTGGAAAAAGTTCAGCCATTGTTAATATAATGAGAATGGTTTCTGCAACATATATGTAACCTGGCAGCCAAGGAGAGTGGAATGGAATCACACGTGTGTAAACAATGATGACTTCATTGTACTAGTCAGTGGAGGGGGTATATGCCATTGAGTGAATATGTGTACTGTGTGACTATCACATTCAAAATAACTGAGCAAGTAGAAGAACAAATTTGCATCAAACTTTGTGTTAGGCTTGAACATTCCTCCACAGAAATTATTGGGATGATTCAGAAGGCCAGAGGTCTGGGATACTGGTGAGTGGCAGCTTCATCATAACAATGAACCCACTAATGCATCACACACATCTTGTGCAGAGATTTTTAGCAAACCATCAAATCACTCAGGTGACTCAGACCCCCTAAAGCCCAGATTTGGCACCCTGTGACTTCTGGCTATTCCTAAAACTTAAATCACCTTTGAAAGGGAAAAGATTTCAGACTGTCAATGAGATTCAGGAAAATATGAGAGGGCAACTAATGGTAATTGGGAGAACTATGTGAGATCCCAAGGTGCCTAGTTTGAAGGGGATTGAGGTGTCATTGTCCTATGTACAATATTTCTTGTATCTTCTTCAATAAATGTCTCTATTTTTCATATTAAATGGCTGATACCTTCTAGATAGACCTCTCTCTATATATATGTAATATATAAATTATACATAATATAAAATATGTTTTATAATATAATATAACATAATATTTATTTAAATATTATATAATATGTAATTTTGTACATAAAATTATATATAATATAAAATATAAATTTATTTATAATATATATTTATATATAATGTAATATATCTGTGATAATAGAATATATAATGTAAAATTTATATATAAAACAAGTATACATGGAGAGAGAGAGAGAAAGAGTGATGGAGACGGGGAGAGAGAAAGTGGGATATTTATTATAAGGAATTGGTTTACAGAATTGTGGAGGCATGGTGAGTCCCAAATCTGCTGTGGTATTGCCAGCAGGCTGGAGACTCAGGCAAAAGTTACAGTTCAAGTTCAAAGGCAGTCTGCTTGCAGAATTTCTTTTTGCTCAATAGAGATCAGTCTTAGTTCTATTAAGGCCTTCAGCTTATTGGATGAGTCCCTCCTACATTGTGGTGGGTAATCTGCTTTACAAAGAATCCACTATTTAAATGTTAATCTGATCCCAAGGACACTTTCATGGAAACATCCAGAATAATGTTTGACCCAGTATCTGAGCACCATTATCCAGCCAAATAGACACAAAATTAACCATCACAAGCTGCTGTATCTTTTTTGTACTCAATAATTACGGTAGTCACTCTCTTCCGTTACCATCCTATTAATATACCCAAGGTACTGATAATGCCAAACAGCCTCTTCTTCTTTGTCCTTTTACTTCATTTATAGCCTTCTTTTCTGGATTGCTTCCAATCTCTCTGACTGCTGCTTTTCCGTTTTCTTTCTGGCTCTGCTCCCTTTGCCTACTTCTTAAATGATCCTTGGGGTTGTGCTTCCCAGACTACCTGGATCCTCTCATGTACTGGTGGCTTTAACTACCAAATCTGTATCTTCCACTTAGCCCTCTATTCTGAGTGACATCCATTCATTTATTCACTTAAGGCTCTAATAGGATACCTATTTTATGGCATATTAAACACCGTGTGGGTTTGTGGTAACATCTAAAGTGGCCCCCAAGATCCCTACTCCCTTTTATTCACACCATTCCCTCCCCTTGAGTGTGAGATTTTAATGAACAGAACACAGCAAAAGTAATGAGATGCCACTTCTGAAATTAGGTTTCAAAAAGTCTCTGGCTTTTGTCATGCTCACCCTCTGTCGTCTTTTCTTGGTGCTGTCTCATTCCCTTGAGGTTCTTAGAGTCTTCATGCTGAGGGAAGCAAGCTGCCATGTTATGTGATCAGTCCAATGGAGAGGCTAACGAGGTAAGGAACTAGTGTCTCCAGTCAACAGTCAGCAAGGAGCTGACACTCGCCACCAGTCACAGGAGTGTTTGGAAGCAGAACTTCTTCCAGTTGAGTCTGGAATTGACTGGAGTTCTGGTAGATACATTTACTGCAGGCCTTGTAAAGATTCTGAGTCAGGGGCACAGAGGTTGCACCTGGATTTCTGACCCACAGAGATCATGAGAAAATAGATATTTGTGTTTTTAAGCTGCTGAATTTCAGGTAATTTGTTTTACAGGAGTAGACAACTAATACAGGCTTACCCAGGATCCAAAGCCAAACAGAAAATAGCCCCTGAACACAATAATCCTCCAGACTATTAGGGGTAATAGAAAAGTAGCCAAGATTATAGGACAATATAATGGGTATTAAAGAAACATACATAGTGAATGATAGAAGCACAGAGAGAAGAGAATTTCAATCATACTTGAAGGCTGAAGGATTCATTTAGCAGATTTTAATTTGTCATAGAAAATGAGAACATGGTAGAATACTTGAAGAGAAAATGAATTTTTAGAACCTCTACTGCAAAAAGTAGTTGCTGGATTTGTTAAAAAAAAAAAAAACAAACAATGGTATCTAGGCAGTGTGGATTTGGGTTTGGAGATAATGGACTTATAGGATCTTCAGTTAAAGTTGGTTTTTATTTTTTAAATGCTCTTTGCAATATGGGTATAATAGAGAAGTTAATGGTTGAATTTTGGATTTAGAGATGATAAAGCAGAAGAGCAAAGGGCCAAGGAAGAAAAAAGCTGAGGAAAAAAATATCAAGACATTCTTACAATTCTGGTTCATGGAATTTAGGTTAAATAGGAAAATAAAGACAATGCTGTTGAGAGTTGGGGAAAATGCAGCTGATTCTGACCTCCGACAAATCAGTAGGGCTGAGTCAGTGCTGTTTGGCTTAAGTGTAATGGAGGTTATGCACTCTATGCTTGAGTTGGAGGAGACTTCGGGTCAAGTATGAGAAAGTGATGGTTACTCAGAATAAACTCCAGGTATGCTACTGTGATGAGAATGAATGCTTTAAAACAGAGACTGCTGATTCCCTATAATGGTCTCCATGTCTTCCAGAGTAAGAAACCTCTAATTTTTAGGGGGTAGAATAACAACAGTATTTTTCTTGTCTCATGTAGCTAGGGTTGGCCTTGTAACTAATAAGCCAATCAAAGGGATGCGGACAGAAGTGGTGTGTGCAACTTCTGGACTGTGCCATTCCAGGGAAGGAGATATCATTCTTCTTTTTTATTCCTTTTCTGCCAGCTAGAATGTAGTTGTGGTCCTGAGCCAAATTGGACCATGAGGTAGAGATTACATCCTAGGGATGGCAGAACAACAGAAGGAATCTGTAATCCCTGGATGATCTCACAAAGCCTTTATGGTACTACATGAGGGATAACTAAACTACATTTTTTAAAGCTGCTTTTAATTTGGTTCTCTGTTTTAAGCAGCTGGACCTATATTTTAACTAATTCAAATGTCTAATAAAAAAGATAAGCTAAGAATATAAATGATCATAGCATAAGACAGAAAAATAGTAAGTAATAAACAAAGGCATGAAAGAGAAAAAAAGAAATAAACAAAGGCATGGGTAAAAATTAAGGATACAGAGAGGAATCACCTCAAATCAGGCTATGAGCTTTCAGAAGAGGTTGAAGTTTCTGCTCAGTAATACACTTCAGACTGTGCATTAGTGGTGGAGTGCACGTCAGGGAATGTGCCTCCACAGCTCATTCTTCTAGCAGTGGCTCTAGAAAGCAGTGGTGATGGTAGCATGGTAGTGACAATTGGCCCATACTAAAAAAACATTGGGACCTTGGTATACTTTCTTAAATTAGTCATGGTTTGGGTTAATGCTTGCTGAAAATTATCATAGAAATTTTAAAATTTAGGAGTAGAAGAAATCTTAGCAACTAAAAAACCTTCTGTTCCAATGTACTTAAAAAACAAGTAATTCCAGAGATGCTACGTTAGTTTTGCACACAGCCAGTGGAAACTAGGGCTCCCAGCCCAGTGAGGGCTGAGGGTTTGTACTTTGTTTGTAAAGAATCCATTTTTTTTCTCCAGCAAAACTATTACATCAAGTTACTGTTTCCAGTGTTCCCTTTTATTTTTCCACAAACATACCTTGTGTTGGCAAAGCATTCTAGCTTTCAGAATATTTTCACTTATTTTCTCATTTGATCTTGACAATAATCTTGTGCAATGACTGAAAGGTTGCACAACATTCCCATTTTACTAATAAGGAAATTGAAGTCTTTGTCTTTCCCATGATGACGAGCTAGTAATTGACTGAAGGAATTGAGTATGATGCTCTTACCAATTTCCCACTTATTTCCCTAATTGTCATTTTTCCAGCCTTTCTGATTCTTATTTGAGGAAAAATACAAGGCTAGCAAAAGTAGTAGTTCATGTAACACAGACTTTATTCTTGTATTATTATTTATTAATTACTGTATTATTGTACATACAAACAACTGTAAACCTATTTTGCCAAACCCTGTAATGTGTGGTCCATGATGAAATTGCGGTAAACTTCAGACATATTATTCAGCGCCTTTTTGTTATCTAGAGCTGCATTTTGGAGTAGGTAGCCTCTAACCACCTGTGGCTATTTAGATTTAAATTAATTAAAATTAAATAAAACTAAAGTCACACTAGTCACATTTCAAATGTGGCTATTCCATTGGTTGACACCGATACAGAAAATTTCCATCACATCACAAAGTTCTATTGGACATACTTGAGAGATTTATGAAATGTCTCTCTTCCATCAATTCTTAATCTTGTCCTCCTTCTGGGTATAATCCAAGTGGTTCCCCAGCTCTTCCATTTCCTAAAGCAGGTTTTAAAGCCGGTAACGCCAACAGAAATCGTTTGGCCTATTCCTGCTAAGTAGGTGATGTAATAGAAGTCCCAGTTTCTTCCACGAAACTCAGTACAGCAAGTGGGCGGGAAAAGTGAGCCTAAACCTAGACGCTGAGGCGGGAATGGGCAAAACCTCGGGGTTGAGCTCCAGGAACTCCCGGTGTTGCGTCAGGAGGCTGGAGGTGGAGCCATGTGCGGCTGGGCGGGGCCTCGAGAGGCGGGCCGGGGAGGCGGGGGAGCCAGGCGGCCAGCGCAACCCGCCAGCTTCCAGCCTTGAGTGCTCACGTGACAGGTCCGCGAGGCCCCGCTCGCGCAGTCGTCTGGGCAAGCGAAGATGGCGGCTGAGAGGGAGCCTCCTCCGCTGGGGGACGGGAAGCCCAGCGACTTTGAAGAGCAGGAGGACGGAGAAGACCTTTTCACCAGCACTGTTTCCACCCTAGAGGTGAGACCTTGACACCGTGCGTGCGGCATTCCACCGTGCGTCTCACCTTTTAGGTGGCTTTTCCCTGCCCTGGTTTGCCCCTCCCCACCCCCCTGGGTTTGTAAGGACCTAATCCGGAAGACACCTGTGACAAGGACCCCACCTGAAGCACCTGTCAGTGGGCTGGAGTTGGCCTGGGTGGCTAGGCCTCCTTAGACCAGCCGAGGGTCCGGGGTCTGTCCATATCCCCAGAGGAGCAGGGACTTGACAGAGCGTCGCTGTGTCCTTTTCCTATTCAGTTGGCCTTCGTAGGCGTCACTTGCATCTCTTCTAGACCAGAGAAGGTCTTGTCCTGGGTCCGAGAAAACCTCATCGCTCTTCCCGGCACAGCCCCTTTGGAAAGGTGCTTGCTTTTCCCTTCCCTAGGGATGATGTGCCCCTGAAAGGGGAGAGCAGTGAAGTGAGCGCTGAGTGACCCAGCGTCTGGAGGGAGCCTGTGGGTGCACTTTCCCCAGTCTTGGCCTTTCACGCACTGCCAGTTCCCCTTGAAGGTGGTGCCTCTTTTTTGAATTATTAAGTAGGTAAATGCATTTGACCGTTTTGTTGTCTACTTTAGTCCTAGATTTTTTAAAGGATCATAGTATTTGTAAAATGTAAAGTTGAAGGGAAGGAGTAGTCCAGGAAACTGTTGTATGTGTGCTTTTTTTTAAAAGTTACAAGGGGAGAAGTAAAAACAGGCCCTTGCTCCCTTTTCCTCTTTTCTCGCATGGTCAGCGATCTCTGAAATTGAGAGTTCCTGTTTTTGTCAAAGGAAACATCCTCTATGAACTTAACTGTATTGGGTCTCCTGCATCCAGTTCATGTTTAGTGGCTTTGCATTTGAAGAAAACACATACACCTCATTGTCCAATTTTAAGTGTATGTATATGTAGTAAATTGTAAGCATGTTTTCTGAGGATTGTTTGTTTACCTCAGGCTTTACTTATAATCTGCTTGTCAATAAGCTTTCTTGGCTTGTTTAATTCTGCATCAGATCAGTTGGAAATTACTGTAAAATATGTTATCTGAAGTTCAGTTATCTGCAACTGGGAACTTCTGGGAAACATTTTCAGCACTGACCACATTCTGCTAATTGTATTTGCAGATGTTGGCCAAACCCTACCTCCCTTCAGATCATGTGCTTCCCCAGGCTGAGGATAATGCCTTGATCATCTTTGTGTTCCCCACAAAATCTTGAATATTTGCATTTAGTAAATGTTTGCTAGGTTGTCAAAACCAGCATCTCCTAAGAATTAGTAAAAATGATCTTACAGAACAAATTACCTTTGGGGGTTAGTATCCTTTTAGCCCTTTATACATACTATACAGCCACTGTATTGAAAATTAATGTCTGTGGGATCCTGGGACCTGTGTTGCCTTGGAGGGCAACAGAGGTTTTCCACTGGCAAGGTTCAGGAGAAAGTTCAGTGACCTAGTGTAAACTACAGTACTGTGAACTGATCATTCTGTTTAATTGATGTATTTTAGAGTTGAGTAAAAGGAATTATAATGTTTCCATCTGGATGGAACTTTTTAATAAGGTATTTGACTTTTTTCCAGTAAATGTCTACAGAATTTGAGTACATTTATCTTGGTTAGTGCACTGTGAAAGTTGTAAATAAAGTTGGTTTTGATTGTTCATCTAAATCCCTTATTTCATAGACTGATTCAGGTTATTAATTATAAGGGGGTATAACTATGAGTTATAGTTATACTATTATAAGGGAGTATAAATTCAGATTTTTTTTTGCGCTCTTGTATTTGGGGAATGCTATTTAACAGTATTTCTTGATATACCAAAATATCCCTAAAGGGATGTTCTTTCAGTACTTCACTTTTCTTTTAAATAGTTCTTATATTTCAGTGTGCAGCAAAAACCATAGGATACTTGTTTAAAATGCACATGTCTTTGCCTCATTGGAATCTGCACGTTTAATAAGTGCTCTAGATCTGTGCTTTTACACTTTATACACAAGTTACTTAGGAATCTTACTGAAGTGCAAATTCTGATTCTGTAGGACTGGAATTAGCCCAGTATTCTACATTTTTAACCAGCTGTCCTTAATGACATTGTTTCTGGTTTATAGACAACAATGAGTGATTAGTGGCAAAATTCCTGGTGATTGTGATCCAGATCATCTGCTTGGAATAGTTATTACCTAAGAAAATAGTTATCATCTAGCTGTAAATTGAAAGTAAGACATATAAATTAGTGATTTTCAATTTTAAAAACCTAAGTTAGGATTTTTAAAATTGTTCATGTAGAAACTTTTCTGTAAAGGCATTTGAAGGAAAAAAATCAATTGAAATCCATATAATTGAAAATCAAATTGTAGACAACTTTTATGTCATAATTGTTAAACTTGAAGTGACTATATAATTTAGTGTATATGAGCCTTATGAGTATATTTTAAACTTAATATTAAGCTCCTTTCCTTTCAAAATTAAGAACAGTCACATAAAGCTATATTCAGTAAATAAGGCATAATAAAACCCCTAATGCATGTTTCTGTTGTCGTTATGGAACAAGGTGATGGGTCGCCAACATTGGAGGCAGGAAAGGGAATGCAAAGGGGGGAAAAACTGACAAAAGCCATTTTCTTCTTTGATACCTGAGATGCAAGGCTTTACATTGTTTAGAAGTACTTGCTTTTCCTTAAAAGATACAACTATAAGCTTAAAAGGTACTTACCCTAAGGAGGCATGTAGTGGGAAAACAGCACCTGAAAAATAATAAACTCAGGAAATTTATATCAAATGCCTGCACTCTTTTTTTAAAAAAACAGCTTTGTTGATAGCCTTGACCAGCATGGTTCAGTTGGTTGGGTGTGGTTGTACAAAGCGGAAGGTCGCCAGTTCAATTCCAGTTAGGGTACTTGCCTGGGTTTTGGGTTCATTTCCTGGTCAGGGTATATATAACCGATCAATGTTTCCCTCTCACATTGATGTTTCTTTCCCTCTCTTTCTCCCTCTCTTCCCTGCTCTTTAAATAATAAATAAATATAATCTTTAAAAACAGCTTTGTTGAGCTACAATTCACATACCATACAATGCATCCATTTAGTATGTGCAATTTAATGGGTTTTAGTACATTCTCAGATATATACCATCATCATCATAATCATCTTAGAACATTTTCATCACTAAAGAAAGTAATAAAAAAACCCATACCCTTAAGTATTACCTCCTGCTCCCATTCCTCAAACCCCTCTGATCCCAACCTTAAGCTACCACTAACTTACTTTCTGTCTCTATCTCCTCTGGACTTTATACGAATGAAATCATATAGTATGTGGTCTTTGGTGACTGACTTTTTTCACTGAGCATAATGTTTTCAAAGACTCCTTCATGCTTTTTTATGCCTAAATAATATTCCATTATGTGGCTATACCACTTTTTGTTTGTCCATTTGTCAGTTGATGGGCATTGGGGTTGTTTACACATTCTCGCTATTACAAATTACGCTGCAATAAACATTCATGAACAAATAGAATTACTGGGTCATAAGGTAACTCTACATTTAATCATTTGAAGAATTGCCAGAGTGGTTTGTCAAAGTGGCCACATTTTACATTCCTAGCAGCTGTGTGTGAGGGTAGTAGTTTCTCCACATCCTCACTGCACTTGTTCTTATGTTTTTGATTCTAGCCATTATAATGAGTATGAAGTGGTTTCTTAGTATGGTTTTGATTGCGTTTTCCTGATGACTAATGATGTCATACATCTTTTCATGTGCTTACTGGCCCTATGTGTATCTTCTTTGGAGACATTTCTGTTTAGATCCTCTGCTCATTTTTAATTGGGTTGTTAATCATTGAGTTGTAAGAATTCTTTATATATTCTAGATACAAATTCTTTTTTTTTTTTAAACAGATAACATGATTTGCAAACATTTTCTCCCATTCTGTGGGTTGTCTTTTCGTTTATTTATGATGGTCTTTGAAGCACAAAAACTTTGATCAAGTCCATTTTTTTATTTTGTTGCTCATGCTTTCAATGTCCTATATAAGAATCCCCTGCCAAATCCAAAATCATGTTTTCTTCTAAGAATTTAATAGTTTTGGCTCTTACATTTAGGTCTTTAATCTGTTTTGAGTTAATTTTTATATATGGTAGGAAGTAAGGATCTAACCTCATTCTTTTGCATGTGGCAATCCACCCAGCACCGTTTGTTGAAAAGACTATTCTTTCCCCATTGAATGGTCTTAGCACCCTTTTCCAAAATCAGTTGACTATAGATGTTTACACCTGGTTCTTATACTTACCTCAGATCTAGGGTCAGCTGAAATTAGGATGAGGACCACAGCTTCCTTTCACATGATAGAGTTTATAGAGCATTTCAAGTGTAATTTCCAGTTTGGAGACTCACAGGTCTTAGAATTACTTTCCCATCATGTAATCCCATGCTGTTAGTACACAGAAGATACCATACTTGGTTCACTTCAGTAAATACTTGAGTATTTACTCTCTGCTACTGTTTGGGTGATAATGGGAATGCAAATATCAGCAAGATACTGCAAGTCTTTGAAGACAAAAATCTCCAGTGGAGAAGAAGGAGGCATACATAAGTCTGATATAGATGGACTGGGATTATATGACCTGGAAAAACACCAGTTTTCACTGAAAATACCAGTGAAATGCAGAGATTCTAGTTCTTATTGTTATTGCCACAGAGTAGGTGAACAGTAAATGTTTTTGTTGGCTGAGAAATACTCAGGATGTAATATTTAAGAGAGAGCTTGAAGGGTAGAATGAAATTTCAAAGTGGGAGAATGGCAAGGATCACTTAAGGTTTAGTCCATATTCTAGGGAACCATGAATAATTCGGAGTTGCTGACTGTAGGATATCTCAGGTTTTCTATGTGGTAAGATCTTAAAGGGATTTGAAATTTGTTATGTGGGTAGGTGAAAGCTGTGTAAGGTTTATGTGACAGTAACAAAATCACCTAGGAATATTAATATGCCAGAAGTCCAAGGGATAAATTTGAGTGGGAGTTATAATTGTTAGGTTGATTAAATGAAAGATATTTTAATATGAAGTTAAAGGCCTCAAGAAGAAAGTGAAAATAAAAAAGGAGAAAAGGAAATTGATGCAATAGCAGAGTAAAAGATAGACATTTTAGGATTTGTAATTTTTCAGGTGATTTTTAGGAGAAGAAATTATGAGTTTATTTCATTTGGGATTACAGTACACCAATGAAGATAACATTAGATAGCTAGAATATGCTGGATGAGCTAGGGAAGTAGATTTGGAGTCCGCCATAAATTTGTTGAATAACACTAAGCAGACTCTGTGTGGAAATGTAGTCCCTGCCCTCAATAGGAGTCAATATATAAACATAGCTGTGTGACCAAAAACCTGTAGTACCAGATGATACATGTGTAAATGAAACATGCATAAAGTACAGAAATACTAGAGAAGACTGGAGTGACTTAATTGCATCAAGATGATCTTTGGAACCCTGAAAATGGGTAACATTAAGAGTAAGTAGAGACTCTAGCTTGATAAAGAGAAACTAAAATTTAATGTCTCTTGTCCCATTGCAACAGGGTGTAATTTGTTTTCTTAGTTGTGTTTTCTAATCTTAGGTCTTCAACTTTAAATGTATTATGTTTTGAAAATTTTATTGTGAATTACAAGTGTTTCAGAGAAAAAAACATTTTGTGTACAGGTATTTAAAGGCAGCAGCATGGAGATTTATGAAGAGGTTTGACCTTTGCTGATCACTTTCCCTTGAAACCATTACGTATAAAAATTTTAGAATGAATTACTTTTAGTGCCTATAAAAAATGTTATTTTGTGAAGTTGCTTGAGGCACAGATGCTCAATCCTTTTGCAAACTTTTTTCTTAAAAAGAATAAAATTATTCTTTATTTTTTAATTGATTTTGAAGGGAGCAGTAAGGAGAGACAGAAAGAGAAACATTGATTTGTTACTAATTTCTCTATTCATTGGTTGGTTCTTTTATGTGCCCTAACTGGAGAGGAGATCAAACCTGCAACTTTGACATATCAGAAAGGTTCTAACCAACCTGAGCTACCTGGTCAGGGCTAAAATTATTCTTTAATTTTACAAATTTATGTTAATTTTACAAATGCACACATTCCTATGAAATTGAACTCTTATGGGTTTTCTCCCCCTGTGATGATAGTTTTTAATTGAGATGAAATTTACTTTAATTTAGTAGCGTTCACTACCACCTCAGTCAAGATTTGGAACATTTCCATATTCCCCCATACCCCCCAAAATTCTTATGCAGTTAACCTCTTCCACTCCTAGCCCCTGGCAACCACTGATCTTTTTTCCACCTATAGTTTTGACTTTTCCAGAATGTCATATCAATTGAAAACCATACAGTGTGAAACTTCTCGAGTCCAGTTTCTGTAACTTGGCGTAAAGCATTTGAGATTTATCAGTGTTATTGCATATATCAATAGTTCATTTATTTTTATTACTGAATTTATTGTATGTACATATCATAGTTTGTTGTTGAAGGTCATTTCCATTTTTTCCAGTTTTGGGCATTAATAAGTAAAACCAACCAATATGAACATTTATGTATAGGCTTTTTATGAACACAGCTTCCATTTCTTTTGTGTAAATACTTAGGGTAGGATTGCTGGGTTGTATGGTTAATACATATATAACTTTGTGAGAAACTGCCAATGTTTCTCTCAAAAAAGTTCCATGGAGATAAGGTAGAGGGAGGTGAAGTCACTTGCTTTTAGTCCCAGGAGTTAATGGCTGCAGTTAATTACTCGTATTCAATAGGATAGTGTTTTGAGAATTGATTATTTGTGGTTTCACAAAAAGAAATGCATGACGCTTTGAGAAAAAAGCATATTACTATATTTCCTGATGTGATAAAAATTATTTTCGTATAAACTAGCTCCATGAAACCTTGTATGAAGCTGGAAATGTCTGTTTTAGCCTCTGGTTAGGTTTGCATTCATTTGATCTCTGAAATCTTACAATTACATAATTAAAATTTTATACTTTTATTTATAAAAGATTCTAAGAGACACAGAGAGGGAAGAAACTGCCAAACTCTTTTCCAGAGCAGCTGTATCATTTTACATTCCTGTCAACAATGAATGGGAATTCTAATTGTTCCACATCCTTGTCAGCACTTGTTAGTATAACTTTTTATTTTCAGCAGTGGTGAGCTTGAGGCTAGTTTATGCTGACACAAAAGATGATTGTTTAATTTTCGGTAATTTTGTAAACTTGTTAGTAAATACAGCCATTGTTAAAAATTAAAGTATATAAATTTATAATTAAATTACATTAAAAGCAAAGGTAATAAATATTTTAAACTTGTCACTTCCTAATTCCTTTACTACATTTTACTGTTTTCTAATGCTGTTGAAGATATATGTCTATTGTATCTATCTGTATGGGGGAAAGTACATATTTTCCAAACTTCACAGATAAGGGTTAATCAGGCACAGTGGACATGTTTACGCCACAAAAATCAGCCAAAGCTAAAAATCAGGGTCTTCTCTCCCTGAGACCTGGTTGCTAAACATTTATTTACCAGGACACCACTGATTTTTTTTTTAACCATTCTAGTCAGTGTGTAGTGTTTATCTCATTGCGGTTTTAATATGTGTTCTCTGATGATTAAGGATGCTGAGTATCTTTTTGTGGGATGCCCCTTCCTGGCAGAACTCTCCTGGCCACCAGGGCTGAGAAGTAAGTTGTCCTGGACACAATCTGTTGTTCTGGCGGGAAAGGGGGTGGTGATTCCCTCTAGTGGAGAATGCCCCAGCTCTTCTCCTACACTGCTTTTATTTGGGTCACTATGTGCAGGGGTATACAGTATGCATGCAAAGCTCATCAATCAATGTCTAAAGGCCATAGTTACAGAAAACAGACATTATCCATAGATGACAGTTGAGGAAACACAGAGATCTGCCTCAGGTCAGGGTCTGTTAGATATGCTGGTGCCAGAGGGTCGTTAAGGTGTGGTTCCTGAGATTAGGAGTTCACTCCTACTTTGGATTTAGATAGCTGATTTGAGGCAACAGGGCTAAGCAAAGCAATCTTCAAGGGGTGTAATGCATTCTTTAGGCCTGAATTCCCAGGAGAACCCTCGGTGCTAGTATCAGGTCATGCCTGCCTCCAGCACTCCTGGTGTTCTGGTGGAGACTTACAGGCCTCTTTCAAGGCCTTGCCTACACAGGGCTACAGTCTCCGATACCACACAGAGTGGTCCCCAACATCTTTTCATGTATATATACACCCCCTGAAAATTAACTTCTTTGGTGAAGTGTCTTTTCACATCTTTTGCACATTTTAAAAATTGGGTTTCCTCATTGAGTTTTGAGAAATTTTTATGTATTCAGAATACAGATACTATGGCAGATATTTTTTTCCCAGCCTGTGGCTTACCGTTTTATGGTAGTAACAGTATCTTTCACAGAACAAAAGTTTGTTGTTTTGGTGAAGTTCAAGTTATCCTTTCTTTTTTGATAGTACTTTATAGGTCACATATGAAATCCTCTCCTAACATTAACCCAGGGTCACAAGGGCTTTGCTTATGTTTTCCTCTAGAAGTTTTATAGTTTGAGATTTTACATTTAGGACTGGGATTCATTTTGAGTTAGTTTTCATAGGAATTGAGATTCATTATTGTTGTAGGTAGAGCTATACAGTTGCTCCACCACCATTTGTTGAGAGGTAATCATATGACTCAGAATATGTTCTATCATGGTAAATATTATATGTGCATTTGAAGAGAATATATAGTCTGATGTTGGGTGGAATGTTCTATAAACGTTAGATCAAGTTGGTTAATAGTATTTTGCAGTACACCCAACAACATTGTTGAATCTCAGATGCTTTATGCTAAGTTAAAGAAGCACTTAGACTCAGAAAGTTTCTCCATTGGGTTGGTTTTGCCTCTTTGTCAAGAATCAATTGAGCATATATGTGTGGGTCTGTTTCTGGACTCTGTTCTGTGCATTGATCTATTGACTGTCCTTTTGCCAGTTTTAGGCTACCTTGATTACTGTGACTTAATCTTGAAATCAGGTAATGTGAATCCACTGACCCTTCTTTTCAAAATTGTCTTGACTATTATAGTTTTTTTGCCTTGCCATATAATTTTATGATCAATTTATTGGTTTCTACCATTTATTAGTTTAGGGAGAATTAACATTAACAATATTGAGCCTTTAAGCCATAAGAATACTATTTTTCTCCATCTCTATATCTTATTTGATTTTCATCAGTGTTTATAGTTTTCTGCATACAGATCTAGCACATATTTTCTTAGTTTATACCTAAGTATTTCATGGGTTTATGGTACTTTTATTTCTTTTTACATTTGCTCATGGGTGGCACATTGACCCCATTTCCTGCAACGGTACTAAGCACTCATTAGTTCTACTAGGTTTTTTATAGAGTCCTTGGGATTTTTCTAGGTAGATAATAATTTTATTTGTGATTAGAATTTCCTTTCTTCCTTCCTTCCTTCCATCCATCCATCCATCCATCCATCCATCCATCTTTATGCCTTTTTAAAATCTTGCCTTAAAGCACTAGCTAGGGCCACCAGTATTATATTGAATAGAAGCTGTGAGACTGGATATCCTTTGTCCTTTCCTGATCATAGGAGGAACATATTCATTTTTTCTTGCTTAAATACTAAGTTATCTATTAATTGTCTTTGTAGGTGTTAAAGGAGTTCCCTTCTATTCCTAGTTTTCTGAAATTTTCTATCCATGAATGGATGTTGATTTTGGCAAATGCTTTTTTGCATCTAATAAGATGGTCATATAGTTTTTTCTTTAGGTTTTTTTTTATCCTCACCCTAGGGCATACATGCTTGCTTGCTTTATTTATTTATTTGGGAAAGGGATGGAAAAAGAGACGGAAAGAAACATTGATGTGAGAGAGAAGCATCTATCAGTTGCCTCCTGTATGCACCCCAACTGGATACCTAACCCACAGCCTAGGCATGTGCCCTAACTGGGAATTGAACTCATGACCTTTCAGTTTATGGGACGACATCCAACCAACTGAAGTACACTGGCCAGGACAAGTTTTCTTTAGTTTTTTGATAAAGTGGATTACATTGATTTCCAGTTGTTGAATAAACCCACATTCCTAGGATAAACCACACACAGTCATAATATATGTATGTGTGTATGTGTGCATGCGTGCACGTGCGTGCACATATTCCCCCCCCCCATTCAGTTTGCTATTTTTTTGTTTAGGCTCTTGTATCCATGGTTGTGACAGATGTTTGCACTGTTTTCTCCTACTTGTAATGTGTTTGCTTTTTATTGGTATCACTAGTGCTGGCCTCATTAAATGAATTCAGTTGTTTTATTCCTCTTGTATATTCTTGAAGGAGTTGGATGAAATTAGTTTTATGTTTTTTTTTAATGATAGAGCTCACTAGAGGAGTCATCTTAACATGTAGTTTTGTTTGTTGGAAGACTTTTGATTATAAATTCAGTACCTTTAATAGATAGAGGACTTCTTGGTAAATTTTGGTGTAGTATGTGTCTTTCAAGGAATTTGTCAATCAAAAATTAAGAAATTTTGGGGCATAGATTTTTTCATAATATTCCCTTACCATGTCTGTGGGGTCTGTGGGTGATTCCTGTCCTTTGTCATTACTGGTATTGATAATTTGTGTCTTTGCTTGCTTCTTTATTTAGTAATTTATTTTAATTTTGATAAAGTTTTGTCATTTTATTGGGATCTTTTCAAAGAGTCAGATTTTTTATTTGAGACCATTTTTTTACCACTTTAGTTACATCTCAAAAATTTTGATATTTTTCTTTTCATTCAGTTTAAACTATTTTCTAGTTTCCCTTGTGACTTTCTATTTGACATGTGGTTTAGTTAGAAGTGTATTAACTTCTAAATTTAGAGGGTTTTCTAGGAAACTTTCTGTTAGTGATTTTTAGTTTAATTTGATTATGATCATTGTTTTATGATTTCTGTTCTTTTAAATTTATTAAGGCTTGTCTTATGACCCAGAATATGGTTTATTATGGTTCACATTCTTTGTACACTTGAAAAGAATGTTTATAGTGTGGTGTTATTGTTGGAGTGTTCTATAACTGTTAGTTGGTGGTATTTTACAGGTCTCTATTCTTATTATCTGTTCTGTCATTTACTGAGAGAAGAGTGTTAAAGACTTCAAGTAAAATTACAGATTTTAATGTTTTCCTTTTTCTTTTAGTTCAGTTTTAACTTCATGTATATTGAAGCTCTGTTGTTAGACACACAGACATTTAGCATTGTTACAATTTTTTGGTAAATTGATCCTTTTATCATATGATGCCCCTTGTTATTGTTGATAATACTCCTTAAAGTCTTCTTTACCTGATGTCAAATGTAGCACTCCAGCTCTTATCTTCGTCTGTATAGTAGGTTATTTGTAGGCAGCAAATTCTTATGTATTGTTGTTTTTATATCCAGTCTGGTCACATCTAATTGGTATGATTAGACTGTTTACATTTACTGTAATTATTGGTGAGGTTGGATAAGATCTACCACTTTATTTGTATACTATTTTTCTATAGTTTCCCTTTTTCTCCCTTCTTTTGTATTACTTTAGTATTTGTTAGTATTCCATTTTAATGTATCTACTAGATATTTTATATCTAACCATTTATAGTCCAATTAGAGTTAATATTTTATTTCTCCAAATAAAATGCTGAGCCTTATAATGATATAGGTCCATTTACCTCCCTTCTTTTATGTTATAGTTTGCAGCATTACTAGTAATAGCCAAGTGTGGAATCAGCCTGTATGCCCATCAATAGATGAATGGATGAAGAAGATGTAATAACACACATGCACTGGAATATTATTCAGCAATTAAAAAGAATGAAATCTTTTCATTTATGACATCATGGATGGACCTAAAGGGTAATTATGCTAAGTGAAATAAGTCAGAGAAAGACAAATACTGTATGGTCTCACTTATATGTAGAATCTAAAAAAAAAAAAAAATGAGTGAGTAACAGAACAAAATTGAACAAGCTGATGGTTGCCAAAGGGAAGGGGGTGGTAGTATGAGAATTAAACAAATAAACAAACAAACAAAAAGCCGCTCAGCTGAATTGTGATTATGGTAAATATAAATGGCTCGAGGTAGTACTCAAATCCTGTATCTCCTGAAGTGATCTTCTTAAATATCACAAATGTATCTCAAAGTTATATATGCCTATCATGTATTATGTTGAAAATGACATCAGTGGGGGAATAAAAGTAAAACCCCAAGAGAACATCTACTATTCTGGCCAAAAGAACCAAAAAAAGAACACCCAGTAGTCTAAAGACTAGGTAACAGAAATTCTTATTAGTATTTTTCTCTGCCTTTTACTGCTTTTCTGCAATGGCGACCCAAGCTGAGCAAAAGTATGTGACAGTGCAGGCAGCTAAAACTCTGAAAGAAGCCCGTGTTTCTGGGAAACAGCCTTAGCAGAAAGAAAAGTGTTTCTTTTCCCAAGCAAGACCAGGTTTGTTCACTATCTAGTATAATAAAGATAATGTCTCCTTTGGAGCAAAGAATAGGCAGATTTATTGCCAATTATAAGTGATTTGGGTTCTCTAAGCTCAGGTTCCTCAGCTGTAACACAACCAAAGCAGTGCAATATCAGCTTGGACCCCTCCACTTGCCACCCTGGCAAGTGGCCACCCTGGCAAGAGAATGGCAAGGGAAATTGTCACAAACACAGCACTCATGCTGCTTGTCGTGCTTTGTAATAAAATTCTGTATCATGTCTTCTTCCAGCAACCATAAAACAAGTTTTTTTACTAGCTTACAAGAAGGGTGTAATTTTAGGCCCTTTACCGTTCTTGAGATTAAAGTCAGTGAACTTGAAGATAAATCCTTAGAAAATACCCATTTTGCATAACAGAGGCAGAAAAACTGAAGAAAAAGAAAAGAAAAGAATTTAGAGACCTGTGAGGCAATATAAAAAATTTTAACATTCATGTTATCGGTGTCCTACAAAGAGAAGTAGAGAAAAATATTTCAAGAGATGATAGCTAAAAACTTCCCAAATTTAGTGAAAGACATAAATTTTGATTCAGAAACAAGCAGAATCTAAACAGGACAACTTCAGAGGGTACCAGTTCCAGCCACATCATAAAAAAAGACTGAAAAACAAAGATTAAAAATTAAGAGACTTGAAGCAGCTAAAGAAAAATAAATTATATTTAGGAAAACAGAAGGGTTGTATATTTCTCCCCAGAAATCAGAATTAGTGTTTTTGTTTTATTTGGATGGAATACCCAGAAGTGGAATTGCTGGGTCATGTGAAAGATCTATGAGTACTTTTAATTTTTTGAGGACTCTTCATACTGTTGTCCATAGTTGCTTCACAAATTTACAATCCCATGGATATTTCATGAGGGTTCCCTTTCCTCCACATCCTTACCAGCACTTTTTATTGGTTGATTTATTCTGATAGGTGTGAGGTGACATCACATTGTGGTTTTAATTTGCAATTCTCTGTTAATGATGTTGAGTATCTTTTCATGTCTGTCGATCATCTGTGTGTCCTCTTGGGAGAAATGTCTGTCTAGATCTTCTGCCCATTTTTTAATTGGACTTTTTGTTTTTTTCTTTTTCTTTTTTCTTGGGGGGGTGTTAATGTTGTGTGAGTTCCTTATATATTTTAGATATTAACCCTTTATTAGATACATCATTTGTGGATATTTTCTTCCATTCAGTAGGTTTTTTTGTTTTGTTGATGATATCTTTCACTGTGCAAAAACTTTTTAGTTTGATATAGTCCCATTTGTTTATTTTTATTTCTGATTCCTTTGCTATAAGGAGATATATCCAAACAGATAGTGCTAAGAATTGTGTCAGAGTTTACTGCCAGTGTTTTCTCTTAGGAGTTTTATGATCTCAGGTCTAACATTTAAATCTTTAATCCATTTTGAGTTTATTTTTGTACATGGTGTAAGAAAGTGGTCTCATTTTGTTGTTGTTGTTCTTGCTTTATGTTGAGTTGGCCAAAAAATTCATTTAGTTTTTTTCGTAAAAGACACATTTTTCATTTTCACCAGTAACTGTATTGATTTAGGTATTTCAGTGTATTGGCTAACTCCCACATAGTATAATGTTGATCATTCTCAATTCATGTCTTGATTGATTGCTATCAACTTAACTGGTGTACCTACCCTACCATAGAGCATTGTCCAGCGAGAAATCTCCAGCACGAAACTTCACAAACCACTTTTGACACATTAGATCAGTCAAATGCCTTCTCCATACATTGCACAAATCTTTTTTTGCATTTCAGTAGTGTTTTTACCTTTCTTGAAATAATAAGGTATAATATGCTGAAAATGCTGCTTATTTTCTTCTATCTCCAGTATTAAAATGACAACACAAAAATTCAACAATTTTGATAACCTTTTTTTTTAAGTGCATACTCATATGACAACTGTTACAATACAGTCTAACAAATTGTGTTGAATGAAGTTAAAGACAACTAAGCATTACTAGAGCCATCTTATGGAAAAAACTAAATGAACTTTTTGACCAACCCTATGTGTGTGTATCCAGTTTTGCCACCACCACTTATTGAAGAGGCTGTCTTTACCTTCTACATGTCCTCGACTCCTGTGTCATAGATTAATTGACTATATAAGTGAGGATTATTTCTGGGCTTTCTACTCTGTTTCATTAATGTATATGTATCTATCTGTTTTTATGCCAGTGTCATACTGTAGCTTTGTAGTATAGTTTGATGTCAAGAAGGATGATACCTCCTACTTTGTCCTTTCTCATGCTTTCTTTAGCTATTCAGGTTCTTTTGTGGTTCCATATAAATTTGAGAATTGGTAGTTTTGATTCAGAGAAGAACACATTGGTATTTTAATAGGGATTGCATTGAATCTGTGTATTGTTTTAGGTAGTAAGGACATTTTAATATTCTTCCAATCGATGAGCAAGGTGTATCTTCCACTTATTTGTATCTTGTTCACTTTCTTTTTTCAATGTCTTACAGTTTTCAGAGTACAGGTGTTCACTTCTTTGGTTAAGTTTATTCCAAGGTATTTCATACTGTGTGATGCAATTGTAAATTTGATTGTTTTCTTAATTTCTTTTTCTGATTCTTCATTATTGGTGTATAGAAACACTACAGATTTCTGTGTATTTTATGTCTGCAATTTTACTGAGGTCATTTTATTCTAATAGTTTTTTGGAGTCTAGGGTGTTCTGTATGTACCATCATGTCATCTGCAAATAATGAGAGTTTTATTTCTTTCTTCCCGATTTGAATGCCTTTTATTTCTTTGTCTTGTCTGAATACTGTGGCTAGGACTTGATACCATGTTGAATGGAATGGTGTTTAGTGGGCATCTTTGTCTTGTTCCCCATGTTAGAGGAAGGCTTTCACCTTTTCACTACTGGGTATGATATTAGCTGTTGGTTTGTCATAAATGGACTTTATTACGTGTAGGTATATTGCTTCTATACCAACTTTGTTGAGAGATTATGTCATAAAAGGATGTCAAATTTTGTCATGCTTTTTCTGCATCAGTTGAGATGATCATATGGTTTATATTCTTTGGTTTATTAATGTGATATATTGCATTAATTGATTTACAGATATTGGACCTTCCTTGCACCCCTGAGATGAATCCCACTTGTTTATAGTATATAATCTATGTAATGTTGTTGATTTAAGTTTGTTAATATTGTTGAGAATTTTTGCATCTATGTTCGCCAAGTGTATTGGCCTGTAATTTTCTTTTTTTATAAGGTTTTTATCTAGTGTTGGTGTCAAGGTGAAGCTGGCTTCATAGAAAGTGTTTGTAAGTACTCCTTTACAAATTTTTTTCGTCTTTGCCTGAGGATATTTTGTTTTCATTGCTTTTAGGGAGGGAGTGAGAGAGAAACATTGATGCAAGAAAGAAGCATCAATTGGTTGCCTCCTGTTGGAGATCATGTGCCTGGACTGGGATCAAACCTGCAACCTAGATACATGTTCTGACTGGGAATTGAACCCACAACCTTTTTGGTTAGGGGATAACGTTCCAGCTAACTGAGCCACACTGGCCAGTACTGCAAATTTTTGAAATAGTTGAAATAAGGATGGACTTTAGTTCTTTGAACATTTGGTAGATTTCACTTGTGAAGCCATCTGGTCCTGGAGTTTTACTTGTGCAATTTTTTTTATTATGGCTTCAATTTCATTGCTAGTAATTGGTCTGTTTAGGTTTAGTATTTCTTCCTGGTTCAGTCATATACTTCTAGAAATTTATCCAGCTCTTTTAGATTATTGAATTTGTTGTTTATAGTATTCTTTATTGATGTTTTGTATTTCTGTGGCGTTGGTTGTAAATTCTCTTCCTTTCATTTACAATTTTATGTAATTGGGCACTCTATTTTTTCCTTGATGAATTTTACTAAAGGTTTATTTTATTTGTCTTTTCAAAGTACAAGCTCTTGGTTTTATTGATCTTTTCTATCATTTTCGAAATTTCTACTTTGTTTATTTCTGTTTTGATCTTTACTGTTTCCTTCTGTTTACTTTGGGTTTTGGTCTTTTGCTGTAAACTTCCCTTAGAACTAACTGCCTTTGCTGCATCCCATTACTTCTGAAAAGTTGTGTTTTCATTTTTGTTTCAAGATAGTTTTTAAAAATTTGTTTGATTTTTCTCTTTGGTCCATTGGTTGCATGCTGTTTAGTCTCCACATGCAGAGTGGGCAAAAGTAGATTTACAGTTCTTTGTATGGAAAATAATGCAGTAAATAGTAAATAATATTACAAGAATAAACTCTTTTTTGCATACTTACAACTGTAAACCTACTTTTGCCCTACCCTGCACTTGTGTTTTTTCCAGTTTTCTTCCTGTAATTGATTGCTAGTTTCATGCCATTGCATTTGGAAAAGATGCTTGATATGATTTGTCTTCTTGAATTTATTGAAGCTTTTTTTGTCCTATGCATACTTGGAAAAAATGTGTATTCTGCAGTTTTAGGATTAAATGTTCTATAAATGTCTATTAAGTCAATCTTGTCCAATGTGATGTTTAAGGCCATTATTTCCTAATTAATTTTCTGTCTGAATGATCTGTCCATTGATGCGTGGTATTAAAATCCCTTACTATTATTGTATTACTGCAGATTCCTCCTTTTTGTCTATTAATAATTGCTTTATATATTTCCTATGGGGGTTTTATTAGATGCTAGCGGTCTCATCACTGCAGCTGTCATGTAGTTAGCAACTACTTCTGGCCTCGGGGCAGGGCCAGGAGAGACAATGTAGGGGAAGGGGGAGAATTTTCCCTCTAGTTCTGGAGGTTGCAGGGGCTTTGATGTTATAGCCTGAAAGACAGTTTTTTTTACAGTCATTGCTGCAAAAACACCTAGTGTAGTTCCCAATTGGCACCATCCTCGGGAAAAGCTGGAAGACAAAAGAAGGAAAAAAATTGTAAAATTCGCCCTTATAAGGATAATATTTCATATTTTGGGCTTTTACTTGCAGATTTTTTTTTTTTTTATTCTGTCTAGAGCTTTTAGTGTTAATCAGTGGGAGAAACAGGCTCTAGTGGGCTTCATTAATCTTGGTTGGAATCTTAAGCGCTACTATTTTTTATTTAAAAAAATTTTTATTGAATTTATTGGGATGACATTGATTAGTAAAATTACATAGGTTTCAAGTATACAATTCTATAATACATCATCTATATATCGTATTGTGAGTTTACCACTCAAAGTCAAGTCTCCTTCATTACCATTCCCTTTACCCTCTTCTACCTCACCCCATTCCCCTTTCCCTCTGGTAATCACCCTAGTGTTGTAACACTACTATTTAATTGAAGAGATACTAGCAACAACCCTGGAACTTTTTATAAAAATAATCTCTGGTGTACTACCAGGTGACGATGTAGGGGAAGAAAAGAGCTTACATTTTTTAAAAAGTGCTAACATCTCCTCAGTTGCATTTTATCTTGTATAGCTACATAGTTCTGATCATCCAGAGCCTGTGCTCCAGGCAAAGGAGCCAGCAGTGTTCCCTTCTACCATCACTTCTTCATTCAGTGGCCACTGCCTCCATACTGCTTTCTATCCAGTGGAGAACAGCTCTTGTACTCACTAGTAAACTGAAAAGGACTCAGATTCAGGGGCAGAGTCCAGGCAGCCTTTAGTGAGTGCCTACTCCTTGGCCAATCTCTGAGCAGTGAGGCAGGGTACTCCAAGCTGCTGGTGGATGGGCACCCAAAGGAAGTATATGCCTCATAGCCTCCCCATTGTTGGGTGACTATGTTCCCATCATTCCCAGCCTGTCCTCCACCCCTGGGCTTTGAACTGTGAGATGAGGGATTCTTTTTCTTTACACAGATACATGCTAGCTTTTCTTTTTTTTTTTTTTTTTTGATTTTGGTGTCAGAGAACTGTGAATACCTAAGGTATTAGCTAATACGAGCATTCAGTTATAAGAGTACATTATAGATTGTAATTAGTTTATGTATTATGCTATATGTTGTGTTACAGTTTTTACTTTGAACAGTCGTATCTATTTCAAAGGATTTAAGAGGGAAGTACAACAGGTCTTCAGATAACATAATTTCATTCATTATTTGATTATGATGTTAGTGGGGGAAAAAATCACTTCCCAGCTGCGACCACTGTCTATGTGGATTTTCTCCTCCATTCCAAAGATGTGCACGTCAGGTTAATTGGCACATCTGCATTGTCCCAGTCTGAATGAGTGTGGGAGTGTGTGTGAGTTCACCTTGCAATAGAAGGGTCTGTGATAGAACCCGTGAGGAAGGGTTGGTGTCAGGGTAGTTCCCACCTTGAGCTGCTGGGACTGACTCAGGCCACCCACAGTCCTGTTCTGGAGTAAGTGGGTTGGAAAATCAATATCCTATTTTTAAAATTAATTTTTCTTAAATGTATATACGTAGTTTATATTTACTTCGATGTTTAATATTAGAAGTATTTTGAGTCTTTACTTAGAAATTTGGTGATGTTCTTACAGCCAGCAATTTGCTGTAGGAACTTAACTTTTGTTTTATCAATATTAGTATTTGGTAACTTTGGTTTCATTATATGTTGCTTCACTTAAAATTTCAGTTTCCAAGAACTTATTGATTATATTAAGTGAGGGCTTAGTGTAGTCTCTTAATTATTTAGATATTTATCATTTCTGTTGTTTTTCCTTCATCCAGTGTTCCATCTTGTATCATTTTTCTTTAGCATAAAGAACTTTCTTTAGCATTTTTAAAAGAGGTCTGTTGATGATGAATTCTCTTATTTGTACAGTGTTTCACCTGAAACTTTATTTCACCTTTATTCCTGAATGATATTTTTGCTGTTCATTGATTTCTGAGTTGATAGTTTTTTCTTTCAGGACTTTGAAAGTTGTTCTGCTGTTTTCTAGCCCTCCAGTCATTGGCATTGGTGTTCCCCCTGTAAAAATATGTTGAGTTTTTTTTCCTGTAGATACTTTTACTTTTCCCTATATCTTTCATTCAGCAGTTTCATAATGATATGTGTAGGCCTATTTTTCTGTGGTTTTATCCTCTTTGGAGTTTGATGAATTTCTTGAATCTGTAAATTCCTTCACTAAATTCAGGGCTTTGCAGCTGTTACTTTCATAAATAATTTCTGTAATAATTTTTCATCTCTCCTTCTTGGACTCCAGTGACATGAATATGAGACTCTTTATTATTATACCACAGGCCCCTGAGACTTTGTTCATTTTTTTGAAACCTTGTTTTCATTGTTATTCAGATTTTTTTATCATCTTCATTTTGTTATTGAACACTTGCTACAAATTTTTTATTTCAGATAATTTCTTTTTCAGTTCTGAAAATTTTATTTGTTTTTTTTTTTTTGTAACTTCTGTTTCTTTACTGAGAACCTCTGTCTTTTCATTTCAAATGTTTTTATCCTTACCTCATGGAGCACAGTCAGAAAAGCTTTTAAAGGTTGTTTTAACTAATACTACCAACATCTGGGATATCCTGAGGTTGGCACCTGTTGATTGCCTTTTCTCTTGAGATTTGATTACATATTCATTTATGTAAGCATGCTAATATAGCAATGAATTGAGATTTGCTCTCTTTTTTTAAGATTTTATTTATATTATCTTTGGAGGGGAAGGGAAGGAGAGAAGGAGAGGAATATCAATGTGTGGTTGCCTCTCGTGCATCCCCTGCTGGGAACTGGCCCACAACCCAGGCATGTGCCCTGACTGGGAATTGAACCGATACCATTTGGTTTGCAGGCCCGCGCTCAGTCCACTGAACTACACCAGCCAGGGCAAGATTTGCTGTTTTTAATATTGCGTGTATTTTTCAAATTTTGCTGTATTGTTTCTCTCAGGATTAATTAATTTTTTTTCTCTAAAAGTAATGTTGAGAAATACAAAAGGAAATAAAGTTAGGTGACTGGATTTGGAAATTATAAAATAATGAAATGGATAGATTAAAAAAGAATGTGTTAGCATTTATCTGGTGTATTTATGTGTACAAAAAGAAGTTATACAAGGGAATTTATTATATAACCATAGACAAGTTAGTATGCAGGCAGAACTAGAATTCAGAGCTCCTGATTCCCAGAAAATTTTGAAACTTTATATGTTGAAACCTGTGTTTAAAAGGAAGTTGAGTATACAAGTTATATTTGGTACCTTAGTGCCTGTATTTTATTCAATACAACTATATCTTAGTTTCTGAGAGGACAAAGAAAGGGAGCAGTAAACATTTATTTTTAGTGAATGTTGTCAGGAAACTGGATCTTATGTATAGGTTCCTACTTTTCATATATCATGTTATATTATAAACATAATTCTGTGTCAGTAAATACCACTCACCTATATATTTTAAATAATAGACTTTATTGTTTACAGCAGTTTTAAGTTCACAGCAAAATTGAGTGGAAGATACAGAGTTTTTCCATATACTACCTCTACACATGCATTATTCCTGATTATCAACATCCTGCACTGGGGGGCACATTTGTTACAATTTGATGAAACTATAGTAACACATCGTAATTACCCAAAGTTTGTTGTTTACATTAAGGTTCATTCTTGTACATTTGGTGGGTTTGTACATATGTATTGACAGTTACCCACCATTATAGCATCATACAGAGTAGTTTCACTGTCCTAAAAACCCTCTGTCCTTCACCTATTCATTGCTATCCTCCCCAACCCACTGATCTTTTTACTGTTGCCATAGTTTTGTTTTTTCCAGAATGTCTTATAGTTGGAATCACACAATATGCAGTATTTTCGGGCTGACTTTATTCACTTAGTGATGGGCATTTATATTTCCTCTTTGCCCTTTCATAGCTAGATAAGTCATTTCCTTTTAGCGCTGAGTAATGTTTCACTGACTGTACCACACTTTACTCGTTTACCTACTTATTGAAGGACCTCTTTGTTGCTTCCAAGCTTTGGCAGTTGTGAATAAAGCTGCTGTAAGCATCATGTACAGGGTTTTTGTATAGATATAAGTTTTTGATTCCCCTGAATAATTACAAAGCATGATTGCTGGACTATATGATAAGAGTATGTTTAGTTTTATATGAAACTGTCAAACTGTATTCCAAAGTGGCTATATTATTTTGCCTTCCCACCAGTGAGTGAAAGTTCCTGCATATTCTTGCCAGCATTTGGTGGCCATTCTAATGGGAGTATAGAATATACCACAATGAAATATAGTGTTATCTCATAGTTGTGTAAATTGCATTTTTCTAAGGACAGAGATGTGGGCATCTTTTTATGTGGTTATTTCCGTGTGTATGTTTGATGAGGTGTCTCTTAAGGTCTTTGGCCCATTTTTTTATTGGGTTGTTCATTTTCTTATTGCTGAGTTTTAAGAGCTCTTTGTATATTTTGGATAATACATCTTTGACAGATGTATCTTTTGTGGATATTTTCTCCAAGGGCATGGCTTATTTTTTTTTCAGTGTCTTGACAGTATCTTATTCAGAGCAGAATTTTTAATTTTAATAAAGCCTGTCTTATCAGTTCTTTATTTTATGGATTGTGCCTTTGTTGTTTTATGTAAAAACTCATTGCCAAACTGAAGGTCATCTAGATTTTCTCCTATGTTATCTATTAAGAATTTTGTGCTTTTGTTATTTTTATGTAGTCTCATCCATTTTGAGTTGATACACATAAAGAGTATAAAATCTTTGCCCAGGTTCATGTTTTTACATGTGAATGTACAGTTGTGCCAGCACTATTTGTTAAAGAGACACTTTTTTCCCTCCATTGTATTGCCTTTGCTCCTTTGTCAAAGGTAAGTTAGCTGTATTTATGTGGGCCTATTTGGGGGCTCTTTATTCTATTCCATTTATCTATTTATTCTTTCACTAATACCTGTATTAGTGAAAGAAACTAGTCTGAAAAGGCGTAGAGGAAGCTTAAATGCACATTACTATGTGAAAGAATCCAGTCTAATTACAGTAGCTTTATAGTTAAGTCTTGAAGTCAGTAGCCTCAGTCTTCCAGCTTTGTTCTCCTTCAATATTATGTTTGCTATTCTGGATCTTTTGCCTCTCCATATAAACTTTAGTATAATTTTATCAGTATTCTCAAAATAACTTGCCAGGATTTTGATTGGTATTGCATTGGCTCAGGAGATCAAGTTTGGAAGAATTGACATCTTGACAATATTAAGCCTTCCTATTCATGAATATGGAATGTTCTCCATTTATTTAGCTTTTCTTTGATTTTATTCATCAGAGTTTTATAGTTTCCCTTATATCAAATTTAAACCTAAGTATTTCATTTTAGGGATGCTAATGTAAATGTTATTGTGCTCTTAATTTCAAGTTCTATTTGTTTATTGATGGTATATAGGAAAGTGATTAACTTTTTTATGTATTAACCTTGTATTATGCAGCTTTGCTTGTTAGTTCTGGAGGGTTTTTTGTCAATTCTTTTGGATTTTCTACTTGGACTATTATGTCATTTGTGAATAAAGAGTTTTATTCTTTCTTCTTAACCTGTATACAGTTAGTTCCTTTCTTACCCTACTACTTTAGGGAGGACTTCCAGTACAGTGTTGAAAAGCAGTAGTAAAGGGGACATCCTTCCCTTGTTCCTGATCTTAGTGGGAAAGCTTCAACTTTCTCATCATCAAGTATAATGTTAGCTTTTTGTAGCTATTCTTTCTCAGAAAATTGAGGAAGTTCTCTTAGTTAACTGAGAATTCCTATCATGAATGAGTGTTGGAGCCATTTTGCTACATTTTTATGTAGATGTGCTATAGGCTATTTCAAAATTTTCAGTATTATAGGCAATCTGATTGACAAACTTGTGGCCAGTTCTTAGGCATATTCATACTTATTTTCTTAGAATTTATTTAATAAGAGATTGAGTGCTACCAGCAACTGAATAAAAATTATTAAATAACAAAAGATACATATATTTTCCTTTCCTTACAGAGTTTGTAGTCTGTGAACAGATGATAATTATACTACAGTGTGGTAAGAGAAATGATGATGGAAGAAGTAGACATTCTCTGGGAGCATATAGGCCAGGCCAATCAGCTACCCAGACTCAGCTAGAGGTGAGGTTGAGGTTGTCAGAACAGCTTTCAGAAGTAATATGTAAGCTTATTAGTTTTTATATTCCTTCAATTGAAAGTGTTTAGGTAAATGTAGGTCCACTTTGTGAGAATTCGGGTGAATGAGCTCCTCAGAGAAAAAGCCTGTCCTTTAAATTTTCCCATAAAGAATTGATGTTTTTAAAGCTATAAAGAAATGTTCTCATGTCATAGAGGGTAAGTTTACTTAAGAAGCTGATGTGAAAAATCATATGAATTAGGAGTGGCCTCAAAAGATTATTTATTATATAAAAAGTACTAATTACAAGGAAAAAACATAATTTGCCCTTACTAAAATTAAGAACTTCTATTCATTAAAATGTAGCATTAAGAAAGCCATACATATTGGAAAAATATTTGCATTATGTTTCTGACATGACATAGAGTTTTTATCCCAGAACATGTAAAAAATACCTACAAATCAATAAGAACAATTGAAAAATGGGCAAAATACTTGAAGAGACTATTCAGGAAGAGGATATTCAAATGGCCATTAAACATATGAATCATTATTCATCAGGGAAATGAAAATTCAAACCACAATAAGATATACTCTATACTTGCCATAATAGCAAAAATGAGAAAGATGGAATATACTATATTAGAATGTTGACAGGAAGCAACTGAAATTTTCATATAGTGCTCATGGGAGTATAATTTATATAACCATGTTAGAAGATTGTTTAGTGATCCAGCTCCTAGGTACATACCAAACAAATTTGTTCACTCGTTTGCTAAGAGATACATATATTAGAAAGTTGTATTATTGGTAGTGGTAAAAACTGATAACCACCCATAGGCCCATTAACAATGGAATGGATTAATTGTATATTCACACAATGCAATATTTTATAGCAGTAAGAATGAGTAATCTGTTACTATATCCAGGAGTATAGAAGAATCTCCTATACAAAACATTAAGAACAAAACCCAAATACAAAAGAATATATTCTGTATAATTTCTGTTTTATAAAGAGAAAAAACAGGACAAACCATTCCATGCTGGCAGAAGCCCATGTGGGGAAAGGGTAAAGAGTGGAAGGGAACATATGCAGAGCTTCTGGGTGTGATGATAATGTTCTCTTTCTTGATCTAGGTGTTGGTTACACAGGGATATTGGGTTTGTGAAAATACCTAGTTGTGCACTTTTGACAAATTCAATTTCCTTTTTAGGGTATGTTGTTTTAAAAAAAGTATTGGTTTTATTATAAGAAAACTAATAAAGCTAAAAGCTTTACAATCTAGATTTCATTATTGACGCGGTCACCAGCAAGCAATGTCCGCTGCATTGTGGATGAGACACGAGACAAATTCACACGGACTACCGAGTCCTGTTGGAGGAAAAGGGACGGCACAGCCACTCTTTCATGGGGAGAGCACCTCGGAGCGCCTCAGCCACTCTTTCAAGAGGAGAGTGCTCTGGCCCTTGCCTTGACAGACTTTTATTGCTTTTCTGGACACATTACATTGAGGATGGTCCTCATTTACTATGCACAGGTTGCTTTAGGTGGTTATCTTTTACAGAAAACAAAGGAGAGGATGCCGCTAATTACATCACAGAAGAAGGATATTTGCAAATGCAAAGGGAAAAGTGATTACACTGGGCACACTCATCCTTGGAAGGTTTATCATGGATTTTAGGAAGTTACTTTAAAGACATGCAGTAAACGATTGCTGCCTCAATTCAGGGTGAGGGAGTTGTAGCAAAAAGCAAGTCTCAAAGCACTTTAGGTACGGTGCAGGCCTGATTCCCCAAGGGAGAACCTATCCATGGGTGTGGGTCCTGTGCATCGGACATTGCTTTTCCCTGGCCTTCCAAGTGGGAGCTCAGCCCATGCCACACAGAACAGTCTCCTATACATTATATTGATCATTATACTTCAAGGTTAAGAAGTATAAAAATAGTCCCTTTTCTAAGTTAAAATGTAAATGTTTGAGGTGATGACATATTTTTAGTTTGAAACTATAACCATTTTAGAATAATAGTATTCTTAATTCAAGTAGTAGTAAACCTTCCTTTTAAAATAAAGCACAGTACTTTGAACTTCTTACAAATCTAACATGTTTTCAAGATTCAGTTTTGTCTCATGATCAATCTTACTATATATGCACAAAGCAATAAATTTTGTTTTTTGTTAATTAAAACAGAAAATGACAGATTAATAAAAGGGGTGATTAGAAAGATTTCCTTTATTTTAAATCTTAACTGACTTTTTGTTAAAACAGGAAAGATGAGTAAAAATGTGTTTTTGGTTCATTCTTACCCTCAGGAGGAACTATAAATAGCTGTTCTTGTTCTTTCTCCGCTTCATATCAAGGGAATGTTCTATTTCTATAATGTATGGAGACATAATTATAACAAATAAAACATCCCAGTCCATTATCTGTTACTGTTTTTTTTTTTGTTGTTTTTCCACAGTCAATTCCATCATCTCCAGAACCAATTAGTCTTCTTGGAGAAGATGTTAGTACAAACTCCAATGGTCCAAAACCTGCAGAAGTTGTGCTAGATGATGACAGAGAAGATCTTTTTGCAGGTAATTGTAACTATATATTTTTAAACACTAGCAAATTATAGTATATATCCTGTTAGGAAGTATTCTATAAAGTAAAACAAATTTTGTGTATGTTAGGGGCAGCTCTTCTTGTTAGATAACTTTGTGAAAAATACAGACTGTTGAGAGAAGCAAAATGTGATCCTTTCTGGTTTTAAACATGTAAAAATAAATCATATATTATAATTTGGCTGTTTTGATCAGTACTTAGACTCAAAAAACTGATGGTTGTGGCATTGCATTCATACTTTGAGAAATAGCAGGAATTATACTCTTTATAAATTACACATGGTCACAAAGCAAAATTAAACTCGATTAAAAAATCACTTAATATATAGTCTATATATATTTGGAATCTGTTTGTTTTAATGGTTCAGTATTTACCACCTAATTACATTTTGATTCACTTTTAGCTGGGTAAATTGATGTTTGAGGAATTTAATTTTGATATGGAGTCAGGGTTTGGTGTAGTCCACACTACCTTTTAAAAATTGGACTCTTCAAAACAATGTTATGCTTAAAAATTAAAATTAAGGTACCATTTAATATTTGGATATTACAAAGCCAAATATTTCTTAGAATTAATGACACAAAAATTTAAAATAGTGATTCTGTGCATTTAACAGTTTAATTTACCTGAACTGGCTTTCATTGAGTTAAAATTTAATATGTCCTCAGCTTTTATAGTGTTTGAATATTCAAACCATTCTGAATTTTTTGTACAGTTATGTTTGAATACATAGTCCTTCATCACAAAGGTCCATATACTTTACTTGATTAGTGAAAAGTTTTCACTGTAACCAAATGTCAACCATATACACTCCCCCTTTTTTAGCTACCTATCAACTTAGAATACAATCATAGTTAACCAAAGTCATATTTTTGTGTGTTTGCTTTCTTTCATGGACTTTTTCCGGATAGTCCTTAAAAGATTTTCATAGCATTTATGTTTTGTTCTAAAAGTTGACTCATTTCTCTGCTAACTAGATTGTATCAATCTAAAATTGTGTGTATTCCTCTTATACTATAGGGTCATACTTAGAAGTTTTGAATTATCTGTTTTATTAAAGAGTTTTCACCTTAAAGTCATATAAATAAATTATGTTGAAGCTCTTAGCAACAGAATTGTGTGGGTGTGTGTGCAAGCGAGCACAAGGAAAGGGGATTTTGAATATTTTTAGGGTGTGCAGTTTTCCAAGTAAGGACTAAATAATGATATTGACTTGCTCATTTAGCTTGTTACATAGAATCTTTTTCATGCTTTAGTCTAAGTACCAGTCTATACTAAACATTGTGATTCAAATATAAGCAACGTCCATGTTTGTTTTAAAACAGAAATGGACTAAACATTAAACATAGTCATATTTCCTTAGTTATTTAAAAATACTTTTTATGCTTTATTTTTTTTCTCAAACTCAGCTGCATTTCTTAATGACATTGTGAATTGTCTCTAAGACCTAATCTGATCATTTTTATGTCAATGAGCAAATACTACACCTGCATCTTATTTATAAAGCCTCTAAGTCTGTGTTATCATTCCTCCTCCTGTGGAGCAGTGTGGTTCTAAGAAACCATAACAGAGGGTAGCAGTGTTACTGGGATGATGAAAACTATTGTCCAGTAATGAGAATATTTACTTAATTTATTTATTTCTCCTTTATCAGAGGAGAGAATATAGCTATTGCTGTAGTGATTTAGAGACTTTAATTTTGAAACTATAAAGGGATATTATTGTATCAGCATGTATGCTAATGTGTTTTGTGTAGCATTTCAAGTATTAATATGTCAGAAGTGGTACCAGAAAAAGTTCAAGTGTGACATGTTATTGTTATTAGCTAAAAGTGTTCACCAAATATGGTTGACTACAGAGTCCCTCTCCACCAGTTGTTACATCCTGCACTTAAACTTCACTGAACACACTTTAGGGAAGCTATCCTAGAGGAGTAAGTAAGGGTAGTAAGCAAATTGCCAATATTGAAATTTACCTGGACTTTTACAACTTGTTTCTTCCAGGATACTTAGTTTATTTCACTTATATTTTCCATCAAATAATACCAATTGTAAGTTTAATGAGTGTTTCTTTGTTTAAAAATTCTCTTGTGTATATCATATGAGTGAAATGTTACTTAGCTGACATTTGTGCTTGTCCTCTAAGTATCTCTTACAAGGAAAAGTTAATCTTTATACTTAGTACTTCGAGGCATCTTGTTGAACCGTAAGGTCCAGTTTAAATTAAATTAAACTTCATTAACTTGTGTTTTGTTACTTTATTTTTAATAAAAGAAATCATAAAAGAATTTAAGACAGACTGTGTATTAGTATGCTAAACCTAGGTTTGTATCCATTTATATCCATTTCCCTCTCGATATTAGTTATTTATTTAGCTTTTCTTATTTTGAGGCTACTACTATATATGAAATAGCCTGTCATAATCTGTACAAAGAGTACAAAACCTGGTTTTTCAGTGAAGTAAACTGTGACTGAAAAGTCATAATGACTTTGAGTAAACTGCACTGATATCTCAATAAAATTACAGTGTCTTTCATGGTTTCCTGTCTATGGGTCTGTTGCCAACAATAGTACCTCTTTCAGAGAATTTTGGGTTTCTTTTTTGTTGTTGTTGTTGTCTACTTGTTGTTTTTACTTGTTTGTAGACTAAAGATCTCATACCTCCTAGGCTTAGATACTGCTTTCTTACTTTATTGCTCATTGGTTTCATTTCTTTAATTTAAAAAAAGAATAAATACTAGCATTCTTAATAGCCTGAGTTGCATGTAAGATTTAAGTTTGTTATATTGGGGGTTGTCTGTAGTCTATTCAATATCTGTAGTTTTTTTTTCTTTTGTTCTTCCTCTGGTTACCATAGATTTTGGTTACTTATCTTTAATGTCAAAAAAATAGAGCAATGCCAAATAAGGATCTCATCCAAATGAGATAACCAGTAAGAGTAGATTGATAAAATTAAGTCATTTACATGTATATGTTAACATATTTATCTTATTTCAGGTAAATATGTTATTATGGCTATGCTTTTTGAGGTGTTCAAATTAAAATGGCTCGCTGACTGCCGTTTTACCTTCTCAGACCTCTAGGAATCTAAGAACCTCAGGCTAGAAACCAGTGGTCTGATCCTATTTCCCTTACAGTCCTGCCTGCCTTTTCCTGGTATCAGTGCTATAAACCAACAGAACTGTGGGTTTCATTAGGGCTGCTGATTGTAATTTTCATTTTTATGGCTTTGCTTTTTGCTTATGTTATTAATTTTCATGGAAGTCTACCCATCCAAATCTTCTCCAATAGGTTTTGAAAACTTCTTGATTTTCTGTATCCTAAAGTATTGTCTGCTGTCATAGCTCAAATTACAGTGCTTGTTGTGTAGTTCATATGGCAATTAAATGTCTTACAACATTCTTTTTATTGTTCACTTGGCTATTACTTGTCTTTTTATTATTATTTAACATACCACATGCTTATGTCTTATTTTCCCACTAGATTATAAACTCCCTGAGGGCAGGTATGATATTTTACATTTCTTTGTGTTCATAATTGCATTTAGCACAATGTTACATAGCTTGTAGATAATTTATTGATTTGGTTTTAAATATATTTAATTTTAGATTTTTCAAGTGAATGAGCATTTTGAATTAAAACCTAAACACCTATTTGCTTTGTGTAGTATTTGTATATTCAGCTAATATCCAGTAATCTTTAGCAGTGAATTGCTTTAGATTACTAACTTTGTAAATTTTCTCTTAACAAATTTTTAATCCCAGCTGGGATATTGCTGGGCAGTCTTCTGCCCAAAATTTGTGTTTATATGTGTAAAATAATCAATGTTAGTTTGAATAAGGATTTTGAAAGATAAGTTACCACAAGTATATTACAAATCCAAACACAAATGAATGTGGAATTTTCCACATCATTGCTTTCCTACGAGCTTCATCCTTACCAGCAGATAATTATTATAGATAATTAAGGTGACTTACTTGAATTCTTCCTAAAATCAACACAATTATTGTTGGTTTTAAATCATTATTGTTGGGTAGTGTAAAAATATTTTTTATAATTAACTGACTGCTCTACAGACTATTGGGGGTTTGTTACCAGTGTCCTTAACCAACTTGTTTAATTTGTTTCTAGAAGCCACAGAAGAAGTTTCACTGGACAGTCCAGAAAGGGAGCCTATCCTCTCCTCTGAACCTTCTCCTGCAGTTACTCCTGTGACCCCTACTACACTCATTGCTCCCAGAATTGAATCAAAGAGTATGTCTGCTCCTGTGATCTTTGATAGATCTAGGGAGGAGGTATGGAAAAATGTTTGCATTCTAAATTAATATGTAAATACTAAGCTTTTTTTCCCCACCCAACATCACTCTTCTGTTAGATATTTCTAATCAAAGATTTTTAGACATTTTGGGAAAAGAACATTGGACTAAAGAAGTCCAGTGATTTGGCCCTGGCTGGTGTGACTCAGTAGATTGAGTGCCAGCCTGCAAACCATGGGGTTGCTGGTTCAATTCCCAGTCAGGGCACATGCCTAGTTCTGGGTTAGGGGCATGTGAGAGGCAACGACACATTGATGTTTTTCTCCCTCTCTTTCTCCCTGCCTTCCCCTCTCTAAAAATAAATAAATAAATGAAAACTTTATAAAAAGAAAGTCCAGTGATTTGGCTTCTAATTTTATCCGCACCACTTTTTAACTCGGTAATTTGGGCAAATCACTTTCCTTCTTAAGGAGTTTGTCATTTGTGATCTTAAAATGATGTGTGCCTCTCAGGGTTCTTATGTTGATCAAGTAAGGTAATGTATGAAAGTGCTTCGAAAACTTAATACAATAAAGTGATATTTTGAGTAATTTTATTATATAAAAGCATACAATTAATGTTAGTGGTTATGTTGGTGCGTGGAGGATGGGTTCTGACTGGAGAAAAAGCCAAAGCATAAGAGGGCCTTCTGGGGTGTAATAGTAGTGTTTGTTCCTTGATGTAAGTTTTATTTACAAAGATACATTCACTTTGTGAAAGTTATTGAGCTATACTTAGGATTTATATACTTTACATATGCTACCTTTCACATATGGCTTACTTTTTAAAAATTTGTGCAAGAGGACAACATTGAAGTAAAAAGATTATAGTTTTAAAAAAACTAACTTTCCTTTTAGATAGTCTTAGACTGTCAATATTGCTCTAAAATTTAGCAATATTTAATAATTTCTTTGTTTCTTGAGAATAACAAAACTTTCCTGCAAAGTTGCTATTAGAATTGCTTATTTAAAATGCCATTAAAAAATGCTCCTCTGTAGTCTTACAGGTTATTATTTTTCCTACTTACTGGTTTTCTTGGTGAGCTTCATAGTGCGTTCATTGGCTTTAAGAACATGTGTTTACTACGTAATTAAATCAGATACTGAAGTTGCTTATTGGTATAATAATTTTTGCAAGTATGTAGTAATCTACTGTCAGAAGTAATGACTCCATCTTAGTTATTAAAAAATAGAGATACAGCCCTGACCAATGTGGCTCAGTCGGTTGGATGTTGTCCCACAAAGCAAAAGGTTGCTGCTTCGATTCCATCATGGCACATGCCTGGGTTGTGGGTTCCATCCCTGGCTGGGGCATGTATGAGAGATCGATGTTTCTCTCTTGCATCAATGTTTCTCTTCCTCTTTCTCACTGCCTCCTTTCCCTCTCTCTAAAATTAAAATAAATAAAATCTGTAAAGAAGAGAATAGATATACAACTTTGAAAAATGCTACTATTAAGCATAATTAAGGAGCTATTATTTTAATAATCCGAGTCTGAAGATTTGATATGTATTACAAAAATATTTACGGTATTTCTACAGAAGACTAAAATGCTTTTTCCACATCTGAGGAGTTGTAAGAACACAAGATTTTCTGTTACTTTTCCAAATGATCCTTTTCCTGTTGCTTTGGGTGTGTTTATATAGTCAAGAAATATGAGAGCGTTTATTTTTTTAGAAATGGGTGGAGTACTGAATGGCTTTTTAAATTGATTGATGTGACAATGACCCTGGTAAAAGTTAGATGATAAATATTATAATGATTAGTGTTATGATAATAATATAAATTGGAATCTTTAACATCAAAAAATATATTTTTTAGATTGAAGAAGAAGCAAATGGAGATGTTTTTGATATAGAAATTGGTGTATCAGATCCAGAGAAAGTTGGTGAGTCAATATTTATTATATTATGTACTTCTTTTTGATAATAAACTTGGTTGTTAATGTGCTGTTTTGTCTTTACTAAATGCAGTTACTGTATTAAAATGGTATCTGCATTTTTAAGCTCATGGGGGATTTTATTTTATTTATTTTTTCTAGCTTTATTGAGATACAGTTGACAAATAAAAAGTGTATATGTTTAGGATGTACAATGTGATGATTTAATGTATATACACATTATGAAATTACCACAGTTTAATCAGCACATTACCTCACATAGTTACCTTTTGTGGGTGTGGGTGTGTGTGTGTGTGTAGTTAAGCTTCTGTTTTTTAATAGCATTGTTTGACTTTTCTTATAGGTGATGGCATGAATGCTTACATGGCATACAGAGTAACAACAAAGGTGAGCCTCTTGCTCCTTTAAAAATACTGAGCCCTCACTATGTATAGCACAAGGATGATCAAGTTGTAAGTGATCCCTGTGTTTAGCAAGGTGACCATCTGGGAAAGATTGCAAATATGTTGTTACAATGAACTGTGAGGGGTTTGGTAGATAAAATAGAGTATTCTTTGAGGGTGTACAGGAAGGGACCTAATAGAGACAAAGGTAGGAGCAGGATTGGGGAAGGTGGTGAGGGGGAGAAAGGTGGATGCATATTCCAGGCAAAGGAATTTGCTTTGTGTAAAAGCCAGAAGTCATGAAAGCATTGTGCCTTCTAGGACCTGCAAAAAGTGGTACCTGATTGAATTGTTTGGCAGTAAGCTTCCTATATTATGAACATCAACCTTGAGGAATTTGAACTTAAACCTGAGGATAATGGAGAGCCATAGAAGAGGTTCAAACAGAAGTGTGGGAGAATTAGGTTTTTGTTTTAGAAAGATCTCTCTGACTCAGTATGAATTGGGAGTATCAAAGTAGTGGTCAGGATTTCTAGTTAAGAGGCCAGTGCAATTCTTAAAAGGATTGTAGGCCTTCAAGTTTTAAATGGAAGAGAGAGGGTCTGTATCAATTTTAGCTGTGAGAAGTAATACTGTATACTATGGAATTGGTTCTGAGGGTGAGCGAAATAAATGGCTTCTTGAGTTGTGTATAAGGTAGAATCAATAAGGCTTGGATGTAAAGAATGAGAAAGGAGAGACCGAGTAGAGGAACTTTGTGGTGCTTGGGGTGGTCCTAGAGAAAAGGCAATACAAGTGGAGAAACACAGTGTGGACAGGGAGGAGATCTGTTAATTCATTGAACAGATATTTATTGAACACTGACCGTGAAGTCAGGCTCTTTTCCAAGCACTAGGGTAAAATGGTAATCAAGATAGCCAAGTGTCCTTCCCTTATGGAACTGTGTGCCAGCAGGGGAAAATATGGTGAACTTGAGGTGGCAGTGAGATTTGAGTGGAGGTATTCCTTGAACATTTCAAGATGTTGGACTGCAGCTCTGAGGAGATCTGGATCAGAGATAAAGATTTAAGAGTGTCACCATAAATATATGCAGAGACAATGAGATGAGTCAAGGATGGCATAAAGTAAATATTTTCTGTCCTCTTAAGTTTCCATAAAAATACCTATGATTTAGGTTTTTTCATTTGTTAGCAGTCTGTATACCACATTAGTTAACTGCTCTGGATTTTTTGGTAAGGTATACCAATGTGTATATATACATATATGTTCACAATTATGTATGACATTAACTTCGGAATAATTGCAGATAATAATAATTCGGAATATTATATAGAATTTGAAATACCTCTTTTTCACTTGTAGACTTCTCTTTCGATGTTCAGTAAGAGTGAATTTTCAGTTAAAAGAAGATTTAGTGACTTTCTTGGTTTGCATAGCAAGTTAGCAAGCAAGTATTTACATGTCGGTTATATTGTGCCACCAGCTCCAGAAAAAAGTATAGTAGGTAAGTATGAATAAAAAAAGACAGAACAACTTTGTTACTGTTACTGTATAGTTTTGTAGATTCCATGATCATAATGACATATGTCATCATACAGAAGTTAAATATTCCACTTATGACAGTTATTTATCAACCAAAGACTGTATAGCCTTTTAGTTTTATTTTCTAACACCTGAGAATTTTGATTTATATAAAACAATGATGTTAAATATTGGGTCAGGATTTGCCAAGTTGAAAACAATTGAAAACCCTAACTTTTTAGAGTCATAGAGTGCCATGTTACTGAGTAACACTCAGAGGATATTTAATATTGCTAGCATATTAATAATGTTTTCTAAGGGATAGAGGTGTTTGTCTCCCAGCTATATGTCATCCAAAAAGAAGATATGATCTAGCCTCACTCAGATAGGAGCTATTTAGACTATTTATTTTGTACCTCAATTTAATATTCAAAAACATCGCTACTTACACAAGTAATAAAGGCTTAGTTAAAAATATGTAGTAAATAAATTACAATAGAGGAGAACCTCCATTGTCTCACCATTAAGACATCTGTCATTTCTTAAAATTATGTCATATATGTTTTCCAATCTTTTCAGTCACAGATTTTTATTTACCTCACTTTAATAATCTTTATACAGAAGATTATTATTCTGAAAAATATCCTAAAGTGAATTTTTTATCTTTAAATTATTTTTCTTCTAACATTTTGTTTAAAGAACAATTTTATCCTATCCTTCATGATTTTGAAACTTGATATATTTGAATGGATTTGTTACTTTTTTTTTTAAATTCAAAAACCTAGTTGTCAATTCTTTAGCTTCCTGGTCTCAAAACTTACATTCTTCAAATTTATTGAGAATTTCAAATTTATTGAGAATTGTAAAGAGCTTTTGCTTTTGTGGGCTATATCAATATTGATTATATTAGAATGTTTTAAAATTGTATTTATTAATTCTTTTGAAAATAAACTCACTACCTGTTAACAAATAAAATTTTGTGAAAAATAAAAATAAGAGTACCTTGCTCTTTTTGTTTTATACTTTTGCAAATTTCTTTAATTTCTGGCTTAACAGAAGATAGCCATATTCTCATATTTGCTTCTACACCCAATTTGTTGTGATATAACATATCATATAATCTTTTAAAACTTTACTGAGCTTTTATGAAAGAATGAGAGTAAAAAAGACAAATAATTGCTTAATACTATTATGAAAATAAAACTTTTGTGCACTACCATCCTTCCCTCCAAAAAGAGTCTCTGAAACCTTCCAGGTGTTCTTGACCATACTTTGAGAACTGCTGATCTGGTTAGTATTCTTGTTTCTCTCTTTAAACTACCACAGTGGTATCTTTTGGCATCCTATTATCTATGTAGGGAACTTAAGTTTTCTCTATTATAAATTTATTATTAATATCCTTTTTTCTTTGACTTTAAGTTGTACAATTATTTTTATGTATCAAAAGAGGAAAAACACATTATATCTCTTATTTTGCTGGCTAGATATGATAGTGTAGTCTTCAAACATTAACCAAAAAGAAAAGATTTAAAAACTAAATTTTCATGCTTAAGTTCATTGTATTTCAAACTAATATTTTGCCTCAAATATCTTCAACCTTCCACAAATGATTACAGGCTAAGAAATAACATGTATAAATTCAAAATGGAAGAAACTTAAGTCTTTAGACAGGGGTGTCCAACCTGCGGCCCAACACAAAAATCATAAATTTTCTTAAAACATTATGAGGTATTTTTTTTGTGTGATTACGTGCCACAAAATATTTAATGTGTGACCCAAAACAACTCTTCATTGTGGTGCAGAGACTCCAAAAGGTTGGACACCCCTGCGTGAGAGAATTTTTTTCTGATACTGATTCTGACAGCCTTCAAAGGGTAGTAGGGGACAGTGACACAGTTATATTCATACTGTTCATAGATATGGCCAGGATAGACCATTAAATTGTAAGACTGTCACTTAAGTCATAGGTGTAATTAACATTCATTGACTGTTAACTGTGTTAAAACACTATGCTACATAATTTATGTGCATTCTCATTTAATCCTCATAATGACTTTAGGAAGTTAACTTACTATTGTCTTTAATGATAAGAAAGCTAAAGTTTATCAAGGTTATGTATCATGCCCCATATCATACAGCCTCTAAGAGGCAGAGCTGAGCTCTAAATGCTAACCAGCCATCTTACTCTAGAGCTTCAACTCTTAATCACTATTCTAGTCTGCTTTTAATTTTTGTATTTTTTTATGATTATGATTTATTTTTATTTTTTACATAAAATAGAAAACCTTCGAGTTTTTAAAAGCACTCTAATTCACTTCTGGACAAGATGTAGGCACAGGTAGATACACTTCACCTCCTTGTACAACCAAAAGAAGGACAACAACAAATTTTAAAACAAAGACCAACCAGAACTGCCAGAAAAATCAAACTATGGAAGTCTGACAACGAAGGAACTTTCTGACAAGAAGAAACATTCATCCAGACTGGTAGGAGGGGTGGAGACAGGCAGCTATAGTGGAGAGGACGCCCAGCAAGGTGGTGGCTGGAGGACGGGGCAGGTGAGGCAGCAGCTGGTGGTCCTACATTTGTGTCCAGATAAACTGGGAACAACAACTGGGGAGTGAGACAGACCACACAACCCAGAATACCAGTGTGGGAAAAGAAAGTCACCAAAAACCTCTGGCTGTAGAAACCCGTGGGGGTTGTGGCAGTGGGAGAAACTCTCAGCCTCACAGGAGAGTCTGTTGGAGAAGGACACAGGGTCCTAGAATGTATACAAGCCCACCTACCCGGGAATCAACACCAAAAGGGCCCAGTTTGGTTGGTTATGGGTAATGGGGGATATGACTGAAAGTAGGTCAAGAGCTGAGCAAGTGGCACTATTCCCTCTTTCATCCCACCCAATAGCTACAGTTCTGCCCCTTAATACATAATAGGCACTCCAAGACAAAGAAATATAGCCCAAATGAAAAAACAGATCAAAACTCCGGAAAAACAACTAACTGACAAAGACATAGCAAATCTATCAGATGCAGAGTTCAAAACAGTGGTAGTCAGGATGCTCACAGAAATGGTTGAGTATGGTCACAAAATAGAGGAAGAAGTGAAGGCTATGCAAAGTGAAATAAAGGAAATTGTACAGGGAACCAACAGTGACAAGAAGGAAACCTGGACTCAACGGTTTGGACCAAAAGGAAGAAATAAACATTCAACCAGAACAGAATGAAGAAACAAGAATTCAAAAAAATGAGGAGAGGCTTAGAAACCTACAGGACCACTGTAAAGCAAGAAATTGAAAACTTATTTGAACAAAAAATGAAGGAAAACTTCCCCAATCTGGTAAAAGAAATAGACTTCCAGGAAGTCCAGGAAGCTCAGAGAATCCCAAAGAAGTTAGACCCAAGGAAGCACATACCAAGGCAAATCATAATTACACCAACCAAGATTAAAGATAAGGAGAGAATCCTAAAAGCAGCTAGAGAAAAAGAGACAGTTTACCTACAAAGCAAGTTCCTATAAGACTATCAGCTGATTTCTTGAAAAGAAACCTTACAGGCAAGAAGGGGCTGGAAAGAAATATTCAAAGTCATGAAAGGCAAGGACCTACTTCCAAGAGTATTGTATACAGTAAAGCTATCATTTAGAATGGAAGAGCAGATGAAGTGCTTCCCAGATAAAGTCAAGTTAAAGGGAGTTCATCATCACCAAGCCCTTATTATATGAAATGTTAAAGGGACTTACTGATGAAAAAGATAAAAAATATGAGCAGTGAAATGAGAACAAACTCACAACTATTAACTGAACTAAACAAAACAAAAACAAACTAAGCAAACATGTAGAAGAGGAACAATCACAGAAATAGAGATCACATGGAGGGTTATCAATGGGGAGGGGGGAGAATGGGGGAAAAGGTATAGGGAATGAGAAGCATAAATGGTAGGTACAAAATGGAGGAAAGTTAAGAATAGTATAGGAAATTGAGAAGCCGAAGAACCTACATGTATGGTTGTACCCAAGGATATGAACTAAGGGGGGGAATGCTGGTGGGAGGGGAGGTGCATGGCGGAGGGGACTAAAGGGGAGAAATGGACAACTGTAAGAGCATAATCAATGAAATATAATTAAAACTAATGTGATTGTAGAATTTTCTAATACACATTTGAGGATTAAATTGTTTTAAAATTATTTATTTATATGCCAGTTTATTCCAGAAAGGATTTGAAGCAACTTCATATAATGCAGCTTTATTTTAATAATATAAATAAAGAAATTGGCAGGAAAAATAATTAGAGTCAAATATTAAGATGAAGCCAGTGTAAAGTTTTTTCAAATTGTGTACATGAATTCTGAACAATTACTAAAGGTTGGTAACAAATTGATCTCTCAGCCAACCAAGTAGAAAAGCAGTTATTTTAAAATTTTGTTCATATTTTTCATATTCATCAATTTTTTAAAAATAATGAATACATTTTCTAAGAAAAATTTAAAATATGAAGGCTCTTCTAATTACATACTCAGAAGTTTCAAAAGACAAACACTGATAATGGGGTGGTGGAGTAAGACTAATAACTTCTTTGCTGGAAAGCTATAACTAGCACCCAAGCAAGAGGAGTCTTTTCATTAGCACATAATGGTTACTATGCTTAAAACACTGTTTCACTAAGCTTTTAGAAAAGAGCAGTGAAGTTGAAAATTTAAGAGGTAACTGGTTAGAGTAAGGCTTTTTAAAAATTTGTTGCAATGGCCTATACATGTTACTTCTAGTAAATAGCATGAGCAGAAGAATCTTGAAATAAAAGCAAAAAATATATCCTGGTAGGGTTTTTTTTTTTTCCAGGAAAGCAGAATATTTGAAATAATTAACATCTCACATCTCATAGTTCATTCAGTGTAGGTGTTTGAGTTTTCTTTTTCAAATTATTATATTTCAGAGGAATTAAGTTAAATGGACCATTCATAGGTGATATACACTTACATGTTTATTCACCAGATATACCAACCTGAATTAGAATTACATGGTTTTAAATAACCCATTTTAATGATTTTATTAAGATGTAATCACTTGCTATACAGTTCATCCATTTAAATGGGTAGTTCAGTGGCTTTTAGTATATCAGAGTTGTCTGTACATCACCACATTTTGGAATATTTTTGTTACCCTGTTGCTATCATCCTCTTAATTTCCCCAGGTCCCAGCCATAGGCAATCACAAATTTAATTTCTTTCTCTATAAACTGCCTCTTCTGGACTTTTCATAGGAAGGCAAGCATATAACATAATGTGGTTTGTGACAAGCTTCTTTTACTTAGTGTAATATTTTTTATGCATGTTATAGCATATAGCCAGTACTTTATTTCTACGGAATTGATTTTTGAAAGGAAAAAGAAAAGAAAGGAAAATCTATGGTCTTCTGTATTAGTGTGAAAATTGAAATTGCCAGTACAGAAATTATTCACATGACTTTTACCTTTTAAATTTGAAGCGTTCTAGATGTCTTTTTGAAAGAAATTGTTTCAATTATTGTAAAAGAGCTATGATAAATAAGAACATGTTCTTAGAATCTGCAAGAGATAATATTTAGAAAAGTAATGGATTATACTTATTTTTATTTTCCTTATCCCCAAGAAAAAGAACCTTAATTATTGCTAATAAGAATTGAAAATATTAATTGAGCTTAAATTTACTAATTTGAATTCCATTGAAATATAAACATATTTTAATTTATCAGGAGTGTAATATATAACAGATAAGGAATCCAAAAGTTGTAGATCAGAAAACTACAGACACAGCTCAACCACTGCTTAATTTATAAGTACTTACCAATTAAAGTTATATAAGTTTTAATTTCTCAAAAGTATACTAGTCATAAATTTAGAAGCATTTTGTCAAGTTCAGATTTAAAGTACATTTTAAATTAGAAATGATGATAAAAGACTTTCATAATAATATAAAATCATGAGTCTCATTCAATTTTTTTTGAAAGGCATGACCAAGGTCAAAGTGGGCAAAGAAGATTTATCATCCACTGAATTTGTGGAAAAACGGAGAGCAGCTCTTGAAAGGTAATTGTAGACAGTTCTGCTTTATTACTTTCATGTTTGTACTTAAGTAATATAAGTCTAATTCTATTAAATGATACAACTATATATTAGTGATTAATTTCTTTCAAAATACCACTTGGTGACTTATATCAAGAGTGCTTTAAACTTTATTAAGAAAATTCCTTCTTTAAACAATACAATACTGTAAGCTTGTTTGTTGTTGTGCTTGTATTTATTCTTGCATTAACAGTCTGTCAGCATGCCACCTGTTGTATCATTGTTACAAGCAGCAATATAAAGGCATGCGTTAATTGAGAATAGAATTATGTCATAGTTGTTGTCAACAAGAGAAGTAAGTAAAAAGGAAAACGAATCTTGTGAATGGGGGTAGGGTTAATAAAAATATTTGAATAAAAATAATACCTCTTTAGTATTGTTTAGGTTCTTAGGAAGTCATACTTACATCGATGTACTGTGTTAGATAATTTGGCTGATTATAGTTCATCTAAATGAATTTTTTCTTTGAGTTATTACTGGGTAAGATTATTAAATACACTGAAAAAATAGGTTTGTGCTCCCATCATTAATTTCATAGAGTTGATTTTGACTTGAGTGTACAAAAGCATTAGCGACTTGCTTGAGTTGACCGTATTTTTAAAGACTAATATATATGCTCTACCTTCCTTTAACTACTTGACTCAACAACACATTTCCTGTCGCTTTTAAGACTTGTCTTCAATGTGGCTGACTTTTAAAAGTAGATTGGATGGGAGGATTCCCATTTCCAGAATCTTAACATTTCTTCTTTCCTTACTATGCTATAAATGTGAGAAAACAATTTTGAAACTATCCAACTTTTAGAACATGCATACATAACATTACCGAAAGTAAAATATTTTCTAATTTCATAGATTTTTTAATTTCCATTGAATTTTGTTTATTTTGGCTTAAATACCAGTGGTTGGGGTAGAGGGGATTAGGGGAGATTTAGTGAGTAGTGCCATCTCCAGGGTACAAAATAATTTTAATACTGTTTTTAAGGCAACTTATTTCTCAGTTTTAATATTAAATCATTTAAATTACAAGAAAATGCTACAGTAAAGTCAGGTTTGAACTATTACAATGAGAAAAGCTAAAGGATATGCAGTTTTAAAATCTTAAATTAGAGAAGACTTAAAAGATGAGATTGTGTCTGTGAGAATCAGCGATTACTCATGAAAAGGATTTAAATTGCATCAGGAGATGTTTAGGTTTGGTATTAGAATTGCCTGTGTTGTAAAAGAGGTTATAGACTGAATATTTTCAAGAATGAAAGTAGATAATGCTCTGCCTTGATTTTGCTTAGTCCTTCTTGAAAGTATAACCATGACCCTTTGAGAAACCTTTCAAGTCCTATTTTTCTATGAGTAAATTTGAAATATTTCGGATGGCATGCTTGATAAGGAACTTAATGAAGATTTATTGTACCGAGCACATATAATTTGGTTCTGCATTCACCTTTCTTGTAACTTGAATGCATTGCATTGTACTTACCATACGTTCATGCAGCATGAAACATTGAGGAAGGTTTTAAGGAAATATTGAAACCTAACCTAGTGTATATGTGAAAACAATTTTCTTTACTGATAAATGTTGTTTTTAAATACTATTTTAATGGACTTTGCAGTAGTGAAAGGAAAGGAACAGTGTACTACTGAGGGGAAAGTTTATTTTCCATTAGAAAAGATGACTGAAGAAAATATAGGTGTTAAGGTATAGAAACAAAGGAACTGGAATGAGTTTTCTAAAGTGGTTTTTCTGTGGCATTTCTTAAAATTGAAATGTTGGAACAGGCATATCTGTGGAATACTCAACCTCATTGAATCTGGTGGGTCAGGGAAGTACTTCTTTTTGTGTATACCATGATATTCATTTACATTTTGTTCAATTTAGAGAATCCAGATGACTATCTTTTATAAAAGGATAAACATCTGGTATTAAATAATAGGAAGAGTGGTTAAGAACCCAAGTACTTCCCTCTGTCACACTCAGTGATTTAAGCAGAAACTACTTCTATTGAGAGTATCTCTAAGATCACCCACTTGATTTTCTTGAGAGTGCTTCACATCTTACTTTATGAGCATATTGAGTCTATTTTATAGGTAAGGATACACTTCTGCAAATATAAGTGGAGTAATACAGAGTAACATGATGTAGTGTGCACATTTAGAATCTGCTGTCTGTTGAAGCCTGCACTTCACTACCCACTGCACACTTTGTGTGAGGCAAGTTATTTAACTTCATTCTTTATCTCTAAGATGTAAGTGTATCAATTTGGAATGTGTTCATCCAAGTAGGTAAAAACACACTGGAAAGGCCTGAACAGTTAGTGTAGATTGATTAATCCACTCTTTCATATCAGGAAGTTTGGAGAGTAGGCACCTGTTTAGGATTATCTAATTCATCAGGAAATCCTTTTGCTTCCTTCTAGTATCTGGAATACAGCTATGTCTCACCAGTCCTCTTCTAGTCCAAATGCTTCAATTTACTGGTGTAGGCTCCTAATTCTCCGTTTCCATCCTTGCACTTCTACACTTGTACTCTTTTTTTAAAATACTTTTTTATTTTTCAATTAAAGTTGACATACAGTATTATATTAGTTTCAGAAGTACTCTGTTTTTCAATATAACAGCTAACATTATACTTTTAAATCATAAATCAGATTATGTCAATACCCACCCCCATTTCATTCAATAAAAGCCATAGCCTTTAAAATGGCCTGCAATATCTTACCCAGTGTGCACTACTCACTCTGTTACCTGTTCCATCTCATATCCTCCTTGATCACTCTGCTTAGGCCACACTGACCTTTTTGCTGCCCTTCAGAGATCCCAGGCAGTCTTCCACCTTAGGGCTTTTTCACTGTCCTCTCCCATTCCTAGACAGCTGTTGTTCCCAGTTACCTGCATGGCTAATTCTCTTACCTCTTTCAAGTTAAAATGTTCAAATATCACTTTTCCACTGAAACCTGTTCCGATCATTGGCTTCATTTAGACCTATTCTATTTAAATTGCCACCAACCACACCTTCCACACTGGATTCCATTTGCTGTACTGCTCTTTCCTTTTTTCCATGGTGTTTGCCACCTTGCCACAAACTACATAATTTACATACTTAGTACACTTACAGTTTGTCTGTCTTCTCTGATTAAAATAGTCTCCAGTAGGGAAGGGTCTTGTTTTCTTTTGTTCACTGACACATTCTGAGTCCTGAGAACAATGACTGATATGTGGTAAATGGTCAATAAATATTTGGTGAATAAACAGTTCTATGTCATCAAACAATGAGGTTCTTTTTGCCTCTTTTATTCTCTTATTATTAGCATGGTGCTTGAGTTTCAAGCAAGGAAATATTTTTTAACTATGTTCCTGTCAAGCATTTTGTATAACCTGCTTTATTTTGTTTTGTTTTTGGTAAATAAATAGGAACTTGAAAGTCCCAAGTAATTCTTCAAAATTTAACAGTATCCTTTGTTAGAGCAAGTCTGAAAAATAACTACTGACCCACCTCTTGCTGAGTCTGATACTTACTTTTCATTAATTTCATTGCGCCTGTCATTTCTGTCCTCCTTCAGTGTTCCTGTTTCTTCCCATACTCCTTTCCACATGTTATTCCACATGCTTTTCCTCCTTTTGTTCTGTATCTTTCCTTTATATATCAAAAACCCTCCCTTGCCTTAATTCCGAATTGGTGTATGTTTACCAATATTAACTTTAAAATTCATTTCATGTTTTTGTTCTTAATTTTAACATTCTGCAAGCTTAACACTTTTGTTTTTAAGGGCTAGTTGCTCTTTACTTTCATGTAACAATTAAGAGGAAGAAAAATTTTACTGTTTATTTCTAGAATATCATTTGCTAAAATTGATTCCTCAGAATGCTAGTATGTGGTAGGGTGAGAACAATCCTAAATAAATATGCATAGAAATATGGTTTTTGAAATATTTTTTATAACTCTGAGGAGAATCTGTACACTGCGAAGTATGTTGAGCGATATTTTTAAAACCCTAAACGCAGAGATATCCCAGGTTCATAACCTGAAAGACTCGCTATTATTAACATGTCAATTTTCTGCAAATGGATCCATGGAGTCAAAGAAATCCTAATCAGAATTCAAGCAAATTTTTAACTGGAAGTTGACAAGTACATGCTAAAATTTATATGAAAAAAGCAAAAGATCTACTCTGTGAAATAATTTTTGAAAGAAGAACAGAAATGTCTTAAACTATGTAATTCTAAGATTAATTCT
>PVKU01001257.1:98342-323910 GCA_004027475.1 Anoura caudifer
CATTATTTTAATAAAAGTCTCCAAACACCTCAAAAAAAAAAAAAAAAGGAAATCTGTAGTCAATTGAGTTTTGTTAATATTGACTTTAACAGAGTTAAACCAGGTTTATTTCCTGCAGGATTTCTCATAACACCTAATATTTTGCTGTTCATTATGAATTCTAATGAAAGGAATATGTATATAATATGAACTCCCTTTGGAAAGCTGTTTTAAAATATAAATAGTGTTAGGTGTTTTCATTTAGGTTTGAAACACTGGAACATTTCTTAAAGTTTGTGTACTAGATGTTTTGCTTTCCGTCTTGTTCATTTCACAAATGCCTGAGTGCTGGCTATTTACCAGCTGTTTGCATTCAGATGAACAATGTATGCAAACTGTTTTAAGCAGCAAGCAGTCTAAACAATGAAATAACTTACCTAATAGTACTGGAGAACCTCGGTATTAAGTATGTAAGTAAAATTCCAATGAGAAAATACCAACATTTCTTAAATGTACTACTGGATTAGTGTTCTTGCTGCATCTCTTTTTTAGCTTGATAATATAGTCAGCAAATATTTTAAATCACAGTGTAGATTGTATTGCATGTATCTATTATAATGACTTCTTATGTGGGCTAATGATTTAAAGTGAAGTTTAATATGGTACATATTTTGTTTAAATATATAAAAATAAAATAATAATTTTAACTATTAGTTGGAACTTGACTTTAGAGAAAGTGCTCACTTTTTTGTCCCAGAAACTTTATTTTAGCATATTTAAAATCTTGTAAAAAAGTAGGAGAAATTATTGACTACATTTATTCCACAGAAGTAGAATAAAGGTATATTAAATGTGGGATAAAATATAATTGAGATATTACTTTATGTAATCTCTAATCTGGGGAAAGTGATTTTTTAAAAAAGGGGAAGTAATCGAGAATCAATAGCAGACCTTTATTGTTTTTATGAAAGAATGGTAATTATGGATGATGGGAATGTGGGGTTTTCTAGTAAGGAAAATGACTAAAAGTTGGGCTAATAGTGATTCATTTAATAATGCTGTTTTTCTTTACTTTTTATTTTTGTTTTATGTAGTATCTCCTAAGACATTTATCAATAATAGCAAAACCTTAAAAATAGAAATATTGAACAAAATTTATTCCTTGTCAAATTAAGGGCCAAAGTTGATTTGATCATTTAAATCTGCTGATAAGGAAAAAAACTGTAGGTTGTTCTCCATTTTGGTAATATGTAATAGTAATAAAAAAATAGTTGACAAATATACAGAGTGATCTATTTCTTTGGACTCTGAAATAATAACTCCACCCAAAGATTAAATTATTTGACAAACTCATATGCTCTTTTATACTTTTCAGTGAGCAGTTTGGTAAATTACTTAATCTCTCCCCACTCCCATGCTCATTCCTTGCCATATCTCTTTTAATGTAAATGAATATTCAAATGAACAAAAAGCTTTTTAATTCATTAAATTGCTGTAAGATTCTAAATAATCATAGTGAGGCAGACTGAAGACATCTTTTTATGTATACATCTATCCTTTTGTTGAAATAAGATACTACTGATAAATAAAGGAGGAATTTTATTCTTAAATCTAGGTACCTTCAAAGAACAGTAAAGCATCCCACCTTACTCCAGGATCCTGATTTAAGGCAGTTCTTGGAAAGCTCAGAGGTATTATTTCTACTTTAAAATTTGTATAAATGGCCTCAGTATTTATATTTTTACATGTAATAGAGATGCTCAGGAAATAAGTGGATTAATAAATGGAATAAAGCAATGATTTTTTTTTGCTTAGTGCTTTAATTAATTTTAATTCTTATCTAAATTACTAGCATAATGTCTTCTTTGCATTGATAATTATAGGATTATCAGTCCCTTTCTGGAAAATTTAAAACCAGATTTAAAAGAATGGCTTATGTAGTGTAATTTTCAGTGCCCTAAATTGTTGCTTAGACATCATGTTGAAATAAATTTATTCAGAATACATTTTTAGAGACAGTTGAATGTGTTTCTATCTACATTTGAATGTTCTTATTTAGGTTTTGAAATGCAAATATGTAACTTGAAAGAGCCTAAATTATTAACTGTGCTGTTCTTTATATTTGACTTGTTGGGCACAGTTTGGGCTCTTAAACAGTTTAGAGTTCTGATGGTTACCTTTTGAGATCTTCTAAAAGTTTATGGAATCCCAGAACATTTTAAAAATTCAAAATCACAGTCTTAACTGAGCATGAGGAGATTTTTCTCAACACTTTCTTCTTTCCTTGTTATAAACAGTTTATTTCTGCTAGCAAACAGGTGGCCAGTGTTAAGGTGCTTGGCAATTACTTAATATATTTTGACAAACAGACTGTTGTTCCATCTAAATGTAAAGGTGCAGAAGAAAAACAAATGGAAAGTCAATTTTTTAAGTTTTCCTTTGAGAATGTACAAGTAGTATATTTGAGAAATTAGATCTCACTGTAGAAATGTATGAGAGTGAAGAAAATACAACCTCCTTTTTTTTCTTTTCTTTTTTTGGGGGAGGCGGGGGACAATCCCTTTTGTGCCCAGTTAAACCTCCAGGCTTTTAACCGGTTTGTTTGCCCTTATTTGTCATTCAATTCCAGCTGCCTAGAGCAGTTAATACACAGGCTCTGAGTGGAGCAGGAATATTGAGGATGGTGAACAAGGCTGCCGACGCTGTCAACAAAATGACAATCAAGATGAATGAATCGGATGCAGTAAGAGCTGATTTTTCGACTTGAATAATGAGATGAATTAATGAGCCCAACAATTGCATTTTAAAGCTGTACAAGTAGAAAATAGGATATTAATTTGCTTATTGAGTTTAGTTCTCAACCACATCAGTTGACCACCATGGTTATCCATTGTTAATTTGTTGCTTTAAAACAAGGAATGTAGCTTGCTATTGGTAACCTAATTTAAAGTAGTTTGTTCTGGCTAAATAAGCTCCATTTTTCATTTTTTTGTTAGTGGTTTGAAGAAAAGCAGCAGCAATTTGAAAATCTGGATCAGCAACTTAGGAAACTTCATGCCCACGTTGAAGCCTTGGTCTGTCATAGAAAAGGTTTGTTTGCCTTATTATTTATTTGTTTAATACTATGAATTAATTGAAACATTTTATAAAAATTTTTATTAAAATGAGTATTCTGAAGTTATTATGGAAGGGAAAAAACATAGTTTAGGAGAATGTTTTCTATCTCAACTTCATTGTTTAATATTTTTGTTCTATTTTAACCTCTAGTTTAGAAGTAGAAACATCATGAGCTTTTAAAAGTACATTTTAGATTATGGTTTAAAATTGTTCACTTGGTTACCTCTTTGTTAATCTTTGTTATTTTCTTTAAAATATGTGTTTTGTGCCTGCATTTTCTAGAAAACTCTGAAATATTTTCTTCATTTTTGAACCATTGTATTTAAAAATCTGTGTGTTTTTGTTAAAAATGTATAGAAAATTTGAGTTGTAATTTTTAAATTTCATGGTGAGTTTTCTTTTTTGGTTTTGTTTTATTTTTAAAGAAGGCTTTTAATAACAAATTTTTAAAATTCTTGATAAGTAAGTTAGTATGTGCCATTATCAGCAATACATTGTAATAAAATAATTACAAAAATCTAGTTTGTTGAAAGCAGTTTATATCAGCTTTTGCTATTTGTATTGTATCTCTTAGCAAATGGGCTTTAAGGTTCTTTTAGATCACTTTACATAATGCAGAGCCACGGAGCAATTTCCAGGCAGTGTAACTGTTAGTCACACACCAGCCTGTCGACATCTATTTTTTTTTGTAGTTTTTTTTTGTAGTATCTAAAGCAGTCATGTTCAAAAGTCTCTTTAGAAATTCTTAATATTTCACTAAGCATTGTCACATAAAAAGAATAAGATTTATGAGAATTGTATGTACAGTTTTACCTTGCTTTCCCTCTTGTTGGTTTAATATTCTCATTAAAAATTACAGATATTTTTAATGATAAATAAATGTTTAAAGGCAAAGTATTATAAATCAATTGTGTGTTCTCTATGCTTTTCATATTAAATATACATATATTTATATATATTTTTAAGGAATAGATAGAGTAAGCACTTTAGGAGAGAAAGGAGGGAAGCAGACTATTGTATTATTAAACAGTTCATCTTCTGGGGATCCAGGCAGTGGTTCTTCTAACTTTCAGTAGAGCTTTGAGCAGTTCGCATTTATGCCCAAGGCATTTTAATGGCTGGTTGTTTTATGTAAATATTTTAAAATATAATTTGGGCAATTTGTGAACAGATAAAATTTAGAGAAAAGGTGAAAAAATCAAAACAATATTTAAAAACTTTACTAGTGAACATTAAAAGTGAATACTTTTCTATTTCAGAACTTTCAGCCAACACAGCTGCCTTTGCTAAAAGTGCTGCCATGTTAGGTAATTCTGAGGATCATACTGCTTTATCTAGAGCTTTGTCTCAGCTTGCAGAGGTTGAGGAGAAGATAGACCAGTTACATCAAGAACAAGCTTTTGCTGACTTTTATTTGTTTTCCGAACTACTTAGTGACTACATTCGTCTTATTGCTGCAGTGAAAGTAAGCCTTGTTTTGCAATCTTCCTTGAATTCTTCTCACTTCATTAGTTTGCTTACAAGAGAATTTGATTATTCATAGCTTAAATTTTTTTCCCTATGAGTTGTACAATGCAGTAGACAGAATTGATTTTTTAAGAGGTCTGAGCAATGCCTTATTTGGCATATATGTATTTACATATACAAGTTTGCAGCTAACTGGTAGCATTTGTTTGCTCATTGTAGCACAAATTGAAACTACCTACTGGATTGTAATATCATTAGTAAAACAATAATGAGAAAAAGCAAGACAAAACCAGAACTGATGTTGTGTGAATGTGTTTAATGATGGCTTTAGCATGAATTTGGTCTGTAAACATTCTATGTATATTCCAAAATGTGTAGTCACCCTGTGTTTATAGATGAGATGGGATTAGATTAGTTAATAAGTATGAACAGTATTCAATTTCTAAATAGTTGGAAAAGTAATCATTCTAATGGAAATCAATATTACATAGTTATATCCAATATTCAGACAATTAAACTGAACTGAATATTATTTTATCTTATGTTTCAGAAGATACTTTTAAGATCTTACCTTGTTTTTGAATTATTGTTATGAACATTAGTTGTGGAATGGGGGAACTGGGCATTTACCTTTTATCTTGAATTCATACATGTAGAAAGTTTTGCTTTCTAATGCAAAAGTTTTTCAGCTGATGTCTGTGATGAAATTAGTATTCATCTGCAATCACAACATAGATGCATTGTATATTTATTGATTTGGTTTTCAAGCTAATGGTAACAGTCTACTAGAAGCTTCTTAGCACTTCAAGAATGGTGCTTTCTTAGGTTTGGTAAAAGTACCAATTTTGGTTGTATTTACTCTTTATATGTACTTTTATATTTCTGGTGGTTAATTTTTCTTTACAGTTACTTAAAGATGTTAATATAGATAGCAGTTATCTGCATATACTTCATTTTATATATAAGTAACAAAATATAAAGAAATCCAGCCCTGGCTGGTGTAGCTCAGTGGATTGAGCGCAGGCCTGTGAACCAAAGGATCGAGGTTTGATTCCCAGTCAGGGCACATGCCTGGGTTGCAGGCCAGTTTCCAGCAGGGGACACACGAGAGGCAACCACACATTGATATTTCTCTCCCTCTCTACTTCCCTTCCCCTCTAAAGATAAATGAATAAAATCTTAAAAAAAAAAAAAAGAAATCCAGTTTACAGATAATGGTTCCTTTTTATCTCTCACCTACCCTCACCTCATTCCAGAGCTCCCACTAACATAAGAGCTGTAGTAGAAAAGTGTAACACCTGCAGAAAACCTGTGGGTCCAAAAAGGGAAGCTAGGCAGAGTCTGTGAGAAGGGGTAGCTGCTGAGAAGGCCTGACCTGGGAAAATACTCTCTGGTACAGGTGGCCTGTCTATGTGATGGATATTGATCCCTCAGAAACAACTTTCCTCATACCACCTAAATCTTGCTTTACTTTTACCTTTTGTGAAATTACAGTTATAATCATGTTTCCTAGAATATGTCCTATAGAACAGTGACTTCAAAAGATGTACCACTGTCATCTAAGTTTGGGAGATAGTATATAGAATACCCTTGTCTTGTATACTCAGCATGCATAGAAAAAGCTCCCAAATGTCTAGGAGTAAAAAAAAAAACAAAAACCAAAAAACAATAGACACTTAACTTTGTTTAATCTAGACTTCCAAATTCATATGAATAGGAATTTTCCATTTAATATATTTTTACATATATGGAACACATTTTGGGAAATACCGAATTAGTGATTTATTGACTAAAGAGCTAAAGAGCTATGGTCAACTTATACCATGAGGTAAATTAATGTTTTTTGGATTGGTTTTGTGCTGAGACCTAGCCCAGGTCAACTGCACCAAGGAGCTGAGAAATTACGGAATAGGGTGATGGAATATTTCTGGTCTTTTGTTTGTTTATTGTTTTAAACTAATTCATTTATATTTGAAAAAAACCATACATGCACATATAATTCTAACAGCACCAAAATGTAAACTTCTTTTGTACGTAAGACCTCTTTCCTCAGCCAAATGATATTAGATTCCTGTGTATTTTTATAGAATTAGCTATGCATGCATAGGAAGCCAATTTATGTTCTTTAATTCTTTCTGTCTCCCTTCCTTCCTGCCTCCTTTTCTTCCTCTTTTGAAAAGGAGCATACTATTTTGTATACACAGTTCTTTGCCTGATTTTTTTCACTCACTCTATTTTAGAGATGCCTCTATGTCAGCATGTTACATTTTTTAACAGTTGCATAGTGTTCCATCATATAGCATATAGGTGTATTTTGAGTTATTTACCCAGCCCAATATTAAAGTATTTTAATAATAACTCTTTGGGCATAAAATTCTTAGAATTGCTTGGCCACAGGGCATATGCATTTCAATAATTATTGTCATAACTGCTCAAAGAGGTTATATTTCTCTTACTCCCGTCAACATACATGTTCCTTCTTCTACCCAGCAATGAAGCCATTTTTTGTACATGTTTTAATTTCTTTAGTGTGAATTTAAGCATCTTTACAAATGATAAGCCACTGCATTTCTTTTTTATACATGTTCCTTGTTCAATTTTTTTTGTTTGATTTTTCTTATTTCTAATAGCTGTTTAATACTCCTTAGCCTTTTGTATTTTCCATACTATGACTATTCAGATGATAATTTGAAACTAGGAGTACTTTGGGAATTAGAATATAGAGCCTAAATGGAGAACTAAAGAAAGATAAATTTTACCCTTTCAAAATATTGCCTAGGCCTGGCCTTGTACCAGGAAACTCTTGTTTTCCTCCTCTTCTTTCTGCTACAGGGTCTCTTGATCTAAGACTTTATATTTTTGCTAGTACTGTTATCTAACATATATTAATTGGTACACTCATTGCATTGCATTCTTACATATTCATCTTCTGTGAGCCACTAGAGTAGTGTCAGGGATTGAGAGTAATGGTTATGAATATATTTGGCTCTAGAACTCTTTATTAAGAATTCTTACAGGGAATTCAAATTTATAAAAATGTTTTTCTAAAAACCCAATAGATGTGTTCCACAAGGAGTTTAAAAGCATCACTTTGGCCATAAGTAATCAGCATTCTTTCAGGATTCCAGGAAGGGCAACATACTTTCAGATTCACTGAATTAGAATGTGATTTAATTTAATTTAATTAATTAAATTAAAATTGTAATGTCAAATTTCCTTGTGGGTCAGGAAAACCACTTACAACTGCAGCCTTGTCTAACCTAGATCAACTTGGATGCAGATGTGTAGCCTAAATTGGCAGGGGGATGGGGATCCAGAGTGGATCATCAGTGTACATCCATCCCTCTTAAAGAAGAGGCTGGTTCTAGAGTAGATTATCTTGACATATAAAGACAAATGTTGTTATGATTTAATTACTTTTTAAGATAGCATTTTAGAAGAGCAAGTGGTTCTGGTTCTTTTACTTTCTAGTATTACAAGAATAGGAAAAAAATGAAGAAAAGTTTTAATTCTTATACAGTTAAGATTAATTTATTTTTCTGAAATAACCTGGCTTAAGTAGCTTTACTGTTAACATAGCTCCTACGCCTGTACCACAATTGGTTTTGGAATATTATGAGATAATAAATCGGCCAGCAGTCAAATTAGTCTAAATTAGTATATCACTAAAAAAAACAGCTGATATATACAGGGTGGAGCAAAAGTAGGTTTATGGTTGTGTGTATGTGAAACAGTTTATTCTTGAATTACTATTTATTAATTATTGTATTATTTTCCATGTGAACAACTGTAAACCTACATTTGCCCACCCTATATTTAGAACTCAAGCAAATACTGAAAATCAAGGGCATTTTGGCTAGCTTCTGCCCTGTATTTGAACAGATTTTAAGTAATCAAATTGTTAATGAACAGAGGAATTTATAAATGAAGAGCTGATATGGCCCCATTCCTCTAGCCAGGGGTGTCCAACCGTTTGGCATCCCTGGGCCACACTTGCAAGAAGAGGAGTTGTCTTGGGCCACACATTATTTAAATACACAAACACTAATGAAAACAAAAAAAAATCTCAATGATTTAAGTAAATTTACGATTTTGTGTTCGGCAGCATTCATAGCCATCTGAATACCATAGCCACCCAAAGCCAGGGGTGTCCAATCTATGGGCCACAGATTGGACACCCCCGCAAGACCAGGCCTAAAGTTTTACATTTTGGTTTTGTGTATGTGTATACATAGAGGGTAAGTGTCAGGAACTGTTTGTTTGTTTTAAATGGTAGTGACTGAATCTATTTATGTTAGATGTATTACTTTGGTGCTTTAGGCCCAATTTAGCTGAAGCTAAATTAATTCATAATAAGAAATATTTTTATTTGGGTCTTTTAAATATAAGAAAAGCAGACAGTAAGAACAGTAAGATTCACTTACTATGAGAAAAGAAATTATATGACATGGCAAATTAACTCTGGCAAAATGGACTTAAATGCCTATAGATAGTGTGCTTTGACTCAGCAGTTTGCCTAGGATGTCTGTTGTCTTGGTTAATTTAAATGTGCTCAATCTTAAAGAACTCTTTGGGAAAACTATGTAGGTTTCATGTTGATTTGGAGTTTTTAATGTTCTTGATCACATTTTAAAAATATGCTCTATGATATAAATCTATTTTTTTATATGGCTAAGTTTATTGCAGTCTATTTTTTTCATATTGCTAAGTTTTTACTATTTGCACTTTTAGTAGAAATCTTGAGTTAATCAACTACATTTATATGTGTATATTATTTAAAAGTGACTCATAATATTACCTAGTAATTATTAAATGTCCACTAGGTTGAGACACTCTGCTACATACTTTTCATTTTATTTCTAATCCAAAAGTATAGATCTTATTTTCCTCCTTTTATATTTGGAAGACTAAGGCTTATAGAAATTAAATGAATTTACCCAAGATCATACAGTGACAAAGCTGAAATTCAAAGCCAACTTTGTTCTAAAGCTTAAATTTTTTAAGTGTACTACATACTTTCTCTTCAGCAGGTCCCTTTAAGAACATGTATTTATCGTTTCTTGATCAATAAAGCTCTTTATTTGGAATGAATGAAAATAATCCTTGGTTTTGTGCTTTCTGGCTTACCCAGTTTATTAATGCTTCAATTAGTAAACACTAAAGTAATACGACTATACCCCTAGCATCAAGCTGGAGAAGGGATTATTCTATTCTCTCATACTAGCCATCATTTTTATTTTATGAGACTTTTACTTACTCTCTTACAGTCATATTTTATTTCTTTCCTCCAGTCATTTGCTCTTTCTCTGACAAATCCATTGAAAAGAAATAATGGACTTGGTTAACTTGTTCTGTTACAGTCTGTCTTTTTTTTTGGTTCTATATTACACACACACACCCACGTGTGTGTGTATATATATATTTGTTTGACCTCTTCATCATGTATAAGACTTTTTTTTGTTTTTGTTATACTTAATTTCTGTTATTTGCTATTGGTAATCTCTTCGTCATGTTTTTACTTTACTTTCTGTTACAGGTTTTTCTCTTTTTCTTTTTTCAGTTTCTGGCATATTTCCAACACTTAAATCTACTTTTGATATTACTTAGTAGGAAAACTAGTGTAGCTATGACACTGGTATTTTTCTATTGAAGACATCTTTATCGAAAGCATAAAACTCTGTTAAATATCTTATTACAAGTCATATTTAAAACTCTAAAGGCTATTTAAATGGATTTTGTATATTTTTAAATTCTGAGCTCTAAAATTTCATCCAGTCACCAGGATTTCTGTTTTTAAGCAAATAAATATGGAAATAAATTTATTTATTTTTATATTGACATGTTTATTTTTAGTACGTCAGTGTATTAGAACAGAATTTAAATACTGGGTTTTATTGTTTTTAGTACTATGGTACTTCTAGTATGAAAATATTTTAGCGTTTACTGTCACTTAATAGCATTATGTCATTCACTTATAGGGTGTGTTTGACCATCGAATGAAGTGCTGGCAGAAATGGGAAGATGCTCAAATTACTTTGCTCAAAAAACGTGAAACTGAGGCAAAAATGATGGTTGCTAACAAGCCAGATAAAATACAGCAAGCTAAAAATGAAATAAGAGAGGTGATTAATGCAAAATGCTTTCTTTATCTCTTCGCTCAAATTTTTCATGAATCATTCATATATACATAATTTTTCACAAATTTTTTGTAACCATTCAGCACCTAGCTATTTTTCCATGATTTTATAAACTATGTTAGAATTATCTTAACATTTTGATTTTCATTAAAATCTTCAGAGCCCTTTGTTACTTGCATATGATCATGGAATAAATAAAGACCCAAGGAAATGATTTAAATTTATATTTAATTAATAATTACACATTTGTTTTGAGATAACTAATTTGGTTTCAGATAATTACTTGTTTTGTGTCTAAAAAGTTTTAGAAGTGGACTTGTCCCTCATTTAACTGTATGGGCAACATTATCCCCATATATATGCATTATATATGGTATTTTAGTAAGTTTGTATAAGTTTATTATAATTTATACACTTTTTTTGCCATGCTTCAATAAGGAAATTGAAGAGGTAGGACAACCTTTATATTACTCAAAGTGAAATGTACCTGCTCTTGGAAGAGTATGTACCAGTGTTTTGGTTACGTACGTAGTGGGAAATATCATTTCATAGCTGAAGTCTTTAGTTATTTTATTTTAGCTGTTTCATTGGTCACTAATCACATTTTGTTGTTTCTTTACTGAATTTAATGTTTCCTAAAGGTCTTCAATAGAACATAATTCCACAATTTTTTAAAAATCTAGACATTTTACTGTTACAAAAAATGTTTTTTAAATGTTTGGCATACAGTTTTCCTAATTTAAAGAATTTCCATGGGTAAATAAATTGTGATGAACATGTAGTCTTGAAATTAGCAGAATGTAGTTGATGTATTTTGAAATGATTAATGATATGAAAAAGATGAGAAAATTAAAATCTAATACTGTTCAATGATTTGGTAGTGAATTTTATAATCTATCAGGGGTGTCCAACCTTTTGGTGTCTCTGGGCCACACTGGAAGAAGAGTTGTTTTGGGCTATACATTAAATACATTGCAACACATAATCACAAAAAAATCTTACAGTGTTTTTTTAGTAAATTTATGATTTTGTGTTGGGCTGCATTCATAGCCATCTGGACTGCATGTGGCCTGCGGGCCACAGGTTGGACACCCTGTTCATCTGTCCTGTGGTTAATTCAGCAATTCAGATTGTAGTTCAGTACGTACTAGAATATCCTAATCTTAAGTAAATCTGACAATGAAATATTAATGGAAATTAAGCTAATACGCATCTCTACTACTGGAAAGTTAGATAAAAGTTTGAATGATGCTAAGTTGGCTTTGCCAATATTGAGCTTTCTCAGGATTTTCAGGCTTACATTAAATTGAATGGTCATGACAGCTAGTTCTATAAACTTTTTCCAGAGCAAAAAAAAATATGTGTACATTTTTGCTTGTATTTTATTAGTGGGAGGCAAAAGTACAACAAGGAGAAAGAGATTTTGAACAGATCTCTAAAACAATTCGAAAAGAAGTGGGAAGATTTGAGGCAAGTATGATTTACACTTTTCTCATCAATATGATCACATTTGCTTTGATTTTATGGTAAATCAAATTTAGTTGTGTACTAATGGAGCTTTTTCTCTTGTATTGTACTTTAACAGAAAGAACGAGTGAAAGATTTTAAAGCTGTTATTATCAAGTACTTAGAATCATTAGTTCAAACACAACAACAGGTAAGCTAATTTGTTTATAACTTACAAACTTCCAGATTTTATTTTTAGAATGTTTTTTTATTTTGAAGATAATAATCAGTGAAAGGAACTTTCATATTTAAAGAGGAATAAGAAATGGAGTAGAGAAAACAAGTAACAGCAAAGGAAAAAAATCATAGTTAAAATCATTGGAAACTCTCAGTTCCTTTTTGCTTCTACTCTTTCAAACTACTAGGTAAGATGTACTTTTCCCAATTTTAGGCTATGAAAAATAGGGCAGATTTTCCCTTGCCCTGTCTTCTGAGTTTCATTTCCCTATCAGTCATACTGTGTATAAATTCTTACAAGAAGTTCTTCTCTTTCATAAAAGATAAAACTTAAACTAAAATAACATCTTTAAGGTTGTAAAAAATATTGTTTTGATTTTTGTTTTATGTTGGGTTTGTAGTGATTATATGCCACAAGTAATGGCATTTGTTTCCCTCAACTAGACAGGACCCTGGTCTTTGTGTTACATTAAATAAAAGTCTTTAACAAAATAATAGAGTTTTTCCTTTGTATTTTAATATAAATTTTAGTAAAAGATCAAATTATTTAATGTCTTGAATTAAAGGATTTCCTTCTTCAGTTAGTTTTAAGAAATGTGGATTAGAAACTTGCCTATATAATTTTTGAGTTGAGTGATGGTATTATATCTTCAAATTATATTTTTAATCATAAGTACTTAATTCATAAGATCAGGTTTTTAAAATTAATAATAAATAAGTCATATCAATTTGTTTTTAAAGGAATTGTTTTAAACTTTAGTTTATCCTTCAGTCTATTTTTTTGGACTATCCAGGAAAGACTGGCAGCTAATTCTTTCCAGAATCTTTTTCCCATTCTTCCCCAGTGTCATCTTTTCTTACTCCTTTTTTCTCATTCTTTTGGCTAGCAGTAACATACAACATAAATATTCTCTGATTTAGATGTTATTACTTTATATTGGAAAAGTTCATTGCAGTTTTATTATTTAAGGTAACCTTATTTATACTAACATTTATAAAACGGTATATGTTTCTATATACAGTTTTTATAAATAAAAAAAATCTTGTTTTTTGATATTTTAAAAATTATATTATTTACATCAAAAACAAATTGGCCAGAAGTAATTAATAAGTTAAATTATTTATACATGAATTATATTGACAAACTGTAGATAAGGGAATTAAAATGATTTTAAGAACCAGACTTTAGTAAGTGTTAATCACTATTAGGTATTTGCATAGATTTTTTTTTCAATGCTGTACAGGACATATGCTTATAAATGACAAAAAGGTAATGAGAATATCTTTTATTTTTGTTATCATTTACAGCTGATAAAATACTGGGAGGCATTCCTACCTGAAGCCAAAGCCATCGCTTAGAAGATTACTCCTGTTAGGAAGATCTCAGATGTTTGTTCCAGTTATGCTAATTCCACAGTGAAATCATTTAAAACCATCTAAATAAACCACTATATATTTTATGAAGTACATGTGGTTTTTATATATATAAATATATATATACACACACACACACTCTTGACATTTTATTACAAGCTGCATGTCCTGACCCTCTTTGAATTAAATGGACTGTGGCATGACATTCTGCAATACTTGCTGAATTGAACACTATTGTGTCTTAAATACTTGCACTAAAAAGTGCACTGCAAGATCAGAAAATTTTACAATACTTTTTCTTTACAATATGTTCTGTAGTATGTTCACCCTCTTTATGAAGTGAATTATCAATGGATTGATTAATGTTCACTTATACATTCCTGTACAGAAATTATGATTTTGTGATTACAGTAATAAAATTATATTCCTTGTGAAGTATTAGTAACAAATTATTTGGGTATATAAACATATTAGGGATCTTTTAAAAGCGTTTTTAATAGGAAGAGACTTTTCCTTGTAGATACATATTTTTTTAATTGACAGAAAGAGCTAAACTCTGTTATTAAATGACTAAATGAAGCTTAAGTTTCTTATGAAATTATCACAAACCAAAGAACATTTATCTTTTGATTCAGCTCTGGGGAATGCTCTTATCTTCAGTAAAGAAGAGAATAATTGTCTTTGTTTTTATCCATCCCTAGTGTAAGTGCCCAGTTTAAGAATTAGGAAGAAATGTATTTATGTACCTCTATTACGAATCTTACAGATTTTGCTCATCTACTATTTATCTTCAAAATCCAAGACTCTGCATATATTTAATTTATTCCCTTACCTTTCTGTGTTTTTGTTTTAAACTAAAAGTCGATTATCTATGGTTATAATTGACAAAGAATGATACCATGATAAAATACCTCGTGATTTGATGACTAACCAAGAATGACACAAAGCAAATTCATGAACTTTGTTGTTGGCAACCTTATCACCTACTTTGTATCCTGTTTGGATGGCTATTGCCTAATCCTTAATACTGGTGAAAGTTTAACTTGTGGTGGGCATTAGAGTTATTTTTATTTTTTAAAAAGTACTCTTAAAGATGGTCTCACTTCTTGAGCTTACCATTTAAATCTCCCAGTGGAGTGAGATATGGTAAGTCCTGTCTAGCAGCTTACTAGATACAATTATTATATCAGAGTAGAGTATATCCAGGATGTTTGCTTTCACCACTTACTTTAGTTGAAATTTTAAGCATACGGTAGGAATTACATATTTATATTTCTAGAACCCAGAAGAGTACCTGACACATAATAGGTTAATAATAAAGACTTGAACAGGGAAAAAAAAATCCTGGAAGATGCAAAATAAAGTTTACTCTTTCAAGAAGAAGAAACTGAAACAAATAGTATAACCTATTATTGCTTCTATTGGAGATAACTTAGAAACTTTTGAGAAAGGAGTAATTCATATATATTGAGATGCTACCTTGCTTGCCTATTGAACAAAGTATAGGCTTACTGGGAATAGATTCACTACAATGATGTCCTAATATGATATCCATAGTTATATTACTTCCAAAGATATAGTTTAAATTGGGGTTAATAACTTAGTTATTTAAGCCAAAATATTTCATTCCACACTGGTTTATATTTATTAGAACATTTAGTACTTTCAAATAAATATTTTTAGTTTTGATCAAGTTGAGAGTAACAGACCCACACTGCATTCCAGACCGTATTCCTCTTAACAGCCTTTGCTAAACAAAAAGGAGTCTGTTGGAAATTCCAAGGAAATTATATAAGCCTCTGATACCCACCAACATTTTAACAGGATTTAATTTCCGTATCCGCTCATTTCCACCCATCAATCTTCATATTTCCTATTCATATTACTAAAATATTTTCATTCCAAATAAATAGAATAACAAACGCATTAACGGTTCTGATAACTTTTTAGTTGTATAGGTTTGAATTTGAATATTTCTTTTTTCTTTAACCAGATAAAAGTTAAAGAAGGCCTAAGGCAGCATAATACAAAGGAAAAGCAGAACTTGAGGTCAACGTACATGTGTTCAGTTTGCTTCTGTCACTTAGTAGGTATGGACTTTGGGCATATCACTTAAGTCTCATCTGTAAAACAGGAGTATAATATTCTGATTCTGAAGTGCCTTCTACTACTTTGAAGTATTTTGTTTACCAAACTTCAATATAAATATTGTTAGAAAATCAAGTTCTAATCAAAACTACCTTCTAATAATAAAGAAAACAAGGCTAGACAAAAATGTATTTAAAAGTATGATTTCTAAAACAAAGATAAGTTTTCTTGATTGTATTTTTGATGAGCTATTTTAAACCATTTAGCTTGTTTTATACATATCTGTATATATATTTATACTAACTTCAAAATACCCTTGTTTCATTTTTCCTGTTCTTTGAAGCCTTTAAATTGTATTATGAAGATCTAGTAAAGTTTTACAAGTCCCTTTTACAAATTGTTCCATAAGTGGTTTTTAAATATAAAATAAATAAGCCTCTTAAATCAGATTTTTTAAAGGAAGTAAATCAGATGAGTAGAGAAGTTTATACTCCTTTAAAAAATGCTTCTTTTATATTCCTTTAAAAATTGCTTCCTGGTGTCAAAGACTTCCATTTTTCTGTCTTAAATAAAGCATGTGACTAGTAATAAAGCTAAATGGCTACTTTACTTTTCTTGTTGCTCCTTGCATGTGCAGATGTGATTAAAACAAGAGACAGCAGAAATTCAGTAACAGTTACTACAGATAGGCTGCACAAACATCCTGAGTTTTTTTATAGGAAATACTTTTTTAAATTTTATATTTTTTAAAGATTTTATTTATTTATTCTTAGAGAAGGGGAGGGAGAAAGAGAGGGAGAGAAACATCTATGTGTGGTTGCCTCTTGCATGCCCTCTACTGGGGACCTAGCCTGCAACCTAGGCATATACCCTAGACTGGGAATGGAACCAGTGACCCTTTGATTTGCAGGTCAGCACTCAATCCACTGAGCCACATCAGCCAGTGCAACATCCTGTTTTTTAAAGAAAGGAGGCCATGTGGTGAGGAAGAAAGATAAACCTGGGAAAAGTCAGTCCAGCTTCACTGGCTTAGGAACTTTGGAGGCATTTCCATATCATACTGACTAGTGAGGGAATTTATATGTTATACTCTCTCTGTGTGTGACATAGTGTATGGTTCAAAGTATTGGGAAAGAAAAAGACTTCTAATAGAATCATAATCCTCTTCCTTATCCAAAATCCAGAATTATTCCTAACCCTCACAGTGAAGGATACGGTTTGAAGTAATGAACGTAGATGGTCGGCCAGACACAGAAATATTAAAATGAGGAGAATTAAAGAACGATGTGAGTAATTGCTGATTACTCTTTGTAATCAGGGCCATGAAGAGAAGTCCTGGTAATCTCTGGATGATGTCCTTAGCACCTAGGCCAATAGAAACATAATGTGAACCACAGGTATAATTTTAATTTTCTACAGCCAAATTTTATTATTTTTTATTGAATTGGGGTGACATTGGTTAATAAAATTAGATAGGTTTCAGGTGTACAATTCTATGTAATACACATCATCTCTTATTGTGAGTTCACCACCCCAAGTCAGGTCTCCTTCCATCATCATTTATCCCCCATACCCTCTTCATCATCCCCTACTATAACCAAGTTTTAATGAGTAAAAGAAACAGGTAAAATTAATTTTAACATTTAACCCAGTAAGCTCTAAAATGTTTTAATATGTAATCCAATATATTAAAAATTATTGTGATACTTGACATTGTTTTTCATATTGTCTCCAATATCTAGTGTGTATTTTACACTTTCATCACTTCTCCACTCAGACTAGCCAGCCACCTTGTAAGTGATCAGTTGTCACACCTGCCTAGTGCCTATGATACTGGGCAGCGCAGGTTTAGACAGTGCCTGTGGAGTGGAAATGGAGAGTAAGTCCAGCAGCTGGTTTGTTATTTACTATCTCAAATTCAGGGAAGAATCAGAAGCTAAATAAAAAGGACTAGTTGATGTGGCTTTCAAGGGCAGATACAATTTATGTTCAAGACTTTGTAGCATAGTGCTTTGCAAGTACTGAATACTCAGTGTGTACTGTGAATAAATTGCCAGTAAGAAACTTAATAGTTTCATACAACTTCTTCATTTTACAGATAGGCATATCCAGAGTTTTAAATTATGATGATGAAACTGACTTTACCTCTTAAATCTGTGTATTAACTGTGAGCATTCTTTCTTGAAAGTGTATTGGTAACCTTTTCTAGATTCCTGTTCTGATCATTAACATACAGAATTCTAGGAAGTCCTCTAGGATACAGAGAATTTATTTCTTCAAACTATTCCTTCAGAAGTGGCTAAGAACAGAAGATTGCACAAAACAAGAAAGTTGTGACTTGCTGTCTAATCTTTTAATGCACATATGAAGAAATTAAAAATGTTTACCTTCCTCTCTTTACATACTTTTACAAAATTTTCTAAAGATTGAATAAATTTTAAGTATTTTTCTTAACTGGGTAAAATGGAAACTTTGTAATTAAAGGCAATTAAGACAAAGCTGACAACTTGTTAATAGACAAATTATTTTTTATTAAGGCAAGTTAATAGAATAAACTGCTTTATGGGAGTACATCAAGAAAAAAAGATTCTATTTTAAAATTGTTTATATGTAACTTTAATAACTAAAGTCAGACAAAATTAACAAAACTAAACAATAAATTGCCTTCTTATTACTTCCATAGTAAAGTCTCGAGTTATCTTGATTTTTACTTTTATTCCCTATTTCAAATGTTCTTACTATATGTGTGTAAGTATGTGTGGATTTGTATGTAAGTATGTGTGGATTTGCATGTGTACATAAATGTGTGTGCATGTAGGACAGTAGGCTTGTCAACCAAAATTAATTTCTAAATTTCATTGAAAAATATTTCCCAGCCTCTTGTAACTGAGACATGAAGCAAAATACTTAATTTTCAGTTACATTGTTTTGGTGTCATTGTTTTCTCAAGACCAACTTGAGTTAATTTTGTTTCTGAAATCGATTCCCTTCTCATTTCTACTGTTGTTCTCTAAGGGTTAAGATCTTGTGTCATATTCCAGAACTATCTTAAGTCTCCTATGAAATAAATACACATTCAGTTTTCCTACTCTACCACTCCTACCACCTGCTGGTAAAATGACCTTCCTAAAGAAGAAATCTTCTTGCAATGCTATGCACAATAATCTTCAACAGATCCCTATAGACTCATTTTCACGTGGGGCCACATCGACCTCACAGTTGCCTTCAAAGGGCAGAATGTGATTTTAGGACTGTATAAATGTAACGACTCCTTAACTAGGGGCATGGCGCTCTGCATCCGGCCCTTTGAAGGCAACCTTGATGCTGATGTGGCCCCTGGTGAAAATGAGTTTGACACCCCTGCTATAGAGTACAGATAAAGTCCAAATTATGTAGAATTTTGTCTCAAACTACTGTTTCTGTCTAGCTCTTACCCCCTTATCTTCACGCACCTTTTGCTTTAATCAGATGATGCCTGTGTCTTGTGAGCATGTTGTGTGTCTTTCCGGCTCAATGCTATTATTGATGTTACCATGTCTGAGTTACCTTTTTGCCCTTACCAGCAATTGTTTAAGCCCTCTCTTTCCCTTTTTTTTAAATTTAATTTTATTTTGTTGATTATGCTATTATAGTTCTCCCATTTCCCCCACTTCATTCCCCTCCACCCTGCACACCCCCTCCCACCCACATTCCCCCCTTTAGTTCATGTCCATGTGTCAGAACTTAATGTATCATTAAGTTTTTTAGCTTCTACTTTTCCCACACTATTCTTGCCCTCCCCCTGTCTATTTTCTATGTACCATTTATGCTACTTATTCTCTGTACCTTCCCCCACCCTCCTCCCACTCCCCTGTTGCTAAACCTCCATGTGATCTCCATTTCTGTGTTTCTGCTCCTGTTCTAGATGTCTGCTTACTTTTCTTTTGTTTTAGGTGTGGTTATTAATAACTGTGAGTGTGCTGTCTTTTTACTGTTCATATTTTTTATCTTCTTTTTCTTAGATAAGTCCCTTTAACATTTCATATAATAAGGGCTTGGTGATGATGAACTCCTTGAACTTGACCTTACCTGAGAAGCGCTTTATCTGCCCTTCCATTCTGAATGAAAGCTTTGCTGGATAGAGCAATCTTGGATGTAGGTCCTTGCCTTTCATCACTTGGAATACTTCTTTCCAGCCCCTTCTTCCCTGTAAGGTGTCTTTGGAGAAATCAGCTGACAGTCTGATAGGAACTCCTTTGTAGGTGACTGTGCCCTTATCCCTTGCTGCTTCTAGAATTCTCTCCATTTTAATCTTGTCTAATGTAATTATGATGCACCTTGGTGTGTTCTTCCTTGGGTCCAACTTCTTTGGGACTCTGAGCTTCCTGGACTTCCTGGAAGTCTATTTCCTTTGCCAGATTGGGGAAGTTCTCCTTTATTATTTGTTCACATAAGTTTTGCACTTGTTGTTCTTCCTCTTCCCCTTCTGGTACCCCTATGATTTGGATGTTAGAACGTTTAAAGCTGTCCTGGAGGTTCCTAAGCCTCTCCTCATTTTTTTGAATTCTTGTTTCTTCATTCTTTTCTGTTTGGTTGTTTCTTTCTTCCTTCTGGTCCACTCCATTGATTTGAGTCCCAGTTTTCCTCCCATCACTGTTGGTTCCCTGTATGTTTTTCATTTCACTTATTGTAGCCTCCATTTGTTCATCTAATTTGTGACCAAAATCAACCAATTCTGTGAGCATCCTGATCACCAGGGCTTTGAACTGTGCATCTGATAGGTTGGCTGCCTCTTGGTCGCTTAGATGAATTGGCTCTGGGGCTTTGATCTGTTCTGCTGTGTGAGCCATTTTTTTTGTGTGTTGGGGGGGGCTCTGGTCGTGGCTGTTACGTAGTGAGGGGTGGAGCCTTAGGTGTTCAACAGGGCAGGGCAGGTCAGTCGCTGGGTTGTGATGCTGTATGTAGGGGCAGGGTCAGAGAGGGAACAATGGTGCTTGCTCCGCTCTCTCTCGGATTTCAGTCCCTTCTGCCACTTCCCCCAAGCAAATTAGGCCCTTTTGGTGCTACCTCCCGAGTGGGTGGGCCTGTGTACGCTCTAGGACCCTGTGGGTCTCTCCAAGGTACTCTCCTGTGATGCTGGGAGTCTCTCCCAGCATCTCAACCCCCACAAGTGTTTTCAGTTGGTTTTAAGCTTTATTTCCGGTGCTGGGGCCCTGGTGTGGTCTGTCTCGCTCTCCTTTTTTGTCTGGTTTGTCTATGTGGAATGTGTGTCTGTGGTCAGCCAGCCGCCTTGCGCACCCGGGGTCTGCCAGCCACCACTTTTTCCTGCTGAGATCCCTCTCTGCGGCCACTGATTCCGCCCCTCCTACCGGTCTGGATGAATGGTGGTTGAACTTCTTACAGTTCAATTTTCTGTCAGATCTCATTTTTTTTTCTAAATCTTTGTTGTCCTTAATCTTGGTTGTGCAAGGAGGCATAGTGTGTCTACCTACGTCTCCATCTTGGCCGGAAGTCCTAAACCTCTATCTTCCCTTTTTACTTTAAGTCCATATCTTTGTATCCTTTTTATCCTCCTAAATGGATGGAAGCCAGGAACCTCTGTTGATCTCTAGTAATTAGATCTCTGTTAACACGACTCTAGTAACACTTCACACCTTTCAGTTGTACTTATGGGTGGCCGTCTTGCATTATAGTTGTCTGGTCTTACTGCCTTGACTAGTTTGTATGCTTCTTCAGGAATGACTATATCCTTATTTCTTGTAGAGCCTAGTATGTTACAGCCAAGAGAGTAATGGAATGATTAAGAATAGTTATGCATTTAGTCTGCCAGTTTGAACCTGGCTCAAGAATTTACATCGCTGACTTGGAGCAAGTTATTTTACTCTAAATTTAGTTTCCTTATCTGTAAAATGGAAAGTAATAATAGTACCTGTTCAGGCACTCTTTAAGGGGCTTAAGATAATTGATGTGAATTTCTCAGCCATAGCAAGTGCTTGATACACATCAGCTATTATGCATCCAATAAGTGTTTACCTGCATTTTGATTATATCACTAGTCTTTAGGGCTTCTTCAAAACAGTGGATATGTGCTTGACTGGGGTCTAAATGGGCTTACCAGAAGGGTTTCCTCTCAGAACAGTTTGTCCCTGAGATCTGCCCTTGGAGCCCTGGGGGCTGAGGATCCACGGTGGATGGAGAAGGATGCTTGCAGTCAGAACTTTGTATTTAGCTAATGGTAGTTTAGAGTTACCCCCACTACAAGGATACTCAACTGAGTCAAAAGGAAATGAGCTAGAGACCTTTAAAGATGACTGGGGACAAAGGAAATGAAAGGGAGATAGAAATGTGGCAGCCACTTAGGGGAAAGTATTTTATTTCCTCCCAGAAACACATATAAGAACCTTGAATATGTTGTAAACTAAGGAAGGTAGTAATCAGTGAAGAAAAAAACATGGAAAATAAAAGGATCATGATAAAGTTTGATGCAGTGACAACCATCCAGCCAAGTGATGGTGAGGGCCTGACCACTGCAGTGGATGTAGGAAAGGAGAGAATCTAGAAACATGGAAATCAAAATGGGCAAATTTTGTTCACTCAGTAAATATTTGTTCAGTCCCTATGTGTCAGACACTAAAGCAATGGATTAGGTATCAGGGAAGGACAAGATAGCTGTCTAGGATGATGCTAAGACTTCTGGCTTTGATGACTTGTGATACTGATGCTTTGATTAGCTGACATAGGAGCTATAGGTTTGGGGAAGTATGATTGTTAGAGCATGTTGTTTTTGAGGTACATTTGGACATCCAACATGAAAATGAATGAGAACAAAAGCCAAGGCTAGATATTTCATCATCAGCTTAGAAATAGCAGCATGCTCTGTCCCTTAAAACCATAATTGTTAATGAAGGCATCCTCAGAGAACAAATAGAATGAGGTTGGCTTGCTGAGGTCGAAATACTGAGTAATGCTAATGTTTAAAGGAATAATGGAGGTGACATCAGGTAGAGAGATGGACACAGCCTGAGAAAGAAGTAGGGATGTTTTCTTTAAACAAAAAGAAAGGAAGGATGAGTATATTTGGAAATAAAGCCTGACTGCTTTTCTTGGTGAAACAGGAAGTTGAGCCATCATCAGGGAGTGATGTCAGCAGGAAAGCAAAAGCAAGAGGCCCAAGAACAAGGGTGCACGTTTAGAACATAGGAGATGAGTAAGCTATTGATGAGTACTGACTTCCAAAGGAGTTTGGAAATCATCAATTTACAGTAAGACAACCAAAGAAAATACCCATTTCTTCAGCCATGAGGAAGTGGGGCTAAGAGAGGGATTGTGGGTGGGTGTGGGAAAAAGTCAAGATGGTGAGGATTTTAAAAGAATTTTAAAAACCAAAGAGATGAAGACAAGAGCAGCGACGGGCACCAATCGGGGGACAGAGATTTGGTGATGAGGTAAAAGATGTTCTGGTGGTGAGGGAGTCGGCGGGAAGAACGTGGTCAAAGGAGGAAAGCTAAGTTTCAGAAGTGACACGAATGTTTAGTGTACTGGCGCTTTTAAAAAATAACTGACATGCAAACAACTGTTTGGGCTCTTCAGTAGTGCGAGTAGGGTTAATTCTTTGGATTCCTCAAATTTACTATTTTTGGTATGCCAAAGTATTAAAAGCTTTGACATATCACTAAATAAAAATTGACTTTGGTTTTCTGATTTTTAGATGAACATTTCATCAAATGAATACATGCACATAGTTTGAGAACTAAACTTTCATCGGAAAGGTGTGGTTCCAGGCCTTACGCGGACCCCGTTTGTCCAGGCCTTTTCCTCAGTGGTAAACTCTTTTTACTCGTAGCTATTTCCTCTGCCATTTATATACCTTCAAATTTCTAGATAACATGCAAAATATTAAATATGCATATACTGCTATATTCTGGATCAATTTTAGACATTATGTACTTGTTTTTTTTTAAGATGATGAGACTTTTAGTTCCCCTATTCTGCCATTTGTCTGCTTCACACGCTCCCACCTACTTCCAATATCATTCTTACAATTTTTAGTTACATCAGTATTTCCATTATTATGCCTTTACAAATATTGTTCACCATTGAAAGTTGTACATTTAACCATGATTTTCTTCATTTTTTAAGAAAAATAAGCTTTAATTTTTAGAACAGTGTGGTGATCTTGAAGATTCTCTTTGCTTCTCCCTGGGTTGTGTCTCTTTTCTATAATGTTTTCTTCTTTCTTGATTTATTCCCTCACTTTGGTGGATATACAGAGCTCTGAAAATGGATACATAGAAATGATACTTTTGATACTATTTTACCTTAATGCTTACAGGAATTTAAGCATATGTTGAAAATAATTTTCTTTATAATTCTGAAGACAATGCTCTATTGTCTTCTAGATTCCAGCATCACTGATGAAAATTCCAAAGCTATTCTGATCTTTTTTACGTAACTGCTCCCCCCATCCCCGCAAGACTATAGGTTCCGAAGTCTCACAGAGATTTGCTAGAGTGTACACCTGCTTTCATTCTGTATGGGAGTTTTCAGTCTGGAAACATGACATTGAGTTCTGGAAATTTTCTTGACTTACTTCACTCATGATTTCCTCACTTCTGTCCTCTCTTTCTGGAGGACCCAATTTTTTTTTTTTTCTTTTTTGATAATGGACATCCCGAACTGCTGCTGTTACTTTCCTATCTCTCTCTCTCTCGGGATAGAAATGACAGTTTAGCTTTTCCAAGTTTTCTTCCTCTCTGTTTCCTCAAAGTTATTTTTGTTTTGGTCGTTCTTTTGTGTTAGACACTTTCCTGACGTACCTGTTAATCCTTGGTTGTCTCCTCAGGATTAGCAGTGGGAATTGAAAGCTGAGTAGTAGCTCTGGGTGCAGTCATGGGGCCTGGCGGATTTGAGTGTTACCGAAGAGTGATCTCACTGGGCTGTTTGTGGGGAATTTCCACTGTTGTTATCTCTGGATTTTTCCTCTTGGGCTGGTCAGATTTCCCAGAGAATACTTCTCCTGTTTCCTTCCCGGAAGGTAGAGTGGTAGCTTCCAGCCTCTGTAAGGTTTCGGCATCAGTCATACAATATGTATATGATAACATCCCCAGGTTCCAACTAATTTTCAGTTGAGTTCCCATGCCCTTAGCTGGGCTAGTCAACTTCCAATGCAAAGACTCTCTTCCCCCTCTCAAGGATATGTCCTCCAGAGTTGCACAGAAGTAGGGGAGGGAATTAAGGGATCTTCCCGATTCTCCGTTTCACTTAGTCTTCCTTATTTTAGCCAACTACATCCCATTCTAGAGGTACCTGCTGTTCCCGGTCTCTGAGCTTCCTGGGTGTTGTACAGTGTAAATGAGATTGATTTTCAGCTGTGCCACTGCTGACCTACATTTGGCTTGTTCTTGTTTGCTAAAATCGTTACGAATCTATCTGCCCCCTAGCTTACAAAAATATTGTTACTGTTCTCTCTTTTCCTGTTTTTCCTATCTCTGCAGGTTTAAAAAACAAAGGGGGGGGAAAAAGCCCTTGTTATAGTTTTACTGGGGCTGGAAGAAGGAGTGAAATTAGTTATGTATGTTCAATTTGCTTTCTTAACCCAGAAATTCTCTGTATCAACTTTTAAACTGCAACATAGTATTTATAGTATAGATATACCAACATATTTTTATCCACAATATGATAGACTTTGTTTCCAAAATTTTGCCATCACAAACAATGCCGTATTCTTGTACATACCTTTCCTGCCCTGCACATATGGAACTGCCTCTAGAAGTGAAATTTCTGGACTGAATGTGTACCTGTAAAACCACAGTAGCTAATGTTAATTTGTCACTTAAAAGGCTGTCCTAGTTTACTGTCCTACAAACAGTATTCAGTTCTCCCCTTCCTTGTCAGCACTGGAATAATCTTTGAAATTTTTGCTTATCTAGAAGTTGAAAATGGTACCTCATTATTTTAGTTTTTATTTCTTTGACTACTACTAGACTTAAGGAAGCATCTCTGCTCATGGTTATGTGGTAGCTAGCTTCCACCATGGCCCCAAATAATTCTTATCTCCTGAGGCTTAAGCCATTGTGTGATTCCCTCCCATACTGAATTGGCCTAACCTGTATAACCAGTGGGATATTGCAGAAATGAAGAAGAATGTCTTTTGAGGGTAGGTGAGAAAAAATCATCAGACATCAAGGCTGGCTTCCCCTAAAGAAGATACGAAAGAGCTCAGGGGCTTCTGCCAAAAGAGCTCTTTCGGATCTTCTTTAGGGGAAGCCAGCCTTGATGTCTTCAGGACATTCAAGAAGCCCCATGGAGGTGTCAAAAGTGGCTAGCAGTTAAGGCCTCCTGCAAACAACCAACATTAACTTGCTAGGCCTGTAAGTGAACCACTCTGAGTGGATCCTGCAGCCCACTAGAGTCTTGAGATGACTGTGGATGTCTTCACAGCAACCTAAGCTGCTCCGAGATTCCTGACCCACAGAAACCGTGAAAGATAATAACTGTTTATTGCTGTCAGCTAAATTTTGTTATGTGGTCATAGATAACTAACACAGTTTGGGGGTGGGGAGGTTTGGTGCATTTAAAGTCTTCTGGAAATTGCCTATTTACACTGTGTCCATTTCCTATTGTGCCACTAAAAAATTTATGTACTTATTCTTTACATAGGAAATATACATTAATCCTGTTATGCATGTTATGAATACTTTCCTCAGTTTATTGAAAGTTTTTAAACTTTACGATTTTTAGTTTGGATTAATTTTAAATCTTCATCTAGTCTAAAAATCTTTCCCTTAATGTCTTTGACATTTTGTATATTGTAATAAAAAAGACTCTGTCTACCTTAAGGTTTCATAACTTTTTTTTTCATAGAGCCTTTTACTGCATATGGAATTCATTTAAAAAAAAACCTATTCTTCTCCCAGATGGATATTTACTTGCCACAAACTATTTATTATACCATTTATTTAAAGTATTAAAAAATAAAGTATTTTTTTAAATTTAATAAAACTTTCCTGTTTAAACATTAAAACTCTACAAACGCTACTTATTGAATGGTTCGTTTTTCTCCCCATGGGTTTGAAATGCCATTGTGCTTTCCTATCATGTTCCCACATATCCAGAGAAGGGGTTGTGGACTATCTGAAACCCTTGATCATTGTCCAGTTCTGTCCAGGATCACACAGGGTTTAATTACTATGGCTTCCTAGTATGTTTTAATATTCTATAGATTAACTTATCCCCTCATTCATTTTCGTTTTGTTCAGACTTGCCCCAGCTATTCATTTTTCAAGTGAATATTAAAACCAGTTGGTCACTTTTCTGAGCTTGTTGGTGCTTTGATTGTATTAACTTTATTAAGCATTTTGATGGAAGCTTACATCTTTAAAATTTTGATTCTTTCATCCAGGAACATAATATAGCTATTTTCAGATCTTTTATGTCCTTTATTAAAGTGTTTTGCTTTTTAGTTTTTAGTTTTATACATATAGATCTTGCACATTTACTGTTAAGTTTATCCTTAGGCATTAAAGGTTTTAAACCTGTTATTGATGAAATCTTTTGATTTCCCCGATTATTTTCTAATCGGTTAATGTTGATGTGTAAGAAAGCTATTGTATATGAAATCTATTAACTGTATATGTTGATTTTAAGATCTAGCGCCTAATGAAACTTTTATTCTAATAATTTTTAGAAGTTTATTCTGTTTTATATAGATCATTTCATTTACAAATAAACTTAGTTTTCTGTCTTTCTATCCAATACTGGCACCTCTTATTTCTTTTACTTGTCTTATTGCATTGGCAAGCACTACAGCAAAATGTTAACACAGTGTTGTGAAAGTTATTGACACTACTATGATGCTTCCTCATATGATGTTCAATAGGATATTTGCTGTTATGTTCAAATTAAAGAAGTTTCTTGCTATTTCTAGCCTGTTAAGAATAATTAGGAAGAGGTGTACTGATTTATTAATGCTTTTTTCAGGGTCTATTAGGATACTCGTTTATTTTATTTTCTAATCTGACAATGTTGAGAAATATATCAACACATTTCTTAATGTTTAACTTTCTTTATATTCCCAGGAAAAATATTATTTGGTTATGATGTGTTCATTTTATGATTATATGTGAAATACATAATACATTCTAGATAGATTTTGGTCAAAATTTCTACTATAAGTTGATATTTAAAAGTTTATTATTAAATTTGCTGAAAAATATCCTGATCCAATACTAGAGAAACGTGGTATTTTTAGTGTAAGATTTTTGTACCCAGATTCCAGCAGCATTTTATTATTTTGCTTATGTATATTTTTTCACATTTATTAACAGATACTGTTTAATGTCTTCAATCTGTATTTGTCATGTATTTTTATTACTGTGCTATGAAAATATTTAGCCGGCCTGTCACAGACTCTAGAGTCAGACTAAAAGATTTGTAGAAACAACAGGATAATACATTTGCCGTGTTCTCTTCAGTGCTATTCTTTTCACCCCTTCTTAGTGGTTGGTCACTCACGGAACTTGGTTAGAAATTCAGCTCTTCTAATTACTAGTGAGTAGTTTCATATTTATTCACCCTCTCTGAACCTCAGTTATGCCATATGTAATAATTAAAACTATAATAATACCACTTATGGTTGAGCTGATAGGCCTTCAAGAACATAGCCATGTATTGGGAACTTGTGTACATTTTCAGCAAGGCAGAATTAAATTATACACAGCTATTAGTAGAAATATAGCAAAGAGGTTTTATTTGGACCATCTGTCAGATCTTCATGGGCCCACACATCTCTGCCTCTTTAATCCAACTGGTAGATAGGTAAACCATGCCAGACAAAAATATGTATGCCAGGCTACTAGCAGGCTGTTCTGGAAGAACGGTATGGAAAGCATCTTAAAAGCTTGACCTGCAAGCTGTAGCTCAAGGATTTTATGATTACATAATTGTGGGTTCCACTACCCACTGAGACTTTAATAACCTGTTTCAACTCATCTTGAAATTGTTTGGGGGTTTTCTGCCATTGGCAACAATTATTATTTTTTAAATAAAAAACAGAAACACTTAGTCCTTGTGAGTCCTACGGCACATAACACTTCCTCATGGGATTGGTATGAGTTTTCAGTGAAATGCGGTATGCAATAGCATAGCACGATACCTGCTGCATTCCCCTGGTTTTGTAGAGATGAGTATTTAAATGTTTTCTAGAAAAATATGTCAGGTAATAAACCAAGTGGGAAATAACAATTTTTAAAGGGTACTTTTCCCAGGACCAAGTGGCTGCAGCAGATAAATCCCACAAGACAGTGCAACAGTCGCCGGAGGCTTAGGGGAACCTACACAGGGTCTGGGCTCTGCACTCAGGCAGCTCGGAGTCCACGGAGCCGCCCCGTATTTTGCCGTGTATAATGCACACTTTTTGCCCAGATTTTTAAGGGAAAAATGATGCACATTATACATGAGTAGTACTAATTCCATATCTATCTAAATGTTTTAAATTCTTTTTTATTGCTGTTCAGTTAGTTGCCCCCATTTTTCCTCCCTTGCTCTCCACTGACCTGTGCAACCCCCGGCTCCCAAAGGCAATCCCCTCCCCATTGTCCTTGTCCATGGGCCTTAGTACATGTTCCTTGACTTGACCCTTCCCGTTCTTTCCCTTGTTATCCCTCCTTCCATCTCCCCTCTGGTCACTGTTAGGAGTACTAATTCCATATCTACATGTTTTTTATTCTTTTATTTATGCTTATGCATTAAAAGTGCAACTCTAGACAGCAATAAGACAATGTCCATCTGCAAAATAATAATACCCTGGAGTATGATAATTGGTTTTGTTTACAAATATATATAAAAAAATGAAATGGAAGACTTTTTTTTCCCTGAAAGTTTGGGCCATAAATGTGGGTGGCACATTATACATGGCAAAATATGGCATTTGGTTACATCAGGAGGTTCCAGTAGAACAAAGGTGGCAAACACAAGGCCTGTGGGCTGAATCCAGCCCGCCAGCTTGTTTTATCTGCCAGGCACCTTGTTTCTACCTAGCAGCAGTGCCCAGCTCCTTGCCCCTAGGTAAGGAGTAGTTACATTTATACAGTCCTAAAATTACCTTCAGCCCTTTGAAGGCAACTGTTGATGTGGCCCATGTGAAAATGAATGACACCCCTGCAGTGCAAGCAAAGAAGAAAGGAGATCCCCTCCAGCACACAGCTTATGCTGAGGCATGGAGTTCTGAAAGGCAGACACATTCTGAAATTCCAAGTGTGTGAATGAGGGGGATGGGTTTTCAAATGAGGCTAACATAGAAAGTGTTGCATCAGGCTGTTTTAAAGCAAAGGGCCTGATTAATTCTTCTTTTCCATGGCTTAGGGGCTCATCATAAACTTCAGAGTTTCCCTAATTGAAATGCCTCCTGGCTTCAAATGCAACCTGAGTTAGGTGCAACTGTTTGCCTGAAGTTCAAGAGCTCCACTGGTGAAGACACTTCTCGGTGACCCACGAATCACCTTCAAATCTGTATTCCACCAGGTGCTGTAAGCTAAGGAAGATACTCTTAGTTTAAATAGGTAACCTGATTATCAAGTTTCCTTAACTAGAACACTTCATCTTTCAGATACTTTCAGGTTATTAGGTACTGACTGACTCTAGGGGCAGATTCAGCGCGCCCCCCCCCCCCCCCCCCCCCCCCCCCCCCCCGCCTTTTGGCATCTTCTGTTCAGTCTTGTAGTTAAAAAGCCCTATACAGTTACTTAGAGGCGGCATTTTAGAATTGGAGCAAGCAGCACAAGCCATTGTCTCCGTGACCAGAGGACTTTGAGGATCTGTATTATACCATTCCTAGGTTTGATGGCTAACTCAGAACGATGTTGACCTTGGAATCGTAGGGAAACAGGGACGTTTTGGTAAAAGTTGGAGGGTGCACTGCTGAAGCCGCAGAGTGTTAAATGAAAATTCAACCGGCCTTGGCTCAGTCGCTCAGTTGGTTGGAGCGCTGACCCCCACACGCCAAGGTTGGGGGGCTCCACCCCTCCTCAGGGCACAAGCAAGAACCAACCCGTGAATGCGTAAATAAGTCGAACGATGAGTCGACGTTTCTCTCCCTTTCTCTAAAAAAAATTTTAAAAAAATCAAACAACCAAAACAAAATCAAGAACCTCCAATGGTCTTCTATTCCTCGCGGTCCTACAATCTGTTCAGGATAGTGTCTCCCAAGTGGCAAACCCGCGCACGCCTGAGCCCGAAGGGCAGGGAGCGCCCGGGTGGGGCCCCGTCCACGGCCCCCGCCGCGGCGGCGCGCACACCCTTTTTCTGCAGACTCACAGGTTTCAGGCCTCGCCTCCTCCGGGCCCAGCTGGTCTCCGCCTTTTTAGGCCTGGAACCCAGGTGATCAGAGCCCCTCGCCCTCCGCTCCCCGGCGCCCGGGTCCCGCGTCGGCCCGCCTAGAGCGCCGCGCGGGATCCGAAGCAGAGCTGGGTCAGCGCCGCGCAGCCGCTGGGTCCCGCGGGCGCCTGGAAAGGAGGCGGGGCGGCGGGGCTGGGGGAGGAGCGGCGGCTGAGAGCCAGTCCCAGCTCGGCCTCCGCCGGCCGAAGCTGGCCATGGAGGTCTACATCCCGTCCTTTCGCTACGAGGAGAGTGACCTGGAGCGGGGATACACGGTAGGAGCGCGCCCCGCGATGCGGACCCGAGGCTGCTGAGTCCCGCAGGTGCCCCTCAGGCCACCGTCGGCCCCGCTCAAGGGTCGCTTCGCTCCCTCCCCTCCCCCCGCCCAGAGGAAGGGCTGCGCCCCGGCGCGGTTGTCAAGGAAACCGGCACCCCCTCCCAGGTGCGGCCGCTGCTGGTGTCGGGGGGCGGGGGGCGGTGGTGTCCCGGTTCCGTCCCTTCTCCTTCCCCGTCCAGCTCCCGGTCTCGGATCAGAAGCCCCGGGAGTCGAGTCCCAGGACGCGGCACTTGCCATTCTCCCGTCTCCCGGCCCCTGGAGCCCGGGCTGGGCTGCGTTCCTTTCTGGCACAGCTGCTCCCTCTGCCCAGATGGAAGTGGCTTCGCGCCGGGTCTATGTGGCTTCCAAGTTCTGTAGGTTTCATTCAGATGGACATGTTAATTTTTTAAATTATCATTTGTAGCTATTTATTAGTAACACGTGCGTTGCTTTTAGATTGTTTCCAAAGTTTTTCTAGTTCTGTGCCATAAAATGGCTAAATTGGGTTCTTTATTGAACACCTGTTCCACACCTAGAACTGTAAGCACAAAGAAATAAAAAACAGGGCCCCGCTCTCCGCAGTGGAGTGGGCGGGGAGGGCGGAGACCAGTCCTGGGACCTTTGGGTTACAAGTTTAGTAAGTAAACAGTAGGTGGTTGATTTCCCAATGAATGTAGTTATGGAGGGAGAAATGCTTCTGTCTGGGTAGACCTAGGAGGAATTTGGGCTTTTGGAGAAGATTTCAGCAAACAGTCTGAAAGGATTATTTTATTCACTTCTCATTCACTCAGCTTGCTAAACACCAGTTTCACTTAATTTGGCAGAGAAGTATTTTAACCTCCACATATTCTGGTTTTTGGTGACAGCCTATTGGGAACCTTGTGCTTGCATTGCATAGAGAGGATTCAGTCATCCTCTCAAAGGAATTTTTAGAGTTAGGAACACTTTGTAGGTAGTAGGGGTTGGGAAGAGAGAAGATAGGATGAATGATGTCACTTGAGTCTTGAGGGAGAGGGCAGTTCTGCTCGGCCTTAGGGTGTTGTGCTGGGGGATGGGGATGGGAGGTGCTTAGGAATGCTGACTTGAAATCTGATGAGTTTTTTGCTGGGATTGTGAATTCTGAGAAGAGGAAGTGCAGGGCAGAATCTCATCTCGGAAAAGGCATTTCACACTACCAGATTCTCTGAAAACAAGGGCAACATCTAAATCATTTTAGTTTACAAAGAAGCAGGAGAGTATATTGTAACAAAATGCAGATTAACTCAAATATTACTTCATGGGGAAGTTATTCTCTACCCACCAAGCCCCCCCCCCCCCAGCTTATTTCTCTAATATGTTTCCCTGCTAGGTGGTAGGCACCTTGAGGCTAGGACATGTCAGTCCCCACTGCTGTCCCTAGTACAGGGCTATCACGGAGTAAGAATTCAGTACCTGTCTGCTCAATAAACAATGAATGGTTGAGTGTTCTGACAGGAGAAGAAAACTAGAAGAGAGTAATTCCTGATAGGCGCTCACTAGCCCAGAGCTACAAAAAAGGATGGACTTCAACATCAGACAGCAGGAAGTCACTAGACAGTTTTAAGGAAGTAACATGATGAGCTTTGCATTTAGAAAGATGACCAGAAAGCATTAATCACTTAAGAGAAGTTTGCAAAACTTCGGAAAGAAGAGGATGGGAGCCTGAACTAAGGCAACTTAGAAAGGAAAGGGGATGACAACAACAATCCCCAGGATCACGTGACCAGATGCAAGACAGCATGGGTGCAAGTGCCAGTGACCAAATAAGAGCTGAAGCAGGGCAGGGGGATTTCATCTGGGGACCTGTTGAGTTTCTTGTGGCAGGTGAGGCTATTTGATTTTGGAGTTCAGGATATATAAGGATATGTAAGGCTGGAAATTGGCTCTTGGGGGTCATTCAGCATAAAAGATGTAAAAGCATAAAAGTTGACGTTATTCCCAGGAAGAGCATCTGGAGTGAGGAAGGAGGGAGAACTGAAGGTAAAACATAGAACTTGCATGAGCAAAGGATTATTAGTATAGCATCTAGAGGGAGAAGGAAACCCAGAAGTGTCAGGCAGGACGAGAAAAATGGTAGATACTTTACAAGTAGAAAGGTGCTATGCGTGGCTGAGCGTTCTTGTTAGGTAAGGATGGAGACCCATCCGTTAGACACGAGGGTAAGCAGGTCTGAGTACCAGTATAGGCTGATGTTTTCATTTTTCAGATACATTGTTGGGAAAGACAACAAAACTAGAATTACTACTTAGGTAACCATACAAAAGTTTGAATATATTAGATATCATTTTTCCTAGTGATAAAAATTAAGGCATTGAATTAGATGGTTTTCCAAGTCCATTTTAACTCTGACTGACTATGTTGTGCTTAAGCAAATATAGCTTGAGGTCTGTACTCTCACTGATTACTTACTTGATGTATCAATCTTTTCAATAAATAAGGCAGTTTCATATATACAAGATCATAATATTGAGAAATATGCAGGGGTCATTATCATTTTCATATTTTATGGGTTAAAATACAAAAATGGAACAATATAGTGAACCACTGTTTACCATTTCTTACCTTCAGTATTTCACAACTTTTATTTACCACTCCTCATTCTTCCTTTTTTTAAAAAATTCTGGAATATTTTCAAGCAAATCCAAGATATAATTTCACCTGTAAATATTTCGCTATGGCTAGTTGACAGGGAAAGACTTCTTAAACATAAGCAAAATGAAATTTTAGCACAAAATTAGCAGCACCTTTATATTGTTACTCATCCAAAGTCCATGTGCCAGATGCTTCAAAAGGCTAAAACTCAGAATGTTAGAGCCTGGAGTAAGGAGGTTTATTGACTGAGGAGGTGCAAACCAAGAAGGTGGGAGGCCTAAGCCTAAAATCCATCTTAAGAAAGTCTGGAGTTCAGGCTTCTTTTATATCAATGAAAGGACAAATGGGAGGGGCTTTTTTGGAAGAACTCAAGTCCCAAACAGAGTTCTTCTAATGATTAGCATGTCTGAAGCAGGAGCTATTACCTGAAGGGCGTGGGAACTCAGGCTTGAATAAGGTGGAGTCAGAGAGACAGAGCTCCTTATGAGAATGGACTGCCTGATGGTCTGAGGTGGAGCTGAAGCGGTGATGCTAGCACTGGGGAGCCGCTGCAAATGCAGATTATTGGTAGCAGAGAGCTGTGACTACACGGAGACTGTAATAAATCAGTTGCCTGCAGACTCATCTCAAAACCCTATCAGTGAGTGGCAAGTGACAATTAAGCTGCGTCTGTTGGCAGGCTTTATAGTGGCAAGTGAGTTGATGTGCTGCAATTGTACAGTTGCATCTGGTAGCAGGCTTTAAGTCAGAATCTGACACTTATTTTAGTCTGTATGTGGCCTGCCCATTATTTTATTTACCACTTCCATTCACGCCTCTTTCCTGCACTGCACATTTGTTTCAGTCACTGTTTTGCTAAGTCCACATGCTAACCCTAGCATGTGGTGAGTTGTATAGAAAGAATGTACACAATAAATGTAATGTATTTGAATTATCCTGAAACCTCCCCCCACCCCTCCCTTGGTCCATGGAAAAATTGTCTTCCAAGAAATCGGACCCTGATGCCAAAAAGGTTGGAGGCCGCTGATCTAGAGGAAGAGAGGGTAAGGACATTTTTTTCCCCAATAGCTCTGAACAAATACATCTCCCTCACATCTCATTACCCCAGGTGGTTTCTCAACTACTCCTGTTACCAGAGGAATCCTGGGTGCTGATTGGCTGAGGCCAGGGCTACCTGAACCAATCACCATGGCAAGGATAAGTTAACCAGAGAAAGTTAAACTATAGGGCATATGGAGCTGGGAATGAGGTCAGTCATTCCTACCACATAACTCGGTAGACACCACAGTGGGAGGAGGTCAGAAGGACAGTGAGAGCACAATGTCCACAACAGCATCCTTCAGTCGCCCATTATATGCATCATCTGTGATGAAGGAGCCCTTTGTATAGCAAGGACAAAGCTGGCACACTGCCTCTGCGCAGCATAAGTGAACATTAAATACTTGTTGAGTGATTAAATCAAGCATGTGTAAGATATGTTATTTGTGGTATGTAAGGACAAGAAATACAGCTTGAAAATATTCTTGAACATCAACAGAATGCTACATTCCCTTAAAAGTCAAAATGCAGGGGTCTGGCAGAAATAACGCCTGCTTGAGTGTGGTTGGTAGGGTAGTAATATGGGTGTAACAATTTATAGTTTTAATTTGAACATTTCATCTAAAATCATATGGTGTGCTTGAGTGTGATAGTGTTATGTAACAGAATTACATGCTTATGATTTTGTCATAAAAAGGTGTTATTTGTGCTGGACCCTGTGTGTACAACAGGATTGAATTTTGCAAATATGGTTGGTGCTTAGAAATTTGGGAACAGAAGTAAGTTTATTTTCTTTTTTGTTTTGTTTTGTTTTAATTTATTTTTATTTTAATTGTTCTTGTACAGTTTTCTGTCTTTTTGCTCCCATTCCAGCAGAAGTAAGTTTATTTTCATTTAGCTAGAAATACATTTTAATCTTTCCTCAGTAGTTTTTACTGTTTAATTTATCTATTTATATAAACTTTTGTCTTTGAAATAATTTTAGATTTGCAGAAAAATGGCAAGGTTGGTAGTGAGAGTTCCTGTATACCCCTCACCCAGTTTCCCCACTGTTAACACTGTGCATCACCGTTACATAGTCAAAACAAAGAAATGAGCATTGGTACGTTACAGTCAGCTGAACTCCAGACTTTACTTGGACGTCGCCATTTTTCCACTAATGTCTTTATTCTCTTCCAAGATCTGATCTAAGATAGCACATTGCATTGTTTCCTCTGCTTTGATGTGATACTAAGTTGGTAGTCCAAATCGTACAATAGCACACTGTCCTGAAAATGAGGCAAGCATGTTTTTAGAAATGAACCTTTATAGATCACACCAAATTGTTCATTTCAGATGCTCCCCTGGTAAGTTTTGCCAGTTGGCAAAGGCCCATTCATAATACTCCACCAGTTTATGACAGACGCTGACACAGCCTCAGGTGAAAGGCGCAGGCTACAGACTCGCGCGCAGTCAGCATTCAAATCTTGCTTCTGGCATTTGGCCCGGAGTCTGACTTTGGGCCTCCTGTATTTTGTTTTCTTACCTATAAAAGGGGAGAAAATCCACACCTATCTTATAGGGTGGTTTGGAAATGAAATAAGATTATCCTTGCAAACTGCAAGGAATGGTGTCTCTGGCTGTGTTCTAGATTGTGTCTTACTATTTCAAGTAGGGACTGCCTTGAAGTTTGCTTTTTTTAAAGCTCTTTAATGTGAACTAATAATGTAAACAGAAGCCCAGAAATATTTATGTCATGTAAAAAAAACTCTTCACAAAAACTTTGAATACTTCAGAAGTAACAATTACCTATAGCCAAAGGACCTTACTACAACTTTCAAATTATGTGTATCAATTCAGGTTCAGATTTTTAGCCTTACTTACTACATATGTGTTTTTCCCTTCAAGATCGTAAAGGATAGTACACCCACATACATCATTAGCATACAGTACTATAAAGGGCATAGAGAAACTTTGATAACTTACTTGCTTTCTACTGTAACAAGATATTCTCCATACATCTTTTACCTTTCTCACACCAGTTTTGGAATTTAATTCCAGACCACCCTATAAGATAGGCATGGATTTTCTTCTTTTCTAAAGATCCCTGGTTGCTTTTGGTGGAAAGTGGTATTTAGAGCCTATGATCTGGGCACAAGGTGTGTACACTGACACTGGGTTTGTAGAAGTTTCTAGATCTTTTCAGTGGTCAAAGCTAGGGATTTTTACAAGATAAAATATATGGTAAATTTAGGACAACAGATTTTTTTTTTCTTAGTTTCTTCCATCTTCAACTTTGTCTTCTTTTACCCATACTAAAAAAATCTCTGAACTTTAGATGCTGAGATTGATAGAATTAGAACATCATATGATTAATAATTTACTTCATCTAACATTATATATATCACTGTGTCTGTTTTTTGTTGGAAATATTGGTTCCTAAATATGCTAATAAGGGAGCGTATTTTTTTAAGTATGTTTTACTGATTATGATATTAAAGTTGTCCTGATTTTCCCTTCTCTGCCCCCCTCCACCCGGCACCCCCCACTCCCTCAGGCAATCCCCACACTATTTATTGTTCATGTCCATGTGTCATGTGTATAAGTTCTTTGGCTACTCCATTTCCTGTGCTGTCCTTTACATCCTCATGGCCATTCTGCAACTATCTGTTTGTACTTAATCCCCTCACCTCTTCACCCATTCTACCCCAACCCCCTCCCATCTGGCAACCCTCAAAACGTTCTCAGTATCTATGATTCTGTCTCTGTTCTTCTTGTTTGTTTAGTTTGTTTTTTAGATTCAATTGTTGATACGTACATATTTTTGCCATTTTATTGTTCATAGTTTTGATCTTTTTCTTCAATAAATCCCTTTAACATTTCATATAACAATGGTTTGGTGAGGATGAACTCCTCTAGTTTTTTCTTGTGTGGGAAGCACTTTATCTGCCCTTCCATTTCAAATGAGAGCCTTGCTGGGTAGAGCCATCTTTGCTGTAGGTCCCTGCTTTTCGTGACTTTGAATATTTCTTGCCAATCTCTTCTAGCCTGCAGAGTTTCTTTTGAAATGATTGGCTGACAGTATTATGGGAACTCCCCTGTAGGTAACTAACTTCTTTTCTCTTGCTGCTTTTAAGATTCTCTGTTTATCTTTAACCTTTGGCATTTTAATTATGATGTGTCTTGGGGTGGGTCTCTTTGTATCCAACTGGTCTCGAACTCTCTGCGTTTCCTGGACTTGCATGTCTATTTCCTTTACCAGATTAGGGAAGTTTTCTTTCACTATTTTTTGACATAGATTTCCAATTTCTTCTCTTTGTCTTTTCCTTCTGGCATCCCTATTATGCAAATGTTGGACCTCTTGAAGTTGTCACAGAGGCTCCTTATACTATCCTCATTTTTTTGGATTCTTTTTTCTTCTTCTTGTTCTGTTTGGTGGTTTTTTGCTTCCTTATGTTCCAAATCATTGAATTTATTCTCAGTTTCATCCACTCTACTATTGTTTCCCTGTAAATTGTTCTTTATTTCAATTAGTATATCCTTCATTTCTGACTGGATCTTTTCTTTGCTGCTGAGGTCCTCACTAAGTTCCTTGAACATCCTTATAACCATTGTTTTGAACTCTGCATCTGATAGATTGCTTATCTCTGTATCATTAGATCTTTTTCTGGAGTTTTGATCTGTTCTTTCATTTAGGCCATGTTCCTTTGTCTCCTCATTTTGGCAGACTCCCTGTGTTTGTGTCTATGTATTAGGTAGAGCTACTTTAACTCCATGTCTTGGTAATGTGGCTTCATGTAGTAGGTGCCCTGTAGGTTCCAGTGGCACAGCCTCCCCTATCACCCAAGTTGGGTAATCAAGGTGCACCCTTTAGGTGGGCTGAGTACACCCTCCTCTTGTAGTTGAGCCCTGGTTGTTGGCAGATCAATGGGAGGGATTTAACCAGGTCTGTTAACTGCAAGGACTGGCTATGACCACTGACCACCAGCTTCCACCCTGTGTGGAGGATCAGCTGTGCAGGGGCAGGGTGGCACTGTTCTGACATAGTCTGTAGCCATCCACTGGATGTGCTTGGTCCTGGGTTTTCCTTGATGGTCCTGGGGTTTCCAAGGTCAGCCCCCACCTATGTTTTGCCTGGGGTACCCTGCCTAAGAAATAAAGCAATCTGAGATGGTTGCTACTTGTGCTGGGCTTAGAGATTCCCAGGTGGAGCCAAACTGTGAATCTAAGCTGGCTACTGCTAGTTCAGGTCCTGGAGCTCACTGAAGCCAGCTGTTGCTTATTTGGTAAGATTTAGGAAGTAGTGAAGCATGAGCCAAGACCAGCCATTCATATGGAAAAGCAGCTTGGGTGGGTCTATGAGTTGGTTGGGGCAGAGTCTTCAGAGATCTCCAAGGAGGGTCAAACAGTGTTAGCCAGGTTGATGGAGTCTCAGACATGGCACCAGCTTTCCAGCTCTGTGGGGGGACAATGGCCTCCACCTGCCTTGATGCCAGACACTTCAGTTTCTCCCTGTTTACCCTGGTACCTTGCAAGCTGCTACCCTGGTGCTGGAGCTCAGAGGGAGTGAGTTGAGTAGGTAAGTCCATGTGTGGGTTCTTTAAGAGGAACTGCTTGGGGGTCCAGCAGTTTTTCCACCGACTCAATCCCCGCTGGTTTTTGCAGCCAGAAGTTGTGGGACTTACCTTCTTAGCACCGGAACCCTGGTCTGGGGGGGGGGGGGGGGGGGCTATTGTGGGGCTGGGACTCCTCACTCCTGAGTTACCCCTCCCAAATTCTTATCCACCACACATGGGTATAGGACCAGCCTGTTCTGTGTCTTTGCCCCTCCTACCAGTCTGGATGGATGTGGGTTCTTTAATTCCATAGTTATTGGACTTCCATTCAGCTTGATTTTGTAGTTGTCAGACTTCCATACAACTTCATTTCTGATGCTTCTGAGTGATGGTGGTTCTATATTTTACTTGTAATTTTGATGTGGTTGTGCAAAGAGATGAACTATGTGTCCCTACACCACTGTCTTGACTGGTAGTACCAATGTGTCTTAATTATAACATCAGTACTACCATCAACAACATGATTACTGAATACAACATAAAATATTTTTTAAAAAATTCTTTGTTCTTAGATCTGTCCTACTAAGAGTATGCAGATGACTGTGTTTTAAAATTACTTGCTTTGGTTCTTCTCTGCTTATAACACTAACGAGCTTCCCTGCTTTGCTTTATATTTTATTCTTAGGGATTTTTAAAATTAATTTTTTTTAAAAACTGTGTAAAATAATATATCCTGTAACAAGTTTATCTGCAGAAGTCTAGCTTCTGTTCATGTCCCTCTCACCCTATTTTCTTTCTCTCCCATGGATGACCATTTAAAAAGTCATGGTTGCTCTTGGCTTTTGGCCCAGAGGAGGCTCAGGTGTAACTTTCTTCATTTGGTTCATCCAACACCGGCTGCCTTCTCTGTGCTGCCGAAGTTTGACCCCAATGAGATCCAAGTCTACCTGAGGTGCACCAGTGGGGAACTCAGGTGCCATGTCTGCCCCGGCCCCCAAGATCGGCCCCTGCATCTGTCTCCAATAAAGGTTGGTAATGACATCGCCAAAGCAACCGGTGATTGGACTGGTTGGAAGATTACAGTGAAACCAACCACTCAGAACAGACAGACCCGGTTAGGGGTGGTGCCTTCTGACTCTGCCCTGATTATCAAAGCCTTCCAAGAGCCACCACAAGGCAGAAAGAGGCAAAAAACCATTAAGCACAGTGGAAATAATCACTTTTGATGAGATTGTCAATATTGCCTGACAGATGCAGCCCTATCTGTAGCCTGAGAAGTCTGGAACCATATAAGAGGTCCTGGGGACTCCCTGTCTGTGGGCTGTGGTGTTGAGCCCGCCCCCCCACCCCCCTGCCATGGCATCCCAGATGACATCAACATGGTGCAGTGGATGCCCGGCTAATTAAAAACTACAAAGGAAAATACTTCTATTAAAGATCGTTTGACAACCAAGAAACAAGAAAAAAGTTATGATATGTCTTTTCATTTCAAAAAATGTATAAACAAATTCAAATATATTTGCACCCCTTCTCTTAAAGAGTGGTACATTAAAACATTTTCTTCCACCTGCTTAAAAAAAAAAAAAAAAAAAAAAAAAAAAAAAAAAAAAAAAAAAAAAAAAAAAAAAAAAAAAAAAAAAAAAAAAAAAAAAAACAACTTACAGTGTGTCCTGGCGACCACCTCACGGGGCGCACACAGAGATTCAGCGCTCTTGTCTGGAGCCCTGTGGTTCACCGCTGTTGGCTGCAGTCACTAGCCTTGTGCCTGCTTGTTTTGGTGGTTTGGGCAGTGTATGTTTACAGTGGATTCCCGGCAGTGGGTTACTGGATCAAAGGTAAATGCGTATTTAATTTTTCAAGGTATTGTCAAATTCCCTTCTATAGGGATTGCGTGCTTTGCATTCTCAGCAGTTTACGAGAGTGTGTGTTTCCTCAGGAATTTGCCCTTTGAATATGTTGTTAATAAGCTTTTAGATTTTTGTCAGTCTGATAGGTGAGCAGTGGTATCTGTAGATCCCAGGTGGGTTGCTGGTAGATTCTGATCACTAGATTGGGGGAATTTGAAGTGTGCTAGCAGGCTGGTGTCTCCTTCTAGTTGCATTTTTTAGGGGGGGTAAGGGGTGGGTGAATATCTGAAATATGCTGTTCTTCTTGATTTTTATTTAAAAGGTAGATTATTCAGGTTTTTCATATTATAGTTCTTTTTTCCAAGGAAGAACCAGTATGTGAATTGAGTCTTACCAACTGCCTTTCCCTAGTTCTTTGAATTTAGATGAATTTAGGAATTTAGAAATTGTTTTCGAAGCTATAAACATCTTCCTCTTCTATGTCCTCACCCTTCTCTCCACCTTGCCATTGGAAATTTATCTTATTTTTAGAATTCCATAAAGCACATAGAGCAACAATTTATTCTTGTGATTATTTATTATGTGCCTCCCGTCTCCAAGGCGTTGTACTGGTGTTGTGGGCCCAGGGGTAGCTGACATGAAAGCTTGCTCTGGAAGGATGAGTGGAAGTCTGTCAGATTGAGAAAGCGAAGGTCATTTCATATTCAAGGAAGAGCATGGGAAAGGGTAATAAATATAAATAGTTGGTAAGGAGGGGTGGGTGTTAGGGCTGGGACTAGAGTTTGAAGTTTAGGTTTGAGCAGTTTAGTGGGACTGTAGGTACCCAGATGAAATTTGTCCTGGAAGTAGCTACAAAGTAATTAGAAACTGTTTGTTTGTTTGTTTGTTTTTGAAAGGAGGGAGACATCAGAGGTGCAGATGGTCGTACATGAAATGGTAGTCAACCTCACTAGTAATTAAAGAAAGGCAAAGTTGAAAACAAGAATTTTTATTTACTAGGCTAAATGAAAAAGATTGATAAAAGCCAGTACTGATGAGAATGGAGGTGAAGGGGACCAGGGTCTCTAACACACTGTGGGTGAGACTGTAAATTGGAGGAACTATTTTGGAGGGAGGTTTGGGAATATTTATTAAAGGAAGTATCAATCCTTTGACCCAACCTTTACACCTTGTGGTCTCTGTCCACAAATGCACCAAGATATACACAAAGTTATTCATTGTAGCATTCTTATAATATCAAGACAAAATGGAAACAAATCATTCACTTACTTAACAAATGTTACTGACTACCTACTAAGCGGCAGGCACTAACTAATCTGCTTGTTGGGGATAGTGCAGTGAGCAAAACCGTCAGAAGTCTCTGATATCAAAGAGTGTCAGTCAAAAGTCTCCGCTAGGAGCTTACATTCTAGTTAGATGGTTGGTGGGGGGCAGAAATAAACATGATAATTAAGTCACATGTAGTACCTCAGAGAGTGGTGAGTGCTACTGAGTAACATAAACAAGGGAAGGGGGATACAGACCGCTGAGGGGTCATCAGAGAAGCCCTCCCTGGGAAGGGACTTCAAAGAGAGACCTGCAGGAGATGAGGTGGCCATTGTGAGGTTATCTAGGGAATGAGTATATGAGGCAGAGGGAACACGGGATGAGATGGGAATGAGCCCGGTATGTTCTTGATGCAGAAAGGAGTCCGGTGGGCTTGGACAGAAGTCAGAGAATAGAGGCTAATCGAAGATGAGGTCCTAGGTGGTGTCGAATGAATCCAAAAATAGTCAAGAGTCATTGCTAAAAGATAAATGACAATTATTTATTCAAGGGTCTTAGGTTTTGCAAACAATAAACACTGCTAGGCAATACCCAGAGTGTTCTGAAGGGAAAAGGAAAGTCTAAGAGTTTTACAGTAAGTACATTCATGAGAAGGATCAGTTCTGCAGTCCTGGCCCCTGGATCAGTCCAGGGTGGTATTCACCAGATGTCCAGTGGTCCAGACAATAGAACATTTTCTTCTTGAGATCATTCAGAAGGTTGCTGAAGGTGTGATGTACATCCAGGCATTAATACACAACACGCTGATGCCAGGTATTGACACAGGACTGGAGGTTCAGAAGTCTAAGTTCCCAGAGTTAGTTAAAACAAGAGTCATCATTTCTTGAAGCTTCAGCCCACTTGAAGTTAATTTAGCAGCTTGACCACAGTGAGTCTGTTTTATTTCCTCACTCTGTTTCTCAATAGTACTGTGGGGCAGATCGGTGAGCTGGAGTGGTGGGTGGGGAGGGCTTCATCGGTGGGCCTGGGGGGAAGTGATAAGGCTTTTACTCGACAGGGGGAAGCAGAGGAGTGACGTGATTCAGTAAGTCTTCATTGGTCACCAGTCCTGTGTGAGGCACTTCGGATGCTGAGGTCACAGTTGCAAAGATAACAGGCGGGATTTTCTGCCTGTACCTGTTGGTTATATGAGCTGTGTTCTAAAAGGAATCAGGCTTGTTCTGATGTGGACAGTTGACTGAAAGAGGGTTGGGGGTAGGCAGAGAGCTCAGGTAGGAAGCTGTGATGGCATCCCAGGTAAGAGATGAGGATGCTTGGAGCGGCTCTGTGAGTAAAAGTGGGGGAGCTTGTTGGACTGTGGATAGCTTTTGGTTTTGGAACCAGGAGGATTCGCTGATGGATTGGGTTTGGAGTTTGAATAAAATGAGGAGCAAGATGCCACCAAGGTTTTTAGCATGAGCAAATGGAAGAGTGGTGGCACTATTTACTGAAATGTGGAAGAATTTGGGCAGAGCGGATTTTGCAGGGAAAACCAGAAGTCTTATTTTTGGACATGCTTAATTTGAAATGTTGGACCAAATACCTGGGCATCCTGTGTCCCAATCAAATTGACACATAAAATTAACCATCACAAATCTACCCTTTGTCAACTTGGCAACCGTATACATCTCCTTTTAAGCGATACTTAATCGCCCAAGTTTTCAGTAATAGGCCAAGAGCTGTTTCTCAAAATGAGCGTAGCTGTTCAAGAGGGTGTCGGGTTTTGATCCCATATCTTAAGGACCTACAGTGTGACTCACCCATAGGGTCCGCCAAGGGCTCCACCCAGCATCCCTGTCTGGTGCTGCCACTTCAAGCACCACTGATGGGTCTGCTGGTCCCGGTGGCAGAGCAGCTTGTACACTGGCCCGGATCATTGGCAGAGCCTTCTCGTGTTCTGGGCCCAAGTCAAAACTAGCAGCTTCTCAGGTCACGCAGTAAAGGGGCCAGAGTAACGCACTCGGGATACGTTGCCTCCAAAACCCAAGAAAGGACAGCCTGCTCTACTGTTCCCAGGTTTAGATATTAAGCTCATACAAAAAAAAAAAAAAATGTCCTCATAAAAACACCCAGACTGTGTCTTCAAATATCTGGGCACTCCATGGTAACATCAACCATCACACTTCCTTCTAAAAGTGAAGTATGCATTTTATTCACAAATAAACATGGTAGTGCTTTTCTCCATTTTGTTTTAGCTTGGATGAACACTGCATACAAAAGAGACTTTTACATTTTTCTGATATTTATTTTAAACCATGTTTAGTCCTTCCTGCAGTGGGAAGGTTCTTCCTTTGGATGCACCCTTACGGAAAGTTTGCCTCTCTGTTTTTAAAACATGACCGTAGTGCAGGGAATAAAAGTTGACAGGAAAGGTCTGTTTTCCTTGTTTATTATTTGTGAACAATTAAATCTCATTGTCAGTAAAAATTGATGGCTGCGGCTTCCAAACTATTGAACCTGTGCTAATAAATGCAACAGTTGTTCATAATTTGGTGGTAAATGACCTTTAAATGTAGATGTTTATGGAGGCTGTCCTTGGGGAACAATTTAACTTCCAAATGACACCCAGGAGTACTTGTTATCATTTAAATATGCTTCCTTTTGTCAATAACAGAATAACAAATACTGGTTAGATTTCTAATGTTGATTCAGATACCAGGAAACCTGCTGAATAAATTAGTGTGCATTTGATTTATATTGACCAAAATTTTTTACATGGCTGTGTTCCGGGTCAAGGTGACGTGCATTTAAATGCTCTGTAGAGCAGAGGTCACACTTGACTGACGTGAATGCTTACACTGTTTTTAATTAACTTTTAAATATTATCCTAAAACTCCTTCTCAAGTACCAATTATTAGGAAGAAGATCAAAATGAATTTAGGACATTAGTGGAGACCTTATTTTAAAAGTCAATACTCTTGATCTTTTCCATAAAAATTATTGGAGTAAATTATTGCTACGTTTTTATCTTATAATTTGTATGGAAATCAGATCTGCTTTTTTTCCATTATAGACTCTGAATTCATTGTCTGTGAGTTTTTACATTGATAATTTTGCAGAAATAATCTGAGATAGCATTGAGAAAGGCAAAGTAATGAACTGAGTCTCACCTAGTACAGAAAGTACTTTACCTAACAAATGCATTTTCTTAGTGCTTTGCACTTTTCCGTTGATGGTGTGTATGGAAGGAGGTGGTTTGCAGGGTGAAGATGTGGATTAAATTGGTCAGCCATTCATTAGGAGTCCAGAGTAGTATATGTTTTAGGGGAGTTTTAATCAACATCTGATTTGCCCTTTGGGAGAAGGTCTTTGAAGTGAATGCTACTTCTTTTTTATATTAAAATTATTGGATAAAAAGCATTTTGCTTTCAGCGTAGAATTTTTCTTATTTGTGCCCCATGTAAGAAGTTCTCAGGCAAGAAGTTTAGAACTGCAATATACAAAGGTTTTTATTTTTCTCAACCATGAAGACCTTTGCTGTCAATCACAAAGTGTGCTTTGGGTATTTGGGAAACCTGAGCTTTGGAGCTGCATGTAGCCAAACGGCAGCACAAAGGTCCTCTACTTTAAAACTTTCCATGTGAACCGTTATCCGCGTAAACAGAGCCACTTTTCAGAGCAAAAAGGACACCAGCTCTACCCACTCCCTGTGAGGGCCCACGACCCTACGATGTCAGTTTAGTGTCAGCCACACGCGGTTCCTTAGCCTGTAGCTTCACGCCTAAGTTTCACATGCCCAAAATAACATCGACCCCCTATTTTCCATAAGGGCAAAAGAAGTGGCAGTGTTGAAAATGCCAATAAGAGAAGAGGAAGTGGAGATAATAAAATTGAAAGTGATGAGAGGATGACAAATGTTGCATGTGCATACGAGATGAGTCATTCAGTAGGGGGAATGATTCTGAAGGAGAGTCCTGTAGCCTTTCTGGTAAATGGGCATGGCACGTAAGAAGTGACTGACAAGTGGAAAGACTGTGGGGTGTCAGCACCGACTTCAGGTACCTGGTGCTACGGGAGAAGCCAGGGAGTATGAGAAAAAGACTAATTGCTGATAGGATGTTGCTGCCGGTGGATGGCCTGCTGGAACTGTCCAAATGAAGGCTTGGGCTTCTAGTGCAAATAACTGGCTGCTGAAGCTTTATGTGGTGCTCAGACATGGCTGCACATTGGAGTCACCTGGGTCCCACCCTTAGAGAGCCTGATGGTTCAGGGGTGTGGATTGAGCATCAGAATTTTTAAAAGGTCGCTGCGTGATTCTAGTAAGCAGTCAAAGTTGAGAGCTGAACTAAAGATGTCCCCAAGATACTTGTGGAGATCATTAGCCCCAGCACATCAGTGGTTCTTGAGAGCGATTAAAAATACAGATTGTCAGACTGTCCCCTGAGATTCTAATGTAATCAGGGCTCAGGTTTTGGTATAGTCTAAAAACTCTCCAGGTGATTTTAATTTGTAGCTAAGCCTGCAAACTATGGAGTAGGTGGCTTACCCTGTTTTGAAAAAGATGCCCTATAGAGTGGATATTTATCATGAAGGTGGCAGCCTCGGCTTTGTTTTAAAGCTTTAAAGGATCAGTGTACATTCTGATTCAGCAAAAGTGCACCGAAGACTAAGCGCTGAGGCCACACTTGAGTCTTTGGATCCGTAAGCAGATGAACTTAAGAAAGCTTCTCTGACCTCAGCCTATTTGAGGAAGTTCTACACGGAGTGTGAGAACTAAGCTTTGGAGCCAGACAGACTTGGTTCCACATTCTTGCTTTGGGCACTTGTACAAGTCACACATTTCCTTGAACCTCTTTTCCCTAAAGTGCCTACCTGAGTTTCTCACAGGGATCCAATGTGAGTACTGAGTCCATAGGAAGGACTCCCTGTATGGGGCGCTGTTATTTTTCATACTTCTCATCAAATTTTGTTTGCCAGTAGTGGTTATGTCCTATATTGTACCTTCCTTTCATCCAGAATGGTTTTCATTTTTCTCACAAATAATAATTCATGAATAATAACTTAATATTTAATTCACTGCTTTCAATGAATCCTTCTCAGAAACAGTGTCAAAAGATCCTTGCAGTGTTTTCCAGTTAGAGAATGACACCTAAAGTGACCTGGTTACCTCACATTTGAGAACAAATGAGGAACGGTGGTCGCACAGTTAAACAGCCATTGCTGACAACTGCTCTCTATTGATCAGAGCGCTTAGGTGAAATTCCAGTTGCTTTTCTTTGCTTTAGGTTCCTAACTGTTCTCAGGTAGAACCTTGAGTTGGTTTCCTGCTTTCTTCAAATAAGAGAAGGTCTTTTGAGAAGAGGCCAGAAAACTGAACCTAAACTTGTAAATGTTTTAGTGTATGGCCCTAGCTGTTATAGAAACCCTCTTGCCCCTGGCGGTCTTGTTACTCTGAGGTTCTTTCTTCCCTACCGCCGATATGAACCATGGCTCTCAATGCAAGAATTTGGTAAAAAGGAAAGGAACTATTTATTTAAAAGTTATCCAGGTTGAGAATAATGGCAGAATGTCACTGTTAAATCCCAAAGTCTCTTTAAAACGCCCACAAACACCACACAGTACTGCTCCCCGCTTGCCAAACCAGGCCAGTCAGGGGTGTCATATCTCGGGAAAATAAATAGAAGTCCATAGCTTGGCTAAGCTACCATTCTTAATCCCATTCCACATCCTCACAGTGGTCCAGGAAATCCTTCTGCATCCTTTCACACCAGCTGGACAAGACCCCACACTGGTGCTACCTGGTCAAGAGGCTTCTCCTTCCCCAGCTGCATGGTCAGGAGTCCCACACGGCAGCTACATCCTGCTTTTCTGCTTTCTAAGCTGCGTGGTCAAGAGACCCCCTCTCTCTCTTCTGAAACCAAATGGTAAAAAGCCCCAGCATGGCTGCCTCACCTGGGTTTAAATCCCCGCATTGATCTTCCTCTGTAACCCAAACTTGTACTCCTCCTGCACTGGAGTAGTCTGGTTTCTTCTGCCTTTCTTGGCTGCCATTGTTAGTCAGGTCAAGCCACGCAGAAGCCACCTCCAAGCTGGAAACCCCTCCAGCTACATCAGCTATATCACATCAAGGGTGAGAGTCACACCCAGATCCCTGGCTCCAAGTGCCGGCACAGCTTTTAACATCATTAAAACATTGGCCAACTTCTTCCAATATGCAAAGTAGCCCTCCATGGCCTTGCTCCACTTCCCTCATCGCTTGAGTGATAGCTGTGGGGGTTTTCTCCACTTTGGGGACCTCCAGCTTAGCATCCCATTACATAGCCTGACCCTGGAGATGGGGCCGGTTCCCACCCAGACCCATTTTTGTGTGTTTTGCTCTGAGCAGAAGTGGAACTTTGACTCCTGACTCATCAGTATTCAGGTTTAACCACGGTCAGAGGAGGCCAGCTTTAACGGATTGTTTTAACTCAGAGTGTTGTTTTTGAAGCTGTTGCTGTAGCCAATGTATGCCCCTTCAGTATATTCTGGGCCTGGAAAGTTCTATGGAGCTCATCTTTCTGGGGCTCAGAATTCTAAATGCCTGGCTGGAGTCTTTTTAATTGGAAGTTTAGCTCAGAGTGTGTGTGATTTGCTGGGAGCATGTCTCCATGCTGGGTGCTGTGCAGGGCCTAAAGAGGGCTTTGTAGGGGAGCCAGGCAGGAGCTGCAGCGGGTGGCACTGTGGGGGTGTGGGGCACAATTTTATCAGCCCCGATATTTAATTCCAGCACTAGTTCTGGAAGTCCTGCAGGGTACCGGGCCCTCGGGATGCCATCACTTTCAGCAGTTTTCCTTCCAGGACCCTCAAGAGACTCCAGATTTCTCTCTCATAGGGATTCTCCCTGTTTGTGAACAGAGCATACACTAGAGCTGTATAGTCAACTGGTCCTGGATTGCTTCCTGGAGAGCCAAATGTATAAACACAACCGTAGTTGTGTTAGCTAGCTTCAATATGAATAAACTCTTAACCTCGGCTTCCTTATCTTTAAAATGCCTATAGTACCTAACCCGTAAGGTCATTGCCAAGATTAAGTGATACGATGCATGTGAAATGACTATCAGGGCGTCTGCCTCAGATTACAGTTAGCTCAGTAAGTGTGCTGCTGTTGTCGGGCCTCTTTCTGCCTTCACAACCTTGGTTTAGTCCTTCTGACGGCCAGGTATAAAATACAGTCAAAAAGCTGATAGGAAAGACAGGAAGGCAGATGGGAGAGGAGAGAGTCCCTCAGCAGGTTTCCTTGTTGTGTAACAGGTTAGGGAAGCATGGTGAGAATATTCAATCGGTGAAATCAGGTAAGAAGGAAAATTGATGTGAAGCCCTTGGGTGCTGACCAGCGTTAGCATGTTTTATGAATCAGGCAGAAGCTCGGGTTATGTGTATCTTGTCAGTGTGACCTCTTTGGGAGGATATTCTTTGAGAAGGGAAGTAGCAACACAGTAGAAGAGGGGACTTTGGAGTTGATGGTACCTGGCCACTTCCTAACCATGTGTTTAAAGGACTAGTGACTTAAACACTCTGAGCCTTGGCCCCCTGAAGTGGGGATAATAGTAACTGCTTTGTAACCGATGGGGATTGTTTTAAGCAAATGGAATAATAGGTGCAAAGCCCTTAACAAAGTCCTATAGCATGTAGTTAGTGTTGGCATTTGTTTCTAAAAATTTAAATCTTTCTATCAGATTTATGTAGAGAGTTCCCTGAGTTGGGCTTCTGTAGGATTTCTGATGTGAGTACAGTTGTTACCAGGGATTCCTCTCTTGTTCCTTCACTTTCCACCAACACAAAACAGAAACAACTTAATCATACCTTCCAAGTAAACTTTTGATAGAACTTTCAGTATGGCACATGGGTTTGGGGTTCTTGAAGGTGAATTAGGGTTTGACCTGTGTTTATTTTATCTATGAACTGTATAGAATTGTTTCTTGTGTCCAGTAGACACACTCTATCCAAACAGATTCATGATGTAGTTTTAACAAATAAAAGATACAGTGCCATGAAACAAGGTGACCCAGAACTCACAGAGATCCCATGTGTTAAAACTTCCTTTTCATGGGGAAAAGGTACCTACTTACAGATTGCCCAGGCAAAGGTGCACTTCCAAAGACTTTGCCATCATTTACGTGAGGCGTGTGCAGTCTAGAGGGAGCGCGGCAGAGCAGACAGCGTCTGGACTTGAAGGCACGCCAGACCTGCGTTCTCACCTGGACATGCCCCCTCATGCCCAGTATCCTCATTTGTAAGGTGGGAGAATGCTTGCCCCAAGAGTTGTGAAGATGAAAATGTAATTGACATAATAAATGAAAAGCACCTAGTGCAGTGTAAGGAATGTACTGAAAAAAAAAATAGTTGTTGTTTTCTTAGATCTAAGAAGGAGGAGGAGCACAGTGGGTTCTCTTTATTGCCGGCACCCATTTTGCCATTGTTGTGGCATCTCTAACACCTGGCCTGGGCAGCCCCCCTCTGCTGCTCAGTGCCACCTGCCCAGGCACCCCAAGTCTCTTGGGTTTGCACCGCACAGGAGGAAGGGGCACACCGGTTCTTCTCTGGAGGTTAAGGTGAAGCCTGCTGTGATTCTGGTGCTGTGAGAGGCCTTTCTGCTGTGCAGAGTTATTCTTGACTAGACCAGGGTGCCAGCCAGCAACTCCAGGGACCAGCATCTCCCTTCACCCATTTGGGTCCCAGGGTCTCTGGCCTTGCTTCTGCCCCAGGGGTGGGATGGGGGGTCGGAGCAGTCATGCTAGTGGTGATGGGGACATTCCTGGGTGTGCGAGGGATTTGGAAGTAACATCTGAAACATGTATCCAGTTCACTGGGGGTTGATTTAGGCAACCAAAGAGTTTTCCAGAATTGTGATTAACGCTGGAGAGGAACTTGAAACAGAAATTCAGTGCAAAGGATGGTCCTTGGGACAGTGAGTTTTGATAATTCAAGGAAGTGTTTCGTAACTTAAACATCCAGTGATGTGTTGAGTCAAAATATAGGAAACACTTTTGACATAAAGAAATGGATATGGAAGTGCCAGTAACTGGCTTATTGAATAATAATGGTTTGTCCCTAATTGGGTAGCTTAGTTGGTTGGAGCATCATTCTGATATGGCAAGGTGGCAGGTTCGATCCCTGGTCAGGGCATGTACAGGAATCGACCAATGAATGCATAAGTAAGTGGAACAACAAATTGGTCTCTCTCCTCTCCCCCTCTCTCTTTCTCTCTCTCAAGTCAATAAATAATAAAGGTTAAAAATGATTTAAAACCTTGTCTGTATATTTTTTAAAATACGAGGTTATGAGAAAGGTAAATTGGAGCACTCCTGATTGCTTTGTCCAGCTTTTGCTTCTGACGGCTGCCGTGGGTACGCACAGGGGCGCCGCTTTACAAGCACTTCCGCTGATTTTCTTCCGGGGGTTTACAGACTGGTCTTAAATCAGTGTGGGTAGGGACCGCTGTAAGTTGGCCATAGTGGTGTCATTTTGAAAGAGTAAAAATTTGAATTGTAAAAATTTTACCTTTTTTTTTTAGATTTGGGAGTTTCTTAAAACAACATTTACTTATGTTAGAGAGAAGTCCATTTTTACTGGCTGTGTATAATAGTGTCAGTTTATAAAAATGAAGATGTGTTAGCCTTTGAAAGCCCCTCAGTGTATTTTGAACTGATCACTTTCTTAGTTAATATGATGGTAACGTTGTAGGATAGTTCATTTTAAGGGATAGTTCCATAAAAAATAGATGGAGATTGTAAATAGCAGTGTCATTTAACCTCTTTGCTCATAGTCTAGCATACAAAAGAAGCAAAGGATTTGTCTATTGTAAAGTAGCATAATTAATCAATGTAAGTAGTAAACCAAGTCTTCGAATGCCCAGTTGGTGCCAGCTCCGGGCAACTGATGACTCTAAGGCATGATCTCGCCCTCAGGAGTTGCAGTTTAGCTTGACACTAGCCAACACAGTACCTACAAGGCAATAGTGAATGCTTTATGGCAGAACATAGCAAAATAGCAAATTGTGTGAATAGCAAATTGTGTGAATTGTGTGAATGAGATCAATGAGGAGTAAAGTACCTGGAATACTTTCTGTAAGAAATTGTGCTTAAGGTGCATTTTGAAACCTCAGTAGGATTTGGCTAAACACATGGAAAGGATAGGGCTTTGTGAAGGAACTCACCCCCCCCCCCAAAAAAAATAGAAGAATGTAAATGAACATTATTTGGTGGGAGACAGGAAGAGAGCGGTGTCTAGTGTGCAGGCAAGTAGAGCATGGAAGTGTTTTGGATACATGGAGCGAGGCCAGGCTGCCGAGGGTCCCTGTGGAGAACCGCCTTTTTCTGCTCTTGGAGAGAGGGTTGAAGGTGTCAGAGTCTGTTGTACTCTGACAGGGAGTGGGGAGAGGAGGGCACATTCTGGCAGGTGGAACATCTGAGCTGCTTTGGGTGGAGAGGTGCCGCGGAGAGAATGTCCATCCCTGGCATCAGGAAAGGGTGAGATCAGAAACTCTGAAACCCGTTAACTTTGTGCAGAAATCAACAGGGCAGCAGAGCATATTTCTGAACCGCAAAGGGACTTGAAAATGGGGAAGTCATGTTCATTGAACTTAGCTTGGTATACAGAGGGCTTCCCAAGGGGGTTGATTGGAATCATCTCTGGGACTGTTGCTACAGCCCAGACTATGCTAAGGGGATGGGGAAATGACCAGGATGAAAGTCTGGACTGGACAGTGGTTCACTTTTCTTCTACCTCCCAAGCGTTTTTTTACTCCCTCATCTTCAAGCCTATAAGTCAAGAAATGATGGTTTTCCGTGGGAGTCCCCAGGGTGTGCTCTGAAAGCTGACTGCCACAAGTGTCTGGAGGTTCTCTCTGTTAAAATGATGCTTCAGGCTCAACCTGATTCTGGGTTTTCCTGAACAGGAGAGTTGGGGGGAGAGGGGACCAAACAGCAAGTGCAGGGATGGCTGGTCAGGGAGGACCTGTGAACAGCCAGCTGCCCTGAGCCACATCTGCCTTGGGAAAGAGAAATCCTGCATAATGAGAGAGCATCCTTCTTGGGATCAGGGTGGAAGAATGGGGTGGGCAAGTAGGTGTTGCCCCCTTCTTTGTTCACGGAGCTCAATAAATCCGTTTCTTCTAGGAACCTGGTTGGTGTTCAGTTCAGCTGAAGCATGTAGGTAGGCGAGGCCTGCTGTGTGGTGAGGAGGGGAGGGGGCACCAAGCGCTGTTCTACAGAGGGCAGAGAGATTGGGAGGACAAGGTGGAGAAAGGGCCTGTGGAGATGATGAGAGCCTTTGAGGAGCAGTTGGTGGGGTGGGAAGGAAATGGAAGTCAAATTGGACTGAATTAAGGAAGCTGGACAGGGAGTGTGGAAAAATGGGTGTGGGCTGGTCCAGATGCTTTGACTGTGGAAGAAGGGAGAGATCAGAGCGGCAGGGAGGAAAGCAGGGTCAGGTAAAGGCTTTTCCTAAATCAGAACACAGACCAGGAATATTTCAAAGTCCAGGGAAAAAGGCAGTGGTGTGAGGGCATGAGGGTTTCGAAAGGAGAGTGTGTAAGGGGGTGGAGCTTCCTGGGGGCCAGCTGCTGTGGCCGTCAGGGTACTGACTTTGCTGGTGATTCAGCCACACAAAGCCTGGGAGTAAGGGGTGGTTTCAAGAAGCATTGCCCCCTAGAAACATGGTGATGTGAGCCACATCAGGGTTTAAAATTCTCTAGTAGCCATGTTTAAACAAGTAAAAAGCAACAGATGAAATGAATTGCAATAAAATCCAAAATACTATTTCAACATGTCAACAATGTAAACATTACTGAGATATTTTATATTATTTTTGTTGTAATTCTTTGAAATCAGGTGTGTCTTTTACACTCAGAGGACACCCCCCCCCAGGACTAGCCACCTTTCACATGCCCAAGAGCAGCCAGTGGACAGTGGGACTATCTGGGACAAGGCAGACTGAGAGGAAAGGAGGGGTCCAGTGTACGGCAAAAGCTTCGTAGTGACAAAGAAATAAAGGGATCCGTTTTAGGGAGATGAAATCTCAAGGTTCAGCTTCTTTAGCTACTGTTGCGAACTTAACGTCACCATTGTTTGTCTGTACTGTCAGGATGAGTGCTCTGTGTGGGCTTGGTTGTGGCTCAGAAGAAGTGCAGCATGTTTGGGGTCAGCCTGGCCTGAAGGAGCCGGAGCTGTGGGGGTGGGGGGCAGTGTTCCAGGGGACTCAAGTAATGCTTTGGGCTCATTTCTCTGGGACACTTACTGGTTGTGAGCTACTGAGCGAGTTGCTTTATTTTTCTGTGCCTCAGTTTCCTGGCCTCTAAAATGGGGATAGTAATCTCAGATTTTATTATATGAAATTCTATATTTACATTATAGGGTTGTTGCAGAAATAAATGTGGAGGGCTGATCCACACTTAAGGCTTAACAAATAAAGGTTAAGGGAAGAATTTAGATTACTTTGAGTTCGTGTTAATCATCATCATAATTTTTTAAAAAATCTTTTCTAGAGACTGAAACTTTGTGAAATGTTATTTGAGGTTGGAGTTTAAACGAAAAAACTGCCTCCTTCAAACCTGTGTTTTTCTTTAGGAAAATATGAAAACACAGATAAAGTTTTGCATTTACTAAATTAAAATATGTAGAGCAGTAATTAATATATTAATTCTTAGAAGACACCTTAGGATGGGTGATATATTCCTGAAAATCTTTTACAAACAGAGGAGCAAACTTTTATTTCTGGTATTTTTCTGGTATTTCTGAGAAGTATGCCATAAGGCAGCTTGGTTGTGATTGCATTGCAAGTTGGCAAAACTTTTTATTAGGCGTATCTGAATGAAGAGGCTGTTAGGATGGAGCTGGAAACAAGGGGAGGAGAAACCTTGTAAAAGCTACCGGGCATGTGTCCTTCCTCTGTCAGTCAGCGTTCCATTTTTCAAATGAGCTTTTTCAATAATCAGACGGCTGCAGCACCTCCCTCCCTGAGTGAGGGTGCGGGAGCCTGCCTGCCCACTCGCGTCCAGCTCAGCCCTTCTGACTGAGCCCGAAGTGGACTTTTGTCTATAAGTGGAAAATGGGCCTGATAAAAATGTTCAGTCTGCAGGGCCTCATTTTATTTATCATATCAGAAAAGAACAATGTTTTGTTGTGTTGTGGTCAAAATAGAAGCCGACCTTGCTTGTTCACAAAAGCTCAAATCCTGGAGATAAGGGGGGTAAAATAATAGAGTACAATGGAAAGAGTAGAGTGTAATTATTTGTAGCTTGTCAAGTGAAGCCCTTTCAAGCCCCAAGTGATTCAAATCTGGGAACTCTGCACAATTCTGTAAACCAACCACCAGCAGCATCAGAGAAATCTCCTCTGGCCCGCAGACAGCGCTGAAATTGCATCAGTTTGTCATGCACCGAGCGTGCCAGCCTCACACAAATATCATTTGGTTGCAAATGGGCCTGCCCCCAAAGCCCCGAAACACATTCTGTGGTATCTGACTCTTGGCCTGCGATTTGTCATGTCCCTGCAGCTATCAGTGTACAGTAATTTTAATGGATTCTGATGGTTTCCTTGTGGAAACACAGGATGCATCTGGTTTGGGTGTAGGACACGGGAGAGTCTCCTCTAGCTGAAGACAACAGGGCTGTGTGCAGAAAAACTGGAGATTCATTTTATTTCATTAAAACCTGGTTTGAGGTTATAGCGTTGTATTTTCTGAATTAAGAAAAACAAATTCCCTGCACAGTTTACGAGGTCTAAAACATATTGCTTGTTTTTACATTTAAACTAGTTACCTCTTTAGAAATGTGTTGCTGGCAGCAGTCTCAACTTTTTTAGAAGTCACAGCTGTAAGTATGGGATCAGTTGCGTGGAGGGGTTTATTTAGCACCTTGCTATTCAAAATGTGGACCGTGGATGGGCAGTGGTGGGAGCTTGTTAGAATTGTAGACTCTCAGGCCCCACCCCAGACCTACTGGATTTGGGCTGTATTCTCACAAGAGTCCCAGAGGAAGCGCGTGAGTGTGAAAGTTTGAGAAGCTAAGAACCTCGGGCTTACAGCACAGGCTTCAGCGTCAAAGACATCTGTGTTTAAAACTCAGTCTTTCCAACTTGGTGTGTTTGACTTTGAGCAATTCAGTCAATGTGCTAAGCTTCAGATTCCTCTCATGTAGAGTGGGGATTACATAGCTACATCATGTGGCTATTTTGAGGGTTAAATACAATTATGAATATATAGCTATATAAATATCTCTGCTTGTACCTATATGTATGTACAGGGCCTGACATAGGGAAAGCATGCAGTAAATGAAAGATGTATGGTGGTACTTATGTGGACTTTGCTGTAGGAACCTTAAAGTTTATCTGCTTATGAAATACTTCCCAAATAATTTCCACAGTGCAGGGTCATGAATTTGGTAGGTGGAACCGCAGCTGCCTGGGGCTGCAGTTAGTGTGCGTCCTCCATAACCATGTGTACTGTCGACCTTTGTCCTGCAGCATTGTTCTGTCATGGTTTAGAGTATATGGCAGAACCGTGGACAATGCCAGCTGCCCAGAGAGGTGGGTATAACAGGTACTCTGGCTCCCGGAGGTTGGGCTGTGTGCCATCTCAGTGCGGACCAGACTCCGGCTCCAGCGCTCTCCCTCGGCTCCTGGCCTCCTGGCCCTGGCCCACCACAGAAGAAGCTCCTGCATTAGTCTCTGTGCCCTGGGTTCTGATCCTGCTATGGGTGCTCACGGATCTCTCTGTGTCCCTAAAACCTCCTGATTGGCATAGGCAGGGGTGCAGCACTTTTTCTGAGTATGGACCTGTGGGGAGAAAACAGAGACAAACATGAGCAGCCAGATATAAAACAACTTCTATTTTCTCAGAAAACAGTATTATTCCCCCGCCTCTCTCTTGTATTCCCCCTCACAATTAATCTCTCAGTCTCTCTCTGTGAATGGGAAGTTTTCGGTTCACTGGCTTTTACAATTATGAATAAGAACATAAAACTTTAGTTAAGTCACCTAGATACACAATTTATTCCTGTATCTGGATCATTTTAGGCAGTGTGGGTGGGAGGGTATATTGGGAGCAGTAGAAGTGGGAGAGGAATTGGGGAAAGCTGGGCAGAGGGACAGAAGGACAGAGGGATGGGGTGTAGGAACAGAGTCGGGGGAGGGAAGCAGAGAAAGGAGAATGCAGCACGGAGCAGGGAAGTGCAAAGACCAAGAGGAGGAATCAGTTTGGCTGCTGAAGTTTGTTCAGTATCAGCTAACTAGCTCATTGGCGTTCCAAAAGTTACTCGGGTTCCTAATCTGAAATTGCATGTAAAATCTTGCATGTGTGCCAGTGTTTCCACTGAGGTCTCCGGTTTGCTAATCTGTGGCCCCAAGAAAAGCTTAGAGTCACTTCCTCCAAGCCGCAACTCTGAGTGATGTACTATCAAAGCTAAAACTGTTCTCTAAGTTGTGTTTCTGTATATTTAAGGTCTTCCTTTTGTCTTAAGTTATTAATATTAGGTTCTTTCTGTATTTGTTACATGTGGGTAGTATCTAGTTAAATCTATTGATGTGTCCTGAAATGAATAAGTGGCCTATGTTTTTGAATACTACCTTTAAATTAAATTTTTTTCCTTTTCAAATTGCAGGCTCACTTGATTAATTGTTTGCTTTAGCGATGGTAGTTTCTGCCATAACTCTGAATTTCTATTAATGTTTGTGCATTACGTTAAACTGTTAATGTATCCCACAAGCTTTCAAAACTGTCAGAAATGTATTACTCAAGACTGTCACCTCATTGATTCTTACGTTCGAAGTTTGCTTAGATGGAGTGATCTGTGTTTTCTGTGGTAGTCTCATTGGTTTGTGAGGAAGCAGATACAGTGTCAGAGAATTAATGAACATTATTTGATTTATTCAATTGGATATATAAATACACATTTTAACTTATGAAATTAAAATTTGGAAGTCTAGCATGTGAAACACATTTTCTAACTTTTCTTTGGGTTCCTGTAGGAATAAGTAGGTCTGCCATAACTCTGGATTTTCTCTACCTATTGCTATATTGAATTAGCTTCAGTTGTTTTTTATCTGACAAAATATTATTTTTTCTCAATAAAGTCTGTGCTCAATAATTACAGCCCCAAACTAAATTGGCTCACCTTAAACTTTAATAACAGAAAATAAAACATAAAGACTGAAGAGTGTGTCATGTGAAGATTAAGAGAAAGTTCTGGCCGGAATAGTGGGCATGGGAGATTGAATAACTGGTATCAAGGAGTGGGAGGAGCTGTGTGGTTACCAGGCGTGAGGAGCATCTTTCTCCTGAGGTCTGTGTTCCAGTGGGGGTTATGCAGCCTCTCTGAATGGGTAGCAAAACTCTTATACCTGGCTTCTTAGAAAAATGCATTGTATCAATACTTACCTCTGACAGTTGTATCAGGTTGGCACATATATTCCTGAGAATCTGCCCTGACCAGGTGGCTCAGTTGGTTCAAGTGTTGTCCTATACAGCAAAAGTTACAGGTTTAATTCCTGGTCAGGACGCATACCCAGGTTGAGGGTGGGTTTGATCCTGATTGTGGCACGTGCAGGAGGCTACCAATTGATGTTTCTCACTCACTCTCTCCTTTCCTCACTCTCTAAAAAAATCAATAAACATATCCTTGTATCCTTGGGTGAGGATTAAAATCTTTTTTTTTTTTTTTTAAGAATCCATTGGCCATTTCAGAGGTATGTTTTTGTTCAGAGGACACACATACTCGAAAAGAGATGGGTATAAGCACTTCAGAAGTAAACAGGTCAAATAGTTGGGTTTTTAAAAAGCAGAAGTAAAGGGCTGACCTTGAGTAGGGGGAGGGGCTCCCTTCCTTTGTGAGGATCAACAGAAGAAGGGAGGCTGGATTTATACGGCTGGATGGGGGTGTGTCAGTAACCAGCCCTCTGTGTTGGAGGGCTCCCCCATTTTCCTTGGGTGTTGCTTTCTTCCCACCTGTCTCCCTGACTCTTCTCCTCAAGCTTATTCTGTGTTTCACCTGGAACAGTTCACTTGGAACAGTCACCTGTTGCTCCCAGACTAGCCCAAGGTGTCCATTGCCAGGCCCCTCCTGTGGCAGGGTGTTTAACCTCTGGGCTTGGAATCCCTGCAGCCTCTCCCACCTTCTTTATGGTCCTGTTTTGCGCATGCTCTGAGAATTGTGGGTTTCTCCTTCACTCCTTTAAAAGGCCTAATTATGTGTGGCAGTTTTTGGTCTACTGATAGTGCCCATTCCTGTTTTCTGGTGTGGACATAGGCTTGTTATTTTAAAATATATCTCTACTGTCCTTTCCAGGAATTCAGGGCAGGAGGAAAAGGCTGCAGACTATACTAAGCCCATAACTTAACCTTGTACCAAGCAGCCCTTCCTTTCCTGACCTTCATGGATGAGTAGGAAGTTAAGGAATCCGTGGGTTTTGGATAAAGACAGAGGTTTGGAGCATTCTGGGTTTGGGAGAAGTAAGAGCAAAGACGCTGGAATGGACCCGGGTATACTGTGTGCTGGAGGACAGGGAGGAGAGCTTGCCGTCGTGCTCAGAAGTGTTAAGAGCGTGGATGGTTGTAGGTAAGGGAGAGACCAAGGAGACATGAAAGCTTCATAGTGATAGCTTAGACTCGATTTATAGACTGAAGATATTTAATTGATTATTGACATTGGAAAAACATTAATTTTTTAGTAATCAATTTACAAACATGTATGTGATACTTTGTAGAAGAAAATTAATGCAAGTTGCAGTAAAGTCCATTTACTTCGATTGATAATACATTTCCATCATCTTAACTTGTGTTTTCTGTTTATCAGGCTTTGTTCCTGCCTCTCTCTCCTTTCCTGTCTTCTATTGGATGGCTAGGTTCCAATATGTCTTCTCCTTCATATGTCTCTCTCCACCCATTTGGAAGCTATGCATTTTAGAATTTTAGTATTAAAATGTTAACATTTACTTCTTTTCTAAGTATATTTCTAATCACATTTAAAATTATTCATTATTTTTCTCTCTCTCAAGCAAGGCAGGAATCTTAGCACAGTACTACTGTACTCATTCCGTTTTTCTTTTGGGGGATTTTTGTTCAATTTTTTTAAGCTAATGTATTTTAACAAACATTTTATCAATATCTGCACTTATTATTTCTTCTGAATCCCAGTGTTTCACTTTGAGTTCATATTTTATTTGCTAAAGTATAGTTTATTAATTTTAAGTGAGGGTCTTTGGGTGGTAAACATTAATAAAATAAAATTAATTAATAAATTGACTATACTTTAAAAAAAAAAAGGAATAAACTCTGTACATCACATACTCAGAACTGTAAAACTACTTTTGCCCGCCCCATATTACTACTTCCTCATCTTCTAGCAGTCGGCCTGATTGTCATTTTTTTTTAGTCTGAGGTCTCATGTCTTTATTGCATTCTGGAAAACTATCAGCACTTGGAGCCGCTTTTAGATTTTAGGTGATGAAGAGTCTTCTCTCTCTATCCTTCATGCCTTTTCATTACTCTTTCATACTTTTATGTCCTTATCTTTCTGGCTGTATTCTGGGTAATTTCTTAAACTTTCTCTTCTACTTCACTGATTTTCTCTTCAGCTTTGTCTAATCCATTGTTTAACTGGATCACGGAGTTGTTAATTTCACTGACTATTTTTTATATATAGGATTTATGTTTGGTTCTTTAAGTTACTTGTAAATGTGTATTTTCAACAATAGAATATATTAATATCAAAGTAAATAAGCATTTTAAACTTCAACATTTGAACAACTTAAACCCAACACTTCTTACCTAAGGATTATTTTTCTGGATGAAATTGTTCAAGACTTAACTTTAAAATGTTTATTTTATTTATTCTAATATGTTCTATTGTTGAAAATACTCATTGGTAGGTTAACATTATAAACTTTCTAGGGAAAAATGTTAAATAAAAAGGCAGTTACCAAATGTTATATACAGTAATAGACTAGTTATGGGGAAATGTACCAAATCAATTTTATTTCTATAGGTACATACACACTAAGTTGATAATCATAATTACCTCCAGGGAAGATACTGTTTTAGGGGAGGGAAAATGGAGGAATTTTAACTTTGTTTTGTTTGCACTTTTCACAGTGATAATTTGTCTGCATTTAATCAAGTAAAATGCATTTCATTTTTTAAAAGTATAAGTTTTGCATTATTATCTCAAATTTTCAGTTGTTTCTTCTCACAGTTATTAGTATTACAGCAATAGTGCATCCTCTCCCCAAAGCCTGTCATTATTTTTGGAGAAATATTATTAGATCTTCAAGTTTTATCAAAAATAATTTATATATAGACTTTTTTCTAAACTCTTATTGTTACATTCAGCTATATTATTCTTTGAATAGAAAATCGATGTTTCTGTGAAGAAATAGATATTGTATTAGATATGGACCTAAGTGCAAACATATAAGAACAAGGTGTGTGAGCTGGAGACTGGCAACCGCAACGGTGCATCTGCCCGTGGACTAGGAATTGTAAGTATAAGAATATGAGTCAAAGGTGTAAGTCTGTAACACAGTGAGGACCTACAAACGGTGGGGTCCCAGAGGCAGACTTACTGCTTTTTCCTTTTTGCCCCCAGTGATTAATTTTGAAAAATTTAAACCTACAGGGATATTGAAAGCATAGTACAAGGAGTACTAACATTTTGCCACTTTTACCTTCTGTTTCCTCTCTCTTTGTGTGTTTCTTTCTGTCTCTCCCCCCACACATACTTTAGTCACTTTTCTTGAATGAACCCTTCGAAGGTAAGTTACATATACTTACTTTCACCCCTGAATTACAAGATATCACTTCTTTGACCCCGTGGTTAACTGGAGCAGTGATCTGTACCAGAAAAAGCTACTGCATTGATAGTTGCAGAACCGTCACTTTCTAATTCTGTCATGTCTTTCACGTTTATTAACTGGCAGTCTTCTGTGAACAGGAGTGTCTCTTATCTCCATAGGCTCGTGGAGTTTTTAGTGTTGTCATTCTTTTTAATGCCCTGATTGTCCCAGATTTGTCCCATGGGACTCCTTCAAGTTGGCTCTTGTGTCCTTTTGATGTGACCCCATTTATCTTTGGTAACAGTTTCTTGCTTATCAGAAAGATATGCAACTTGACTATCCTTATACTTTTCCAATTCTAGATTTTTTCTAAGGACTTATACTTCCATTGATTGGGAATGGTGTCTAGAAACCAAGATCTGGGCACTGGGTGTGCTGTTATTTGTCATTGCTACTCAACCCTTTCAGTAGATAGAACTAAGAAATATGGTTATATTATATATACACATATATAATAGAATTTTATATTCATACGTATATGAAGACCTGTCTGGAAAAAGTCCAGCCATTGTTAATATAACAAGAACGGTTTGTGCAACATCAGTGTAACCTGGCAGCCAAGGAGGACTGGAATGTGCATGTGTGAACAATGATGACTTCACTGTACTAGTCAGTGAGGGCAGTAGATGCCATTGAGTGAGCATGTGTACTGTGTGGCCATCACATTCAAAGTGACTGAGCAAGTAGAGCAATGGATCTGCATCAAAGTTTGCATTAAGCTTGAACATTCTTCCATGGAAACTATTCAGGTGATTCAGAAGGCTGAAGCTAAAAGCAACTGGTGATTGGCAGCTTCATCACAACAACATGCCTACTCATGCATCACGTCTCATACAGAGTTTTTTGGCAAAACATCAAAACACCCAGGTGACTCACCAGCCCCCTACAGCCCAGAATTGGCGCCTTGCAGCTTCTGGCTTTTCCCAAAACTAAAATCACCTTTGAAAGGGAAGAGATTTCAGATAGTTGATGAGATTCAGGAAAATACGACAGGGTAGCTGATGGTGACTGGGAGAACTGTGTGAGGTCCCAGAGTGACTACTTTGAAGGGGACTGAGGCATCATTGCCCTATGTGCAATGTTTCCTGTATCTTGCATCTTCTTCAATAAGTGTCTCTTTTTCATATTATATGGCTGGATACCTTCTGGACAGACTGTGATGTGCATATGTATTTTATTTATATAAAAACATATGTATTTAGAAGTGTGAGTATATACACATTTTAAATTATGACTACATTTCATATATCACTTTTTTTACCCATACATCAAAATTCCAGCACTTCAAGACCAAAATTTTTCTAACAGTGAACCTACTAAATAAAAGTTAAGACTTTTATGAGATCTTTTTTGCTTTAAAATATGTCCCATTATGTTTGTGTAGTTGGAGTACTGTGTTTAAATGTTACCTGAATTATTTACTCAGTATTTTTATGTAAGGAATTTAACATAAAGTTAGGTTCTTTTCGTTGTTTATTTTTAATGTACTTGGTTTGTTTTTTATCGTTTTAATTTAAGTTTATGAATATGTAGAATATTTATTTGATCCAAACCTATAGGAAAAAGGTGTTTTTGGAAAAGTCCTTCTCCCCTTGCATCTCACGCACATATCTACAGGTAGGTAACCTTTTACTAGGCTCAGGTTCATACTTCTAGTGTTTCTTTTTTGTACATACACACTCAGTCCTGATATATCACCATATCTTATATTTCCATTTCTTATTTTCCCTTTTATAACAAGTAATATCATACTGTATAGAATCTTTCATTCTTAATTATTTTTTTCAGTCTGTATATTCTAGAGAATGCTCCACGTGAGTTCCTAAGCATCCTCCTTATTTACAATGGCCATCTACATCAGTTTATCCAACTAGTCTCCAATGCCTGGGCATTTGGGTATTTTTGGTATTTTGCTCTTACAAATAATACTTTTGCAGCAAATTTTTAATGAGCAACTGGTATGGACAATCATTGTCTTAGATTGCTAGGCAATAGAGTGAAGAATAAGGTGTATTTTCTCCCTTTGAAATGCTTAGAGTCTGGTGAAGGGAAGTTTTCAGAAATGTGCTAAGAGGAGAAGTGGCCCAATGTCTAGTCATTTAATTTAACCTAGACGTTCTCAGGAGTTTGGAGTATCTGAGTGCACATTCTCACAGATGCAGGATGAGACAGGTATATGGGAGTGTATGTTATGCTGTAGTCCAGCTTCCACACAAAAATAAAAAGAAACCTGTTAAAGTGAGGGTAAATACTCTTCAAAAGCCTAATGATTAATATATTGAGTTACAAGTGCTAGGTTTCATGAAATCATTTTAGTTTAACAGGACTTTTAACAGGTAAACAAGAGTTAGAGAGATTTTTCTCTTCCTGCTACATTCAGCCAATAAAGTAAGTTTGGTTTATTTATTTTATCTAATTTTTACTCCTGCATAATAAAAACAAATATGGTTGTACAACATATTCATGATTTTTGGGGAGACTAGTAACCTAGAGTTTTCAGAAAATATGTTTGATTTTGAAATACCTTTCTTACAGTCACATATTTATTTAATGCATAGAACATTAAAATTCTTTTTTAGTTCCATGTATTTGTGGCATGATATTACAGAATGTTTAGTGTATTCAGTAGCTGTAGAGCGTATTCTGAATAAGTTGGCATTCATTTCAAATGATGTGCAATGAGTGTCATTTGCGATGATTACTGTTTTGGTTTTGGGTTTGCAGTTACACCTGGACTGTACACATACTGACTCAGGGAATTTAGAAATCGAGCACATGGGCTCCTCCGTTAGTTTTCTAGCCGACTTTGAGCAGTATTTGGCCTCTCTCTTCTGAGTTCCCCCTCCTCATTGTCTAGGTTTGTCTTGCCCTTGTAATTGCCTCATTGGCTCTTCCCGCCTGCAATAGTCAACCCCCCAAAACCTGCAGACACTAATTTTCAGAGAAAGGTCTGAAGAAATACTCCCAATATCTGAATGACAGATTCGTAAATCTTGTTAACTTGTTTCAAGGATAGGTTACATTTTATTTTAGTTAGGCAAAAAAATAAACCCATGAAAATCTTCAAGATTATACAATTTTTAATGATTGTGTAAGAAATGGTGATCTTTTCTTCCATCACATATTAATACTTTCCCCTACTTGCTTTCCCATAATTATTTTCATATTTGCATCTTGCTTTCCTGGTACTTAATTTTTAATGGTTCTGTAATTGCAAATAACCCTAGCATGCTACTTTGCTTTCCGTACATACCATTTCAAAATAACATAGGAGGGGTTACCCAAAACAACTGAAATTTATTTATAAAAAATTGTGTGTGTATTCTTACATGTTTGAACTTTGGTCACCTTCCAAGTATTCTCCCTTTGATGCAAGACACCTATCAAGACATTTTTTTCCACTGCTCAAACATTTTTGAACTTGTTGATTTTGATGCCTTTTAGTGCTTCTGCCATTTTTTCTTTTGTTTCACCTTTTCCACATCAGCAAATGGTTTTTCCCTTTGAGGGCTTTTTTCATCCAGGGAAACAAAAAAAAAAGTCACTCAGTGTGAGATCAGGTGAATAGGGATGGTCTGGCCTGGGGGTTATGCTGTTTTTGGTCAAAAACTGCTAAACACTCAGGCCTTGTGGACAGGTACGCTGGTGTATCACCCATCATGAAATGGGCAAATGTGTTTTTTGAAAGAATCTTTAAAATATTCACTGAAGCCAGACACTGCATCTCACAACAATGCCAGCTAGTATGCTGATACAGATGGGTTCCTAGAACACTCAATTTGAGGGGGAAGCCTGTACTCCTTCTGGAGGTTCACCCTGTTTATTTTTCAGTTTTTAGAATGAATTCGTGGACAACGAGTGCAACTTGCTTTTGACAGTATGAAAGTAAAAGAGCAGCTGGTGGTTGGTAGGAGGTGAAAAAGGTTCAGGGAGAGTTTAGAAGTACTAAGGGTTAAAGTTACAAAAATAAGCAGTGGAAGAAATTAAAGGAAAATAACTTATATGTTGGAGAGTTATAAGCAAAGTGGGGAATAATATAATCTAAATTCTCATCTTTTATACAGGGATTGTTAAATATTTTTTAGGGTGACAAATCAGTAAGTAGAAGAATATGCATATTAATCCAATCCTGGAGGTAACCACCAGGAGACCTAATAGAAACCTTTGAAAGGAGCTGCCTCTGGGTTGGAGCAGGGAAGTACTACGTTAGCTTATGATGACTTGTCTATACATTCCATGTGTTAACTATGTACGCACATTGCTTAAATATTTTTAATATGTATTTGTAGTAGAAAAATTATAAGACAGAAAAGTATAAAGGAAAAAATAAACCTTAGGGAATAGGTTTAGCCGTGAACTTGTTCATAATTGCTTATCCCATTTTCATTACTTGCAGGCAAAATACATCTTAATTTTAACACGTCATCTCTAATGGGATACATTGCAGGCAGGTTTAAAGGTCAAGCAATTTACAGGTATGAGTGCATTGCTGCTCAGATTTAGGAGCTGACCACCCCCCTCCCAAGATAATTCCCTCCATCTCCTATCCCGCATCTTGGGCCAAGGGTGTTGGCACCTTTGCGTCCTGGTGACTTGAGGCAGAGCCCCGCCTGGGCTGTGCTCTTTGTGTTGAAGGCCCCCAGCTGGGGGATCGCCTGGCACCCAGCAGAGGAGACCTCTGCGAAGTGTACTCTAGGAGCCCCACCAGCCACTCCGTCCAGGGCAGTGCGCCTGCCTCAGCAGCCGTCCCTGCCAGCCTCGCCACGCCTCTCCAGCAGGCCAAGGAATATCTCCCCTCCTTATTTGAGCCAAGATAGGGCTTTTTTGAAAATAAATTTCACTGGGAAACAAAGGGAAAAACTAAATACACAAGGAGAATGTGCAGCAGGTTTGAAATAGGTGAGGTTATCAGGTAGAACTGTTTGTCTATTTTGTAACCTTAAGCTAATGAGGTTGTCAATCTTTGGCACACGAGTTGTACAATAATTTTCCTCCTCCGTGTCTGTGGCAGACATTGCTAACTGATCTCAGCACTCTTCTCTGTTGACTCGGCCTTAGAAACCTTAGCTGTATAGAGTAGCCGTCCCAGTCAGTAAGATTTGGCATGTGAGATGCATTTCCTCTTCCTGAGAAAATTACATCTGTCAACAAGTTGAGTTCACAGACAAAGCGTACCACGCGCCTTTGTGTGGCAATCTGTCTGGTTCCGCCTGACCGAGGCCTGTTTGGGTGCTGCTGGCTGAGGCTGGGTCTCTCTCACATCTCAGGGGCCTCCATGGCAGCCGTCCCTCCTGTAATCTCAGAAACCTCCCACTCTGTCCCAGATCCTTCTATTTCCCTTTTAAAGTCAGACCGCCTGTAGCTCACCAGATTTCTGATTGAAGCTCCACTCACTCACCCATATTATTTCCACCTGCTTCATCTAGAGTTTATTTTTCTCCCCATGGCCAAGTTCAACATAGCATATATACAGTCAGGAAAAAAAAAAAAAAACAGTTTTGTAAGTCTTGCCTTGTTTCTGTGATGGACCACAGCTTATTTATAATTGGTCACAGCTTGTTTATAGAAGCAGCTGACTCCTCCCATCTACTATTTTCTTAGTTTTTATGATTTTAAAAAATTATCACATTATGTGACTGCCCTCAACCAAACATATTGACTTTAGTGAGGTCTGAGGTTTAACTTAAACCACCAAAAATAAATGCTTACGGTTTTCGGAAAATGTGAAGGGAATGCTTAAGTAAAGTTTTCAAAATCATGTGTGTGGGGGTCTCACAGTGTTCTGTAACTTAAAATTGAAAAGCAGGAATGTGGGCTTTCCTCTAGCTTATTCCTATTATTTGATCAATAGGGCATTATAGGATATTGTGCTTCGTAGTCATTTAACGTGAAATGCACAGAGGTATGTATTTCAGAGGGCTCTGCCTATGTTTGCATTTTCCGATCTTGTCTTCTTTGCCTCATCAGTATGCCAGTAGGTGTCACTGTGTACATTAAATGGAAATCAAAGATGTCATTAAGTGCATTTCCAAAATTAAGTATCATTATAGTTTTTTCAAAAAGAGATCTCCCCACAGTAAGCAAGAATATTTTTACTCCTTCCTTTGTTTTATTTAAAAATATTATCTTCTTAGGCTGTTTTAAGAAAAGATGATTGCATTCCTCCCACCCCTGCCCACCCCCGAATCCTGATACTTTACTGCCTTACAGGAGCTCTCACATATACACAAAATTGTTTGGGGTAAATTAGTAAGAATCGGAAGACAATATATAGCCCAGCATATTAAACTGAAAGAGCAGATCGTTTTACACTTAATGTGTCACTTCCCTATCAGAATTGTATTGCTAGAAACAATTTTTTTTTTTGCAGGGGAGGGTTAGGATTTCTTCATCCCAAGTATTTAGTTGGGACAATATAAGAGTATTTTTAAAAATCTAACAAGGTGTTGTGAATGTATCCATGTGTGCTCAAGCACATATGTGTTTGCCACTTGAAGATTTTTTAGTTTTTTTTTTTTTGATACTCTACATACTCATTAGGCTACTCTTCAGATTTCTAAATTTTTCTGTAACAGGAAAAACTGTTCACTGATCATGTTTCCAGTAATATTAGTGGACTTTAATTGTTTAAATATCTGACACTTTTTTTCTATGGAGTCACATTTCTGCTCATTCCTTCAAAAAAGTGACAGTATTTGACTTTTTGTCTTCTATTACTTTAGTGGGGGGGGAGGGAGGCAGGGATCAAGATGATCACTTGTTCAATGCCACGCCTTTGATATTAAGATCAGCAGTATCATGGATGCTTTCTGCAGTTTATTAATACAAATCAAGACTGTACAAATGTTCTGGAAAGGTCTTTATGTTTGTGTGTGAAAATTATCTCCATTCAGAAGAAAGGTGATGTTACTTTCATGCAGAGTGACTTACAGAAGCTTCATGGTGACGGGGTTTACCTATGTCAAACGAGGGCACAGGTGTGCCCTCCATAGTCAGTGTTAAATCACCTCTGCCCTTATTTATCCTGATTTACATAGTAAAGACGGAGGTGTATTCTGTCTGGTGGCAAGGGGAAAATTGGTTGCAAGACAAAATATATGTGCAAGTAAACACAGTGGGGCTCACTCAACATACCTTACCATTTATACGTATTAAAGTTAATGATTAAAATCCCAGCCCCTGCAGGCAGTGTTGCGGTGCAGAGGGCCGCGTGCCTGGCCTCGGAGGAACAGAGCTCTGCGGTGTGGATTGATGGGCAGAGCTCAGATTTTTAGTTCCCTGGCCTGGGAGAAGGGAGTCAAGTGTTGTTGTCAAGGTTAAATATGGGTTTAGCTGAATCAATAACATTTTATTTCTTAAAAGAAAAAGTGAAATCAAAGTTAATATGGAAAAATGTAAACATCTGTTAAATCTTGATGGTGGGTAGATATGTCTGTTTATACTGTTTTCTCCCCAGAGACTCTGATCTCGTTGGTCTGGTTGGAGGCCTGGACATTGATATTTTTAAACTGTTCTGCTGGTCACGAATGTGCACCAGGATTGAGAACCATTGGTCCACAGGGCCTTTTGTTACTAAGCAGGCAGCCAGACGTGATTGATGGGGCAGTTGTCAAATCAAGAGTCCAAGAATATTGGAGTCAGAATCTTGTTAAGAGTTCCCCATCCTTTGGTGGGCGGGGGACAATGGCTAGAGGCCTCCAGTGCCTATGCGTTATCGGTGGTAGGCTGTCCTGGCCATTTTTCAGAACTGCTGCCTCTTGATGTTCTTGCCCTTGATTTGAAAGCCCTTTTCCATTCCCACTGGATTAACTTTCACCACCTGCTGCCAGCCTGCAGCGTGCGATCTCTGCATTACCTGTACAGGCCCAGCCTGCTCTGCTCTTTAACTATTGACTTAAGCATTCACCTGGCTGGGAGGCATGACTTTTGAGCTAGAGTAGTAAATCCCTTGCTGTTGGTAGGGTTCTGGCAACAGATGTTCTAAGGGGAGGCTTGGTGCAGGCTGTAGCAACAGTAGCTTGAGTGAACTTACTTCTCTAGCTGTCATGAAGTCTGGAAATTCAGTCTATGCATTAAAAAGTATGTTTAAGTTTCAGTTCTGCATGGCCATATGGAAATGAGTATTGTGTGGTCTTAGCGTAACAGGAGAAAGGCAAAATCTTACCTGTTGATGATCCAAGAGCCAGAATTTTATTCCTTTGCTAATATAAGTATTGTTCCTTTTTGAGAGGGAAAATGGCCTAGATATTTTAAAAGGACAAAATACTGCTACTGTGAAGAACTAGTTCATATTACCTATGTTTTGAATTTCTTGAAATATAACTTCTTTGCTTTACATGCCTCATCCTGTGGGTGACACCGGGGAGAATGTAAAAAAGATTTAAAGTGTGGTTTCTCTCCTGTAGGAACTTTTAGGCTATTTGAAGAGACTGCAGTTACAACAATGAAAACTTACCGTATAGTTGGGAACAAAATAAAGAGACAATAAGTGTTCTTGGACTTCAGGGAGGACCGGTCTGGTCCGGGGGGACTGGCACGCTGCAGGCGTCCAAGCCCCATCACTACCCAAGTCTGGGCCTCGTCGCTCCTCGGCTGTCTTTGTTACAATCTCTGCTCCTACATGAGGTCTGCCTGGCCTCTGACTCTTGACTTTGTCTCCTGTTATTGCACGTTGGACTTACCAGACTTATCTTCTAAGATCTGGCCCTACATTCTCTCCCTGGGAGTATCTTGTACACTTGTTCCTATTGTGCCTGACCTTGTTCTCCGGAGGGAACACAGTGCCCACTTGAAGCCTGCTCCCAGGACCCTCCACCATGTGGCCCATTCGGAATCACTGCCCTGTCTTGTTTCTTACTGGGTGTCTGCACCTGGATATACTGCAGGTACCTCAGTTTCAGATGTATCTTTAAATCCAGGCATCACCATCTACCCAGGTTCCCAACATAAAACGTAAGGATAATGGTCATCACACCCTCATCTGGGCATTCAGCTATTTACCAGAAATACTTGTTGTCCCTGTTCCCTGCCCCAGTCTCCTCCAGTTTCCTGTATACTCAGAGTGGCACTGCCACCTCACTCTTTTGTAGTAAGTTCTCCTTTTCTTCTGAATATTTCTGTTGTCTCTTGTCTGACTACAGTCCGCAGGTTGGATTTGCGGGTCTGGTTAAGAGAAACCCTGTCTGCCCCTCTGACCTCCTGTCAACCAGGTACCTTCCCTTTATCTCCCCTTCCCCAAGATTCAGCTGAGTTTCCACTGATACCAGTTTGTGAACGTCACACAGATGTATGCCATCAGTTCCAAGTCTCTGTCTTTGTACGTACCATCTGTGCGTCCTGGAGCGTGCCCAGTCTCCCCAGGCCCAGCTCAGAAACGTGCTTCTCTGTGAATCATTGCCTCACTGCCCCAGAAGAGTTGCAGACCCTTCTGCGCCTTTAGTATACTATATACATAGTGTGCATAATGCCTGTTTATGTCTTTTATGCCCACTTTTGCACTGTGTTGTAAGGATCAGTGAGTAAGTTTGTCTCCCCAGCTGGTCTGTGAACTCTGACTGCGGATTATACTTCGTGCATCCAGTTATCCTGGGTGCTGGGCACCTGTGCAGCATGCAGCTCCTCTTTGTTGGGTGAAAGAAAGGTCAGGTTGAATGGAGTTTAAAACCTGGGAAGTTTTGGGCCATATATTTAATGTTGAATTTTATTTCTTAACCATCCTTAAATATTGGTTTACCATAGTACCTCTGCCCCATGCACCTATAATTTAAAGTATAACTACTCTACTTGAGAAGAATGCATTTCTCAATTTTTACACTTTTGATGACTTCCTGCTTTGCTTCATTTACGATAATGTCCCATGCAGTGGACTGTTGTTTTTAGCTAGCATGCTCCGTTTGCTACACAGAGAGGTCCTGGTTGTCTTCCTTTCCTAGGTATGTGTGTTCCAGGAAGTACCTTAAAAGATTGTACATATGATACATATTAAAATTGAAAACATAGGTGTATGAACGTTATGTCTGGTTGGTCCTAGATTTAAGTGCATGGTAGGGACGGAAGCCCTTACATTTGTTTTTGCAGCTCTTAGGAATTTTGGGGTTAGGTGGGTTAGGTTTGACGTAGCTTCCCTTGCTATGTTCAGTGAGAAAGGTCAGTTGTTGAAGTAGAGGAATGCCTAGCTTTAAAAAAAAAATAGGCGTAATATTTAGTTTTAAATTACTTTAAAGTCATTAAATGTCCAAGTACCTTTTTTTTTTTTACAAATTTAGAATTACCTGCTCCTCATTTTTAAAAAACTGTCACATTGTTACAGCTTCTGTCCATATTTTATAACCTCTTTAAATTATTAGTAATTTACATCATCATCAAATTTGGCTTCATGTGTTTAATCCTGTTCAACGTGCAGTTTGCAGGGAACTCTATGACCAAGGGAATGTAGCTAGGAAGGTTGAATGGTTCTCATTGATAATATATCTAAGATTAATTTCCCTTTTGACTTTGACTTAAACTCCATGGAATTTAATTGGAAAAAGATGCCACTGCTTTAGGTCGTGTGCCCAAGTGGACAGTGCCATCCCGGTGCTGCAGGCGTGTTTGGAGCAGCTGTCAGGCATTTACCCCCTCAAGTTGCCATCGGCATCTAGGGGCCTGGTGAGGGTATTGGCTCCAGGGGTCATTTTAATTAAGTGTATAAGAATGCGTACGTTCTTAGACAAGTTCTGTTAAGTCCTTAATGTCTTCAGTGCAAGAGTATATGAGAACATTGGGTGTTCATAACCCAGAATCCAGCTGTGTAGGTGTGAAACAGGTTGAAGTAGGCACACTTGATATCAAGGTTGCTTTGTTACTGTTGGTGGTGTTGGGCGAGGATCCTGATTTCCTCCTGAGGTTTTCAGCCAGGGGTGGAGAGTGGGGGGTGGTTAGGCGCCTGGGAGGTGGGTGCGTGGGACAGTTAATTCCTAACAGATGGTTCGTTCTGCCAGCACATAGGAGAGGTCCCGCCACCCACGAGGAGCAGCCTGTGACTCTAGCTCTCCCTGGTGTTGATTAGGTAGGGGTGGCCTGTCTTGGCCACTGGTCAGGAGGTTTGGTAAATACAGGTCCTCCTGGTTCTCTGCATCCTTCTGTAATAAAGTGTCACAGCTTGTCCCGGGGAACACCTGTTGGAGAGCTGCCCACATTTCCTCAGCATTAAACATTCTTCTCACTTTCCAACTCAACTATTGGCTCCTGTTTGTAAGACTACGTTCATAATGATGATTTTCAGATTTAGGGACATTGCTTAAGAAGTCAGTTTAAGTGAGTTTTGCCTGACCATTTACTTTCTTCCTTCTTAAATTCAGCCCCACCAGTTGTATCCTAGTCCTTTGGGTTGTGGGTGTCTCAGGGGTAATCCTTCAACAACAATTAAGTGCCTACCGTGTGGCAAGGCCTCCATTAAGCACTGGAGAGATAATAACAGCTAAGCATCAGGAGGAAGATATGTATATAAAAACAAATACATATAAAACAATGAACCATAAACACCCAGAAAGCTCTAGACCACAGAACCTGCATGGTGAGGGGAGGTTCCACTGCATTCTTACGGTGACCACAGAACTTATCATCCAAGCAGATGTACTTTTGAAAGTGAAAGGGGCAGCACTGACCACCGTGCTGGGATTACACTGGTACCCCGGGCTGTCTGGGAGCAGCAGGGGTGCGTGGTCACTCTCTCTGCTTATCACTCTGCATCTGGCTCCCTCTGGGTTCCATCCTGCCTCCAGTCCACCGTCTGTCATTGTGCACCTTACAAGGTTATGGTTGACCATGTTACCAGAACCCTAGTGTTTTTCCTTGAATCCACCTGCCTTTGTGCGCATAGGCCCAAAGAAATGCGGGAGTGTGCAGAATAAAAAGAAAACAGTAGTTTAATGTTGAATGGGACGATTCAGAGACAGAGAGCTTATGCTCTGAAAAACCCAGTTCCCTGTTGGCATGAGGTTACAGGTTGTATAAGGCAAAATCACATGACATTGTGGGCTAGGGGTTTGGGGTCCTGCTGGGAGCTAATTGGTCGGAGGTGAGGTAAGGGTGATGAAGCATTTCTTCAGGTCTTGAGGACAGCTCTGAGGTCTTTTCCAGCATCCCTCTGTCCAGTGTCATTGGGAAGTAGCCAAGGGGTCATTCCACCTTAGGGCTCAGGAGATAAAACATGTTAGTTCAAGATGTTACCTTTGGCCTGCCAGTGGTCCAGACCATGTGACTATTTGGTCAGGTCTGGGTCACTGTATTCTGCTACTTTGGGGTTGCTAGTTATCTGAGGGAAGGGCTAGGTCTCAGAGGGGTATGTTTGTATAGAGATGATTTCTAGAGGTGGGATTTAAGGCTAAATTTAATCAAAGTCTTAAGGACCCTTGGTTTCAACAGTTGTGCATCTTATTAATTATGAGTACAGCAGTGTGGTCTGATTTGAGTCCATTTTATTTCCATTTAGGCAATGGGACACAGTGTGTGAAACAAAAAGATTTGGAAAATAGCATGTGACCTGTGGTTTAAGGCATTCATTGTTGTCTGGGTGATTGAGATATTTTATCCCAGTGATCTCAAAATACAAAAAATGAAGCTGAAGCATTTTGTGTGGTGTGATTTGTGAAATGGCAAAACATAGTATTGCTGGAAGAATCTAACATGTTTGAAGCAAACACACTTAACACCCTTCTGTTTTTCTGTTACTTTTATTCATTATGCAAAATATGGTGCTGTAAATAAAAAGTCAGAAACTACCCGAGAAGAGCCCTTGTTGACACCTACATAACCACTGCCGTGAGGCCTGTGCAGTGCCGACATGTCCTTCAGAAGGGAGGTGATCTGGGTGCGACCACCTGAACCAGCTCCAGCCGGTGCTTGCTGGGCTGGGCTGCGGGGCCCTGGGGACCCTGAGGGACGGCTCAGCCTCTGTCTTCAAGGAGCCTCGGTCAGGGGGGAGGCACCCACATAGAGCATGTGATTCTGGAGCCCTGAGGAGAGCAGTGACCTTTGCCTGAAAGAAAGAAATAAGACCTGAGTGAGGTGGGAAGGGAAAGTTTTGGCATAAAGTGGGCTGCTAATCAGGTCTGAAACCTCTCTTCCTGCTCAGCCTCCGTGTTGTCCTTGTTAATCCATGGGATTTTTCTCCCATTTTCCTCCCTCCCTCCCTCCCTCCCTTCCTTCCTTCCTTCCTTCCTTCCTTCCTTCCTTCCTTCCTTCCTTCCTTCCTTCCTTCCTTCCTTCCTTCCTTCCTTCGCTTGGAGTTTCTTCTGTCCACTATCCTTTTAATACTTTTAAATTGAAGGTCTGCATACAGAAATGGGGAGAAATGAGTACTGGCAACATTTATGAGGCATTTTCGTGGTGTTGAAGACCATGCTAAGCACTTCCCATGCGTGCATAATCTCATTTACTCCTCAGAGCAACTTGAAAGTTTGTACACTGCTAGCATCTCCTTTTATAGATGAAAAGGGGGTGCGCGTGCACAGAGGTTAAATGGCTTGGTGTGGGTCCCACAGCAAGTAGAAGGGACATGAGTGGAGCCCGGCAGCCAGCCTGTGTCCTTGTGTTTGGGTACAGGCCACTGATGCGACAGGAGGCGACCTCAGTTGGGCCTTCACCTTGAATAAGGCTGATGCACCAGTGCGGAGGTGATTCCCCTCACTGATCTTTAATAGTGTTCCGTTTGCCTCACTCCCTTAAAAATTTCTCCTAAAGGTGTAATTTGGCTTTACTTTTCTGATCTCTCTTTCTACAGAAAAAAGAGCAGCCTTCAGAGCCTTCAGTAAGAAACAAAATTTTAAAACAACTATGTCTTTTCATAACTTAAGTTTTCCTTAAATTTTATTTAAGCATAAAGGCTATTTAAAGAAAAATATAAAGTCCAGATAGGATGCAGATGTGGCCAGGTTGGTAATCGCTTTGGGAAGGTACCATTTGGGAGAACACTCCTGCCTCAAGGGAGGAATTAAAGAGAAAAGATAAAAGCCAGACAACCTTCAGGGTGAGGTTTTAGCATTTTTTCCCCCCTTGGAGTCAGGCAAGGCTGGTAATTCTGTCCCATTTGCTGCCTTTTTCTTTTCTTGTTTGTGGCAAAATACTAGGTGTCTGTCTGGCTTAATGGTCCCTATACAGGTGTCTGCTGAGGTGTAACTTTACAGTCCTCCGTCTGTGCTGGCAATAGACATGGGAAGTAAAGTGGCTATCTTTAAAACTAGTAAGTGTAAGATGCACTTTATATTGCGCAAAATATAATCAATAATCTTTTAGGTTGCTATGTTGAAGTGATATTTTGGATATATTGGGTTAAAACAAATGTATCATTAAAATAAATTTTGCCTGATTTAAAGAAAATAAAATTAAACAAAAATAAAACGAAAGAGAAAAATTTGTATGCAGAGGACCTTAATCCAGTCTTTTAGTTCTTAGAAATAACTAAATTCTCCCATTTATAAGTAAATTTTGAGTGTATCTCGAGTTACCATTTTTTTTTTGTTTCTTTTCCTGACCACAAGCATCAAAGAAGTGCCCATTTAAACTTCTTTACATAGTGTTTTAAAAGTTTTAAACTGAGCAGTTATGGCTCAGTAAGGGGCAATTCTCTTTTTCTTTTATAAAGGACAGCACAATTAGATTTTAGTAAGATTGAGATCTCAGTGTCTTTTGGTATATTTGTGAGGACAGGTTCACTCGTAGTTTGCAAGTGTTCGTGACCGAATCAGGTTAGTGATACATTGGTACCAGCACGCCTAGATTGTCCTCATCACCACACAGACAAAACAGTCAGGAGCTGGGCTCGCTGCTGTAAGCACAAGTGGCATGATATAATGAAGTTGTATTCCATTAAGCTCTTGTGTACGGGGAGCAAAATGTCATCACCTGAATGTGGCTGCATTTCTGTGATACAACCTCATCTGTTCCGTCAACTAGTTTTGCTCTGATCAATAAGCAGTTTTCTGTGGCCTTTCATTGCTGTCAGATGTCATTGAGTGATGTAAATGCACATCAGAAGCTAGAAACTTGACAGCTCACCCAGAGTGGGAAGGGAGAGAGGAGAGGGAAATCGCTGTGAGAGGCCCAGTTGACAGCTGACATCTCCTTGGGGTAAGTGATTGGATGCTGGAGCAGCCGGCACTTTTCCCGCAGAAGCAGGAGGGAAAATGATCCTGATACGTATGAAATACGGAACAGATGTTTTAAAGTAAGTTGAGGGAAAGTGTATTATTGTAGACTGCAGCACACTGATTATGTAGATTGTTTATGTAAAATATACCAAAAAGAATTAGTTGCTGTTAGTTTTTGAGTAAGAACAATTAAGGCAAATGAGAATATGATATCTCTACCCATTTTCTCCATCACCCACTGCCAAAACTATAATTAGGAATGTTTGTGTAAGTTCAGAAAGAGATGTAGCCAGAAAGACATCTGTGGTAACAGGACCCATGCAATAGAATATTATGTGGCAATAAATAAGAAAAAATGCAGTCTATGTCCTCCTGCGGGAAGACCGCTAAGCAGAAAAGCGAGAGGCAGAACAGTGTGTGACGGGCCCCTTTTGTGCAGAGGGGAAGGCAGGCAGTAAGTAACCCCCCCAGATGCGGATGGAGCAAGGCCGGAAGTCTGTTCGCAGTGAGTGGCCTGGTCAGAGAGTTTGGGTTTTGAGGGAGACTTTGCTCTGTATCTTTTAGTATCTTTTTTTTTTTTACTATATGAATATATTACCTATTCAAAGTATTGAATTATAAAAAGACACTTCTTTCACTTACGGCATTGTCTTCAGTACCCCAGAACATGTAGAGGAGCTGCCCTGCGAGCGAAGGACGCATCCTGGGAGCGCTCCGATTCGTCACTCCCAAAGCTAGAAACAGGCATTCAGATGCATTCGAATGAGGGGTCCTGAAATACATTTAAATACATTAAAATCAGCGACACTTGGGACACGAAAATAATAATGCCTATTATTTGTTGAGTGCTTACTATATGCTAGACACCATACTTTGTGCTTTATAAATACTAACTTAAAATTTAAAACCTCACAGAGAGAGTATCACTGTCTCTGAAAAACTGATGCCCAGTAACTTTAAATAACTTAGGAAGGACACACAGACAGGAAATGGTGAAGCTGGAATTCAAACCTGGGTTTTTAGTCTCCAAAGATAAGTCCAGGGCCTCAGTGTCATGGGCACACGTGGACTGTGCACACAGCTGCCCCGCCCGTCTGTGCCATCAGGAAGGGAGCACAGCGTTGCATCTCTGGGGTGTCCTTCGTCCCCCAGACTAAGCCAGGTTTTCCCGTTCACATGAGTTTGGCACCATCCAAATTTCCTTCCCGCTCCTATTTCACACATAATCCTGTGGTCACAGTTGTTTCATCTCTCTCTCTTCCCTGAATCCTGTAGAGGAGAACCCATGTCTCTTCTGCTGCTCACTGTATACCAGCTCAGAGCCCGGCCCACAACAGAATTTAGTAAGTGCTTGCCGAAGGAATGACGTATATCGAGGGGCAGACCCTGGACTAATGACCGGATTACGGTACATTGGTGTGACTACCTTTTGTAAACTACCTAACGGAACAATTCCTTCTGGTGCACACTTTCCATCAGTGAGGAATGCAGCACTGAGGCCAGAGTGGATTGAGAGTTTGTAGGTCCACGGCAGGAAGACATCCGTTTATTCTATAAATAGTGAACCATCACTTCACTATTACCAGTTGCAGCTGTAAAGGGAGAGGATTAGGGAGTTAAGAAAATCACCAGAGATAAAGTTTACTTTGAGAAAGAGAAACTTAACTGAAAAAAAATCCACTAGAACACAGTTGCATTGGAAATGTAATCCTACCATCGTGAAGCTCAGGGTTTGGGGTGGTCTGTGCCTCGCGTCTGGGAGTCTTCAGACCTCTGCTCTCTTCTGCTGCTCCTCTGCTCATGACCACCCCTTCCCTACTCCTTCTTTTACATTTACTTTTGAATTTTGTCCTCTTTTATTTCAGACCAAGATTATGAAAATACGGAGAGCGATTCAAAATTAGAGCCATCTCCACTGCTCCTCCAAAGCCCAGCCTCAAGAAGGCAGGCTTTGATGAGTGAGGGAACGGGGAGATGGCTCCATTGAGTCAGGGGTTCCTGACCCTCTCTCCCTTTAATCAGAGTGAGTGGGGGTGGGAGAGAATGCTGCTAACGGAAATCCGTGCTTAGGGTATTATCAGTCTGTTCCCCTTTTCCTACGACTGGCTTCAAGTGCCTTCTCTGTCCTCAGGCACTTCCTACGGTGCCTGAGTAAAGGTACAGATACTTAGGCTCCCGCATACAGTTACTCTCTCATACGGTCACCCTCTCCTAGTCCCGTGCTGGGTAAGAAAGAGCCAGACCCCTGGCTGGTGCCTCCTTCTTGTACTTCAGAATTCATATCACCAGCCTAATCATTACGGTTTTGACTGCAACAGAAAGTTGTAACACGTAATCTCAGTCATAAACAGAATACAGAGTTTCATTCTTGATAAACATTAACCTGGAGCTTGTAGAGCATGGCCCAGCCTCATGTGGACCCCCCGTCAGCAGATACCTACAGGCTTGTGGAGTCAGTCAATCTGGGGACCTCAGACTTCTCCCCTACAGTAGCCTTTATAGGAAAACTCACAGTTTTGCTTCTCTTTCAAAATTCTACCCTCAATGGTATCATCTCAGTGATGATTCTGGTTGTTCTTGTATCCATTCCTTTGTTTTCTTTTCCATTTGACTTAAGTGGGCAGCTGACCTCACCCTTGGCCCAGGAGTGGTGGAGCCAGTGGATGCCTTCTGTCCTTGCCTTTCTCCTTAGGCCAGCCTTTGTGGTATCCCATTCCTCTCTCCTCGAGGGCCCCGCTCTCCCACCTCCATTCCTTCTCAACTTGTTTTGTTTCCTCTGAGGACATCTTCTGCAGACTGCTGAGTTGCACTGCCTTTATTGCCCTGCAGGGGGCGTCCCATACTGGGTGTGAGGTGGAAAACCATTATTTCCCCTTTTTCCATCCTTAGAGCGGTGCCCACAGACCTGAGTGGTTTTCTGTGTCATCTCAGCCAGCAGTGCAGCCTTCTGTTGGTCTTGCATGGAGAAGGAAAGGAAAATAGCCTCTCATTAGAGGGTTGTTAAAAGGCCCTGGTAGTTTGTTTTTAAAATGACAACTATCCACTTTCCTTTTAAACATTTAAAGGCCTATCGCTCTAATTGTTATGTAACCAAGGTCAGTGTTTGGTTGATATAAGTGTAAAATATTTAAGAGAAAACATAAACAAAATTTTTGATGTGGAATGGAACTTTGAAGAAGACTTTAATAACTCCAATTCGGTCTTCCCCATCCACTCTGAGCTCTTTAGAACCCATTAATTTGGAGTCAGAAAGACATTTCTGAACTCCAGGCCAGCTCCTGCTTGCAGTCATTGAGTGGCTTCTCATTGCTCATTTGGGAAAGGCAAGTCACTCTGCGCAGTAAGAGGCCCGGTGGGGTCTGGCCACTACCTACCTAAGTGGCTATTCCAGATCCTTCCTCCTCATTGAGCTCTAGTCTTGCAGTCTCGGTTCTTCAAGTGAATCTGCTTATGTTAAACTAACCTTCTCCCTTGACCTAGGTCCCCTCCATCCTCAACTCCCCCTGAGGCACCAGGTCTCGGTTTCATCACCATTTTCTCAGTGATGTCATATTTCACGCTCTCTCGGAAGTCCTTTCCATCTGAGCATTTCTAAGCCTATGCATTGTGCTGTTAGGTCACTGTATTCCCAGCATTCTAGCACATGTTTACACATAGACGTGATCCATACACTTTTTACTAACTAAATCAAGGACCTGGAGCCAGAAGTGAGGGTAAATGATTTACCCCAGGTAGTGTGGCTACTTAATGTCAGAATTAAGACAAAACCCGCAGCACTTTCCACCGTATGTGGCTTTTGTTTATTGGTCGTCTGTGGCCATGTGTGACTTGTTCATTTTGATTGAGTGAGCAAAATGTGCTCCTGACTTTGTTTCCAGGGAGACCTGGATCTCTGCTTTTTGTTTCCAGATCTATGGAGTTGGTTCCTTCTGGTGCCTTCCCCAGGTCTCTTCCAAGGTTCTTCATCTGGGGCCTCTTTTCGTAATTTTTTTAAAGTGACTTTTAGATTTTGTGTTTATAATTATTGGTGCTTATTTACTTTAGAAGCTTTTATTCTGAGTCTCCATCTTGGTGCTTCCTTATGCAATACATTGTCTTTAGCCCTGGCCAGTGTGGCTCACTTGGTTGGAGTACTGTGCTATGACTGACAGGCTGCAGGTTCGATTCCCAGTCAGAGCACATACTTAGGTTGTGAGTTTGATCCCTTGTCTGGTCTGGTCCACACATGTATGGGAAGCAACCAATCAACGTTTCTCTCTCACATCAGTATTTCCCTTTTTCCCTTTTTCTCTCTGCCTCTTTCTCTCTCTCTCTCTCTCTCTCTCTCTCTCTCTCTCTCTCTCTCTCTCTGAAAACAATGAAAATATGTCCTTGAGTGAGGATTTTAAAATAACTTTTTAAAATGCTTCATGTTTGAGTAGTAGGCCCAGAGCTTTTATTTTTAACATTTTGCATGTCTAATTCTGTGGTAGCTATTTCTATGGCTTTAATGACACCCCTGCCCTTATGACTCACTTTAAAGAAAAAGGCTCTTTACTTAACAGTGGCATGTAGTCTGTTTTCCCAAAGTACAATCTCTGACCGGAAACTGGCTCAGTAGTGCTTCCTCACACTAGCTGCATAAAGGGAGCTGTCAGTTCAGCTTTATCTGGTGGCGACTTGGGATGCGGGCTCCTTATTCTTGCATGGCAAACTCTACGTCTTGATCCCTTTTCTCAGCTCTGGACTGTACAGAAAATTTGCTAGGTGGCCTTAATTTTGTTACTGGGATTGACAAAACTTCACTATGATCGCTTTGTTCACTTGCTCTGCAAGTGTTGCGTTGGCCAGAAAGTCCATTTTGTTGTTTCCGTAAAAGACACATTTTTCATTTTCACCAATAACTTCATTGGTATTTTGAGTATGTCAGGTATCTCCTGCTATGGGCTTCTAGTGGGTAGAGGCCAGGGGTCCTGCTAAACATCTTCCAATGCATAAGACAGCCCCACAGCGAAGAATTATTTGGCCAAAATGTCAATACGCAGTACCAAGAATCTTCACAAACCACTTTTGACATGTTCGATCAGTCACAGTATCTTGTCTATACACTGTACAAATCTTTTTTTGTGTTTCAGTTGCATTTTTACCCTTCTTGAAATAATAAAGCATAATACACAAAAAATGTTGGGTATTTTCTTCCATCTTCAATATTAAAATGGCTGCACAAAATTTCACCAATTTTGGTAAGTATTTTTAAAATGCACGCTGACGTGACAGCTGTCACAATACAGTCTAACAAAATTATTTCGAATGAAGTTAAAGACAACTAGGCACTACTAGGGCCATCGTATGGGAAAAACTAAACAAACTTTTTGGCCCACTGAATATTTAGACTCTGCTCCCCCAGGGAAAATATTGCTCCTTGCTCCTCAAATCCCCCAGGGAAAGACTTCTGGTGGCTTTTGTAGCTTTTCCATGGAAAAGACTCTGCTCATTTTGCGAAGACCTGCTTAAAATGTGGCATCCAGACTGAGCACAGTGCAACTTCAGAAAGAAGGATGATTCATGTATAGACATGGTACACAGGTTTTCAACTTTATTATGGAATAAAAGGAATAGTGTGTTGCTTATTTGCTTACTTGTTTCTGGGCCCTGACGTCAGATTTTCATGAAGGAAGATTTGGAAAAACCAACATAGTGCGGTTCTAAGTTTGCAGGTGTACCTTCAGGTAACCGTGGTAATGATGATGCTTATCATACTTTTTTAGGCCTTGATGTAAGGACACTGTCCAAAATCCGTTAGCAAAAAATCTCAAAATTCAGATGTTAAGTTCTTCACATATTAACTGAATATAAGACAGAAGTGATTGCTATAGCTTTATGGTGTTCAAGGTAAATAATAGGCGCTCTTTTGAGTGGTGCTGACAAAACAAGGGATTTCATTAAGAGCACTGAAGATTTTTCTGAAGAGCGAAAAAGCCACAGGGACAGAACTTCTATGGCCTTACTCAGTGATTAATTTTACAGAAAGTCAGCCCACGATCAGATCCTGGAGCACAGACCCCTTGCTGATTAGCTGCGAGGCTTTCGGAGTCATTTACTTTTTTGATCCTCAGTCTTCTCATCTGTAAAATGGTCACAGTAACCTGCTCCTGTCCTCTCTTGAGTTATCAAATAATACCACAACGCTGAGATAAGAATGATTATGTGGTTGCTAATTGACTGTTAAATGCTTCAGAAGCACTCTGGTTTGGGGATAATGGCTCTATTCACAGAATGCATTGTTTGTCTAAGACCAATGTTAAATGATCACATAATGAATGCTCCACTGTCTGCCTGTAGATAGAAAGCCAAATCATGTAACTTGGATGACGGTCAAAGAGGTCACACACCCACACCCATTATGTTTACACCTGTTCCTTAAGACATTTTGGGAAGATAACTTGGTTTATATTATTGCAATAGCACTTTTGTATATTTATATTAATTAGATTATTTGTGCTCATTATATTTTCTTCTTTTCTATATTTTAAGCCTTAGAAGTGGTGGATTCAAATTTGTATAATATCTTAACTCTGTTTGTCCTTTGTATAGGACTGAGCCTAGCAGAGATTAGGAATTGCATAAGTAGCCTTTTAGAGCTGAGAGAGCACATGGGGTCATCCAGTTTAACATTCTCACACATTCACAGATGGAGAGGAAGAGGGGATCCAGGGAAGTTAAGTGGTTGGCCAAAGTCACGGGGTCCTGGAGAGAGAGCAGAACGTGGCCTTTCTGATCTATTGTTTCTGACTCTTTACAACAGACAGTACTGCCTTTGCATTGAGTTTAAAACAGGGTTAAAAGTTGTCTCTTAAGACAGGATGCTTTATATACTGTTTTAAATCTGTCTCCCCATATACTCATAAGAGGGTATGTATGTCTAACCCATAGAAAAATGTATATAATACTCTTCGTGCAATTACAACTTTTTGCCACTTATTAAGACTTCAGAGATACAAACCAGTAGCTCAGTAATTGCTTTCTTGAATCTGCCTTTAATAATTACATTTAGTAAAGCTGTATCGAAAATTAGAAAGGCAGAGACTAATGGAAAACTAGATTTTTCACTGAATTAGAAAGCAAGACAATCCATATATTGACAACACTTCAAGTTGAAAGGGATCAGGAAAACTGTTTTGGACTGTTTGTGCAAAGAGGCAAACTTGGGCCTGATGGGCAGTGGCATCCGCATCTCGTGGAAGCAGAGAAACTCTAAGAGATTTCATGTAAATCGGCATGTCGAGCAGAGAGCATCCAGGTCTGATTTAGATACAAGTCATTTGAATCTTTTAAAGCCTGGAATTTCTCCATGGTGCTAACAAAGAAGTAAAGAATGAAGAATTGTGTTAATGAAGTGAGAATATCTTTGAACTTAAAAAAATACAAAACCCATTTGGGGGTCATATCTTGCAACCATGGGAGAGCCTCCTTTGACTTGCTTCTGTGGTGTTTTGACTTCATGGCCAGAAAAATTAGTCATTTAGTTTTATTTCAGAAAGTGTATTAAAGAGATCCCAACAGTAGATTAACTCAAGGCTGTTTAGATATTAGGAAAATAATTAAAACCAATACATAATGATGTTAACTAAACACACACACCCCAAACAAAGAAAACTGACCCCTCTTTTTCACCTGTCAGAGGGATGATGTGATTTTGCACAATAGGCAGGAGATGGGCCAGGCAGCCTGCTGAAGCCCTCGTTCCTGCCTGGTGCCAGACTCAGGCCACACAGGTCACACGCATCGAGGCCCCACGAAGCTTTGTCATAGGACAGAGGCACAAGGTTATGAGAACTGTAGAAAACTGTGGGCCTGATTTTATGTTTCCCATTATCATGGGTAGCCTAGCTGAGTCCTCTTAACAGTGTTCCATTGTCACATCTACCCCTTCCCGAGAAGGAGTGCGAATGTTCGCACAGCCTCGGGCAGTGGGATGCTTGCATGTCCCTCCAAGACAAGAGGACATGATACATAGTCACACACAGGCTCTATTTTATTCCCTTTCAAGCCTCGATGCATGAGGAAGAGAGAGACGGGTGAGTAGTTTGGAGACAAAAAAGAAGGCTGTGTGATGAGAAGGCATGAGAAGTGAGCAGAGGGTGTGTGGGCCTGTCTTTCTGTAAACCACTGTCTGGCCCAGATTAACCTCGATAGAGCCCGTGATGTCACAGCCAGCAATTTCACACAAGGTAGCGGAGTAGGGGAGGACAGGTGGGGTGGAGGGTAGGGTGGTCTGCCTTGAGAACTGAGTTTGCTGTTTGGTACCCGGGAGATGGGTGTGAGACAGCTACCTAAACAGAATCTGATCCTGAAAGAATGATTCTGAGCAGGAAGGTAAGCATGGATGGTTCGCTATGAATGAACTCACATTTGTCTAACCTGCTCAGTGTGTAAAGCATGGCAAAAAATATGTGCATATGGCACAGTCTCTACCTTAGAGCGCATGTAGGGAGATGTGTGCATGAAAAGCCACACAGCGCTGTTGTATGTAAGTAAAATACCAATGTTAGAAAGCATCTGGTCAACCCGACCCCCTCACGTCATATATAATGAGCAGGACTAGTGCTGGTTAGTGACCCTTCTGTCTGTGTGGCTCCTGAGTGTCAGAGAGGGACCTGGAACCTAGAATAGTTCATGTACAGCTTAGCTTTCTCAGCATAGCATGTTTTCACTCTCGGCAAATAATATGAGACATGCATCTGCAATGCAGAAAATTGCGGGGGGAACCTGAGAGTTAAAAGAAAACCGGTAATCCATAACACCTCCAAAACATTTTGATGGTTTTTTTCTCCCAGCTTTTTTTGTATATATGTACATGCACTATTATGCATATATATTCACTTAAACATGAAACACTGTACTCTTTCTATAGTCTGCTCTTATTTTATTAAAATATTGACAAGATTAATACCATTTTATGTTAATAAATCTGAAACATGATATGACTGTATTATCATTTATTAACCACTCTAATAAATATAAGGTTGTTTACAATTTTCATAATTATAAATATAAATATTCTTTTTTTATTTATAAAACTCATATTTTGGTTTTGATTTGGTGCCACTGTGTTGAACAAATAATTTATATCAGTATTTGATAAATAGGCATCCTCATAATATTTTTGTTCTATTTCTATTCTTTATAAATATTTAGATTAATTTACTCTTGTGATACATCCCATGAAAAGCTACATAATAAAACTAATACAACTCTTCCTTCCCACTCTCAACTGTGCTTAAATTGGACGTACTGTTTCTCTGAGGGCCGAGCAGCTCGCACGTCTGGAAGTGTTTTTACGTGTCCGTGTTAGGCTGATGTGGTGAGTCTGTTTGTGAAAGGATGGCCTTGGCAGAGCCCTGGTGAGGCATGGAGTGCTGGGGCACCTGCCAGATGCTTGGGGAGGGACTGAATGAATTGTGGTGGGGGGTGTTAGTTTCCTATCTTTGAACCATTGTCCCCCCAGGAAAGGACTTCATCAAAAAGTTTCCTTAAAATCTGCACGATCCACTGTGAGAAAATACCCAACAGGGAGCTTTCCCATAGTACTGGCTCCGTCCACGTGGAAACACTGGAGGGAAAGAAAAAAGTGTTCACAGCCAGGTGATGTCAGTGATTTAACTGTGAATGTCTAATACGTTAAACCTAGTGGTTAGGCCTGTGGAAGAGGTTTCCCTTCCCTACCCTCAGGAGCAGTGGAAGAGCTTTCAGATGTGGGCTGCTTCGGATTTAGCTCAGGCTCTTGGGAACAGCACGAATTGGAGTTTTACATTTACAGTTTCTCTGTAGACCACATATGTCATATTACTAAAGGAAAATGACCCACACAAGCCACAAAAAACTTGCAAAATGATTATATTTTTGCAAGTCAACACCTTTTCTTGAATCCATTGTTCTTTCTGTAAAGGAGTCAGACAAATTAAGTGATTATGATATATCATGTAACTAGGAGAATCTCTTTGTTTGGGGTAAGAGAAATCAATATGAGAAGCACTTGAACCCCCCCCCCCCCCTTTAGCAGCTCCTTATATAAGGGTTTAGAAGTGCTGATTCGACATGAAGGACGACAGTGATAGATGCTGAGTCCTGGCCCCGTTAGACTCCGAACTTCTGCGAGTCTTTGCCGCTAGTGTGTGTTATATGGATTTAGAGAAGGTGGTTAAACCCAGAAATTTAAGACTTCTGTATTTAATTGTTTTCTGTATTTATTTTTTAATTAATGTAAATTTTTTTAGAGAAACTTAGTTTTTAAACAGTCGTGTATTGGTGAGTATTTTTAAATAGATTAACTTTTCAGATAAATAATAAATAAAAATATTACTAAGGTAGGGTCTGTGATAACAACTTTATAGGCTTCATTGACCATATTCTCAATGTTGCCCACTCTGACCATTGTGTTTAAATCTCTTTCTAAAACACATTGTATGATTTACTTATTTTTTATATCTATTGTTATATATCTCCCCTGCTAGAATGTAAATTTCATGAGGGCAGAGCTCTTTGTCACTTTCTTTGGGACTTTGAACAAGGCTTGGTGCATAGTAGAGGCTCAGTAATATTTGGACAAAGAAATATTATGTTAGTTTCAGGTGTACAAGATAGCGATTAGACATTTATGTAACTTACAAAGGGATCACCCCCATGAGTCTAGTGCTCATCTGACCCAGCGGAACAGTATGTAACAGTTTTTAAAACAAGTATATCATGGGAGAGTAAAATACTTGACAAATACTTTTTCTCAAGAAGAATTAAAATTCTGAATTTTGAAAGAAGGCTGAGAATCCTACAATATTTAAGAGCTTACCTTCTTGTTATAGGTGGGTATTTTAACACTGTGTGTGGATGCCTCCTCACAACACGAGTCTGTAGAGTAGAAAAAGCTGCGTTCTCCTCAACAGGAACAAGGTGCCTCTGCATGTGGAAGAACCTCATTTGCAGGTTTACAAAATGGTCTGTGCTTTTTTATGGACACAGAGCTTGTCCCTCTCCACCTGCTCTCTGCCCGCCTTCTGCACTGAGCAGCAAGGCTTTGAAAGTGGCAGGTGTATTGCAGACTGTGGCCAAGCAGCCTTCCCTTTCCGGGTCCAGTAAAGACTGTCAGTTTGGTCTTGGGGGAACACAGGAGAATCTTCATCTCATCTTCTTGATACTGACTCATCACAAATGAGACCAGTAATTCTCAGCTACCCAAGCTTACTCTTTGCATTTCTTTTGCTTGGAAAAAAATCTATCAATACATATGTAAATGTATTTGTGTTCATGTGTATGCATGTTTATCCATACACATACATTCATGTATATACATGTATATGGGGGGAGGGAGAGGATGAGTACCTTAAAGTTTTTGAGATTTTGAATTGAATAGGTTTTTAGCAAAAATATGGTTTTTAAAAAATCTAGCACATTGTAGTACTTCATGGTGTGTTAGAGAAATAAAGATTATTAATAGCCTCAGATTCCATTTAGATTTGTGAGAAACCCAGTGATCCTCAGGTAGATACTAAAATGTATTGCACAGCAAGGATGTGCCAGGCTGAGTGCTCAGCACTTTATATGCCTTGTCTTATTTGTTCGCTCCATCGCCAGCCCTAAGAAATGTTTTATCATTATCATATTACAAGTGAAGAAACTAAGGCTCATGGTGGCTACGCAGCATCTGTAAGGAGACACAGCTAGTGATTCTGTGCCTGACTGCACCATCTTTCCACCATCAGTAGCTTCTCCAGGATTATAGTAGTTATTTAGACTAATAGTTTTTTTTTAATAAAAGGGCTATATCACAGAGTTGCCCTTGTAGCAGTCAGGTTCTTATGAGCAATATCTTTTGACCAACTAGAATAGATTTTCTACAAGAAATATTTCCTTAAAAAGAAAACTTCAAAACTTCCAGTTTATTTGGCACATAAAACATATCTTTATGAAATAGTCAATAATAGTACATTTGCTGAAAATTAGAGAGTGTGACTGCACTTTAAATAATTTGATTGTGCCATTTAGATGATCTATTTGAAGGGGAGGTAAGGGAGACAGTGATGCCCAAAGTTCTAGAAGGCTCTGGAATGGAGGTGGAATTCACCGGATGGCTGAAAGGAGGTAGGATCGGATTCCTCGGCCTGGAGAGGTTCCCCTGTGTGCAGAAGCACTGCTGTCCTTGACCTTGCTCTGTGCTGTAGGTGTCCAGCCTGGGGAGGACTTACCAAGGACTTCGCTGTGATTGGCTCCTCAAGGACAGCTGTGGATGGATGGGTTCAGCAGAGTCTGGAGGATTTGCGGGACAGAGTGGCTCCTTTTTGCTGAAGTTCTGAGCTTGTGATGAGGAGGTACAATCCATCTGTAGCTAAATAGGTTGAGAGAAGAATGAAGTACTTTTTGTTCCTCCGTAAGACAAGTGTTTCAAGCACCAGTTCTTCCTTAAGCAGCCTGTGAGGAAGGCTGCCCTCAGATGCTCATGGCAATCATTCTGTGGTTCCCGCTGGAGACTTTGTCTGTCGCTTCGTGATTAGCAATGATTCATTCCATTTCAAAGCACCGTGCAAAGAAAGCACCAAGGCCTTTATTTTCCAAAAAACTGGTACAGTAGCCATCATTTTATCATTCTTAGTTTAGTAATGGCTCAGGCATATCTAGATTTGCCCAAAGTAGTAAGTAGTTCAGACAAAATTTCTCTATTTTTATTCTTTCAAAGCAGATCATAAAAGAGAATAATAAAGTTCATTTTGCAATAATAAAGCTCATATGGTACCTTCCTTCCAAAATTCTTAATTGTTTGACATAATATGTGATTTATTGCCACAACAACTCAGGTAATCAAAAAAGGAGCAGCATTCATATTTATAGAACATGTAAGTCAAACTTATATGGTAATGAAACTAATAATAACTTTAAAAAACTGTGTTAGCCAACCAACATGTGTGACCTGGTCTATTTGAACCCGTTTTTCCTCTCACCCTGAATGGACTGGTTGGCATGGTGTCATATAGATGCAGTTTAAGAAGAAAAGAAACATGGAGACTTTTTATAAATAATCAGTCAAGGGGCTGCAACTAAGATTAATCAGTACTAGAGTTTAGACTGAAAACTTGTAATCCTATAAATGTTCATAAACTCAAGAAAATCTTTCCTTCCTCACCAGAGAGATTTAAAACTGAAACATTTAGCAGGGATCCTGTCATTATCAGGATATCTGATGGTAATACATTAATCACAAAAATACAACTACATCAACATATAAAAAGAAAAATAAAATGTCTGGTACCTTTCAGAACCAGAACTTAGTTGATAAATTTCAGATTTAAGTGACTCTAGCATAGCTGTATTCTGTTTCTTTTTAAAAAAAAATATATTTTATTGATTATGCTATTACAGTTGTCCCATTTTCCCCCTTCATTCCCCTCCACCCTGCCACCCCCTCCCACCCACATTCCCCGTTTAGTTCATGTCCATGTGTCATAAGTTCTTTAGCTTCTACTTTTCCCACACTGTTCTTGCCCTCCCGCTGTCTATTTTCTACCCACTGTCTGTGCTACTTATTCTCTGTACCTTTTCCCCCTCTCTCCTCCTCCCACTCCCCTGTTGCTAACCCTCCATGTGATCTCCATTTCTGTTTCTGTTCCTGTTCTATTGTTGGCTTAGTTTGCTTTTGTTTTAGGTGTGGTTGTTAGTATCTGTGAGTTTGTTGTTTTTTTTACTGTTCATATTTTTTATCTTCTTTTTCTTAGATAAGTCCCTTTAACATTTCATAGAATAAGGGCTTGGTGATGATGAACTCCTTTAACTTGACCTTATCTGAGAAGCACTTTATCTGCCCTTCCATTCTAAATGAATGGAAGCTTTGCTAGATAGAGCAATCTTGGATGTAGGTCCTTGCCTTTCATGACTTGGAATACTTCTTTCTAGCCCCTTCTTGCCTGTAAGGTCTCTTTTGAGAAATCAGCTCACAGTCTGATGGGAACTCTTGTAGGTGACTGCCCTTATCCCTTGCTGCTTCTAGAATTCTCTCCTTCATTTGAATCTTGGCTAATGTAATGATGATGTGCCTTGGTGTGTTCCTCCTTGGGTCCACCTTCTTTGGGATTCTCTGAACTTCCTGGACTTCCTGGAAGTCTATTTCCTTTGCCAGATTGGGGAAGTTCTCCTTTATTACTTGTTCAAATAGGTTTTCCACTTGTTGCTCTTTGTCTTCCCCTCCTGGTACCCCTATAATTCAGATGTTGGGACGTTTAAAGATGTCCTATTAAAGATGTCCTTAGGTTCCTAAGCCTCCCCTCATTTTTTTGAATTCTTGTTTCTTCATTCTTTTCTGTTTGTTTCTTTCTTCCTTCTGGTCCACTCCATTGATTTGAGTCCCAGTTTTCTTCCCATCACTATTGGTTCTCCATGTGTTTTCCTTCATTTCACTTATTGTAGCCTTCATTTGTTCATCTAATTTGTGAGCAAAATCAACCAATTCTGTGAGCATCCTGATCACCAGTGCTTTGAACTGTGCATCTGATAGGTTGGCTATCTCTTGGTCGCTTAGATGAATTGGCTCTGGGGCTTTGATCTATTCTCCCATTTGAGCCATTTTGGGTTTTTTTGTTTTTTTTGGTCTGGTCACGGCTGTTACATAGTGAGGGGTGGAGCCTTAGGTGTTCCCCAGGTCAGGGCAGCCCAGTTGCCGGGTAGTGACACTGTATGTGGGAGTGGGGTCCAAGAGGGAACAATGGTGCTTGCTCTACTCTCTCTTGGATTCCAGTCCCTTCCACTGCTTCCCCTTCACCTGGATTATCTGCGTGTGAATGTGGGACCGCCTAGTCAGCCAGCTGCCTTGCATGGCCTCACTGGGTCTACCCATTGCCACCCTGTGCCTGGGGTCCACTAGCCACCTCCTGCATGCCTGGGATCTGCCAGCCACTGCCTGTGTGCCGGGTCTGCCAACCTCCACCAACCTCCACTTTTTCCTGCCGCAACTCTGCCCCTCTTGCCATTCTGGATGAATGGTTGTTGGACTTCTGTACACTTCAATTTTCTGTCAGTTCTGGTTGTTTTCTTGTTTCTAAATATTTGTTGTCCTTAATTTTGGTTGTGCAAGGAGGCACAGTATGTCCACCTATGCCTCCATCTTGGCCGGAAGTCTGTTTCTTGTATGAGTCTCACAAAATCTCTGTTCTTTCTCACTTTGAAATAGGAAAGTAGTTCATTGCACTCGTGTATTTCCCTCCTCTTCACACAATTTTTGCTGTGTATATGATTTTGATTTCATCATTAAAAAATTAACATTATAACTTTTCTATTTGTTACTTTGTAACTTTAACCACTTCCTTCATCCACCAGTTTCTATCAATATCCTCTGACTACTAGTTATGTAAGATGAAAATATTTGTATCTCATTTACTTCTTTTCACCCAGTTCCTCCCCCATTCATCTCTTATTTTTCTGCTCATTATGCCATGGCTTTTTACACTGATAACATTTAAAATATTTACAGTCTCTCCTGTAAAAATAATTGCCTTCAGTACTATGTGGACTGATTCTGAAAACTGAGCATGATAATGTTCCCAATATCATAATTATACATGTGTGTATATATAATTATATTTTCATTATATAATCAAGTGTGGGAACAGTACAGATTTAGTAATTTATTTTTAAAAGTATCCTTCTGCTCTAGAGAGGTATATGCTTTTCAGGTGGATCAGTGTTCCAGTGTGATGGAGAGGAGCATGGGCACCGTGTGGTGGGGAGTAGAGTCCTCATGTCATGCCCCACCCATCCATGACGGTGCCCTGTGATCCTGCAGACCCCCTCTAGGGGACAGAACCTTGTAGGAAAGTGGATGCAGAGATTTGTCATCACTCTAGAATGTGTCTGGGCTTCCCTTGTTTTGAAGTGTTCAGTTTCTCCAGTGCATAGGACTACGTAAGGGAATTTTTCATTGGGAGTCAGTCATGTGCAGTGGTTAAGAAGGCAGATTGAGGAACCAAGTCTCTGGGTTCAAACTGCAGCTCTCCTATGGGCAAGTTATTTAATCCATGCTTCAGTGTCCTCACACAGAGATTGGAGGTAACAGTACCTGTCTCATGTGGATTGTTATGAGAATTAAATGAGTAAGTATTATGAGCAAAGAGTTTAGAGTAGTACCTGCACTTAATAAGTACTATGAAAGTCTTTGTTGTTATTGCTGTTGCTATTATTATTATCATTTACTGAAAAAAATTACCGAAATTCTTTTAAACTAATTATTAAAGATTTGACTAGCTTTTAATTGTACATTTTATTTTATACATTATAGTTTACATAGAACATATTTCTATCAAGTTAAAACATTACCAAATATATACGCATTGAATCACTCTTGTAAGCTTCATTAGTTTTAGAGAAATTTGATAAATTTGTCATTGAACATATCTTTCTTCCTTTTCTGTGTAATATCTCCCTTCCCTCTGGCTGCTTTTCAGGTCTTCTTTCTTATTGGTTTTAGAGAATTGGATTATGGTGTGCCTTTTGGGGGTTTTGTTTTGGGGTTTTTTTTTTTTCATGTTTCTTGTGCCTTGGGTTCATTGGTCTCCTTGAATCTGTGCGGTTTTAGTATCTACCAAATTGGGGAAATTTTTGGTCATGATATCTTCAAGTGTATTTGTCTTTCTTCCTAACCCCTGTCCCCCATCTCTCCTCTACTCCAATTACACATATATGTCACTGTTTAAAGTTGTCCCATAGTTCACTAATGCTCCATTTATTCTGTAGTTTTTTTCCCTATATTTCATTTTGGACAGTTCCTACTGCTAGGTTTTCAAGTTCACTAATCTTTTCTTTGGCAATATGTGATCTACTATTCATCCATCAAGATTTTTTTTGTTTTGCTTTTGGTTTTTTTTTAAATCAAAGACATCATTGATTTTGTCAACAGGACCAGGCCTGTTGTCCAAGTCTCCCCTTACGTCTCTCATGCCTCCACTGAACATGGTCAGCTTTTCCTCTGGTTTCCTGAATATGAGACCTTCCCTTGTAGCATTGATTTTAATGCTTTTGTTTATTAATTTTATCATCTGTGTCATTTCAGGATCTGTTTCAATGGGTTGGTTTTTCTTCTCTTTATCCGTCATATTTTTCTGTTTCTTTTTGATTGGATGCCTGATTCTGAATTTTGTCTTGATGGGTGCAGGGTATTTTTAGGTTCCTAAAAATATTCTTGAACTTTGTTCTGACGTGTGGTTAAGGTACCCAGAAACAGTTTTCTGTGTTCAGGTCTCATGTTTAAGGTTTGTTACACTGGGCTAAAAGAGCTTTTAGTCTGGAGTTAATTTTGCCCACTACCAAGGCAAGTCCCTTCTGAGTAACTGATGCCTCGTGAATTATGAGGTTTTCTGCCCTGGCTTTGGGGAACAGGTACTGTGCCCAGTTGTCTGTGTTCTCTCAGCACTCTTCTTTCTAATCTTGTCCCATCCTTGGATAGTTTCCCGAGTCCCGTGTATTGATGAGGATTCGTCTAACTGCTGGAGAGAAAATTATTTTGGCCTCCCTTCACTCCAGCCTCCACCTCCTGACCTCAGGGACCTAGGGGCCCTGCCTGAGGTCATCGCAGGGCCCACCTCGTTTGTTTCCCATGTCTCACTGTCTCCATTTCCTTGTGTCCAGTGTCTTGAGAGCCCTTTTCCCCATGTACTTTATCCAGTTTTTTATTTATTTATTTTTGATTTATTGTGGTTATATTGGTTAATAAAATTATATAGCTTTAAAGTGTACAATTCTATAATACATCATCTGTATATTGTATTGTGTGTTCATCACCCCAAGTGAAGTCTCCTTCCATCACCATTTGTCCATTTCCCCCCCCCCTTTACCATTTTCCGCCTCCCCCCACCCTCCTTTCCCTCTGGCATTCACCATACTGTTGTCTGTGTCTGTGAGTTTTGGGGGGTGATTACTTAATCCCTTCACCTAATTCATCCCCAACCCCCAGCTCCCTACCCCTCCCCTCTTACAACTATCAGTCCGTTCTGTATCTATGAATCTGTTTCTATTTTGTTTATTTGTTTCATTCATTAGGTGCCACATATAAGTGAAATCATATGGTACTTGTCCTTCTGTAACTGGCATATTTAACTTAGCATAATACCCTCTAGATCCATCCATGCTATCACAAAAGGTAAGACTTCCGTCTTTTTCAACAGCCAAGTAGTATTCTATTGTGCAAATGTACCACAGCTTTTTTACCCACTTATCTAATGATGGGCACTTGGGCTGCCCATAGCCAAATCTTGGCTGTTGTGCGTAATGCTGCAGTGATCATCAGGGTGCATATATTCTTTTGAATCTGTGTTTTGGGTTTCTTCGGATATATTCTCAGAATTGAAATCACTGGGTCAGAAAGCAGCTCAATTTGTAATCTTTTGAGGAAACTCCATGCTGCTTTCCACAGTGGCTGCACCAGTCTGCACTCCTACCAACAGTGCACTAGGGTTCCCTTTTCTCCACAACCTCTCCAACACTTGTTGTTTGTTGATTTATTGATGAGAGCCATTCTGACAGGGGTGAAGTGATATCTCATTGCAGTTTTTGTTTGCATTTCTCTGATGATGAGTGACATTGAGCATTTTTTCATATGTCTATTGGCCATCTGTATGGTCTATTTAGAGAAGTGTCTGTTCAGGTCCTTTACCCATTTTAAATTGGTTTATTTATTTATTTATTTTTTGGTGTTAAGTTTTGTAAGTTCTCTATAAATTTTGGATATTAACCCCTTATCAAATATATCTTTGGCAAATATGTTCTTCCATTCAGTGGGCTATCTTTTATTTTGTTGATGTTTTGCTGGGCAAAAACTTTTTAGTTTGATGTAGTCCCATTTATTTATTTCCTGTAGCAATATATATTTTTTGATATAGCTCCTTGGATAAGAGAAACAAAAGAAAAAAATCTAGTTTTTTAATTATTTCGAGTGGAAGGTTAAATCCATTCTCAGTTATTCCATGTTGACCAGAAGTGGAAATCACTGTGCCCTAGGCTTAACTTAAAAAAAAAAAATTTTTTTTTCATGGGAAGGAAAACAAATAGTCCTGGCCCACGCACTCCTAGTCAGAAATTCCAGAGGCAGCCCTTTCAGCTCCTGTATACTTGTTTCCTGGCATGCCCCTCAGATTTTGTACCTCTCACCGCCTCTCCTCTCCGGGAGGCCTTCTCCGACCACGCTGTCTAAAACGGCACCCACGTCCCGCTCTGGCTCATCACTCTGCTGTGTTGTTCTTCCCAGCGCCTCCCATTCCTTGACGTCTCCGTATTTGTTCATGTTTGTAGTCAGCCTCTCTTACTAGGTAGGATGTGTGCTCCATAAAGACTGGGCACTTGCCTGTTTTGTTCACTGCTGAATACTAACTCCTGGGCACATTGTAGGCCCTCAGGAAATGTCTGTTCAAAACAAATAAATGAATGAATGCCAGATACTGCTTGGAGGTTTCCAAACACCGTCCTGTGCTGCCCCTACCTTAGAGGTAGATAGCAACTGTGAAGATTTTTTCCAGGAACCCAAAGAAGAAGAAAGGTTTTCTAGGCAGCAGGCACAACACATATCCCAGATCTTTAAAAAAAAAAAAAAAGTCTAGTATGGAATTCAGGAAAATAGGATTTATTAAATTGATTCCATTTTTGCTTCACATTGTCATGGAAATTCTGATTAACAAGCTTCCTTTCCAAGATGTTTTCCCAGAATTAAAAAGAAAAAAATAATAACAATGTTAGACATATTGTGCATTTTTCAAATGGCAACATAAAAATACTAGAATTAAAATTTCTCACACTTTCCTCTGTGTATGCGTGCACGCTCCCCTAATCCCCACAACTTCAGTGATTGTGAAAAGTAGCTGTGGAACTTGGTAATGGAACCATCTGGTTGACAGAAGAGGTGACGTTCCATGAGGCAGCCACTGTGTCATGTGTCTTCAAGAGGGGGCACCTTGAGGGGTGACCTAGTGGGTTGAACCTTTCCAAGTCTTCAGCTTTCTCCTTCTCTGGACCCTGCCGCAAATATGCCACTTAAAGTGGTGGTTTTTGCAATGAAGCCTCAAGGAACTGGACTCAGAACACAACTTCTTCATTTCATGCAGCTCAGCAGATGGAAACGACTTGTTGCTCCCACATTGTCCTAATTTAAATCTGGGACCTAACACTAAAAAAGAGGCTCTGCATCCTATTAACCAAGCCCCCAAGTTGAAGCTGTGCTGCTTTTGTTTGTGTGCTCAGTGCGTTTTCTTCATTCTGTTCCTGGCAGGGCCTTTGAAGAAGAAGAATTTTCTTTTGTAAACTAATAAACAATTATTTTCTAAGAACTGTAGGTATATCTTAGAGTTTGAAGCATAGATGTATATTTTTAGAAGAAAATATTTTCACAAATTCACCAAGAAAAAGTATTTTAGGGAGATTACTTGAAAAACCAAATGTTATGCTAAAATATTGATTAGGATAGGTAAACATTTACCACTTAGTTAATAAAAGTAGGTTTCCTAAACTAAGTCATGCAACAGAAAATTTGGGTTCTGACTAGGAGGAGCACAGAAATACAAACACATTTGCTTGGTGACATAATTTCTAGCCATCCAAAAAAAAGCATATTTACACAGAGAGCAGAAATCTGGAGTCATACGGATCCAGGTTTATAATGACAGCACGTGGCCTTGTATGGCACGTGCTAAATTCTTCTTTAAGGATGGACCAAGCTTGCTTTGAACACTTCTCAGTTTCAGATGAACTCAACTTTAGCTTTGTTGTGTGTTTTTCAGGAGGACAGCTGAAACAGGAAATTAGGCTTACTAAGTTACCGAACAATACACCCTCCTGTCCGTGTTGACAGACTCACCCACAATACAGGAGCCAATGACAAACTCTTGAAAATAACAGCACACCTTCTCTTCCCTTCTTCCTCAGCATCTTTTCCCCCGCCCCACCTTAACGCTGCATTTTCCTGAGCATTTCACAATATTTTTCATCCCTTGTTCCCAGTCTTGACCCACTGACCTGAGAATCAAGAAAATGTCATGTTAGTGCCTACTAATTAATGCACACAGAGAGCCTTTTCATCTGGCCTTTCAACCTTCTGGAGGTGGGAGCACAAGCTGTCACTCGCATCATGCAGGGAAAATGAACCTTTACCACATTTTCCTTGTTTTGCAAACAGCACAATAAGCCCAGCTGAGACTAGAGATGAATATGCAGGTTAGAGAGAAATTAACCTAAAACACACTGTTGTCTGCATGGTTGTCTTAGAGATGACACAGCAGCGCAGTGATTGAAACAACCATCGCGGCATGTTGCAGGTCTGCGATTTTTACCAGACTCTTGCTGTGATATCACATTTCTATTTCAATACCATTATCTGTGTTTGGTGAAATAATGTTAAGGGAAGAACATCCTGTGATTAAAAAGTTAAGGTGCATGTTAAGGCATTTAGGTTTGCATTGTTTCTAGACACGTTTACGGGGATACTGGGGTTTGTTAGTGAGCATTCGGCTCCAGTGCTCATTAATCAGTGCTGCTGGGCCTAGGGTCTCTTGAGCCTTCTGGGTTTTGGGGGATCAGCTACTGTAATTAAAGGGATGAAATATATCATGGTCACAAACTTACCACATTAGACAACTGAAGGTGTCAAACTGGTGGAATTAATCTTTTTAATTTTTTTCCTAGGTGTTTAAGATAGAAGTGCTAATGAATGGAAGAAAACATTTTGTTGAGAAAAGGTACAGCGAATTTCATGCCTTGCACAAAAAGGTAACTCCCTCCCACCCCGTTTTTCTCTATTTTTCTCTATTCAGTAAATGGTATAGCATTAAGACTGCTTTCTGGGTTCCCAAATAGTTCTTGGAACAGTATGACTTCTTTTATTGTGATGTAAATTTCCTTTTAAAAGGCATACGTAAAGGGGTGTGAGCTGGCAAGCCCTTGGCAGCCTGCCTTGCTGGGGATGGTGGTCTCGGAAGGAATAAGACCCAGACCTGTTTTCTCCATAAAATACACTTAATGGGCTTTACAAAAAGGAAAAGAAGAAAAGCAAATGATTATTTTATTTTGTAGAGGGAAATTTATTAAAATCAACTCATACTTACATGTACCCAGAAAAGAAAATATACATGTCACATGTATTTAAGGACCATTTGGGCAACATGTGAAAAAGAGGCTCCCTGCCTTTTGTTGAATTGTGAAGGCCACTTGCTAGGACTGGTGTTTCATTAAAAGTCTTAGATAAAAGGCAAGAATGAAAAAGGAATGGCTGAGTTTTTGGACAAATGGCCTGTGAAATGTAGGAGAGTAAATACTTTTTTATTTTGTACCCCAAATTTAATGTTTTGCAGATTATAAATTATCATTGGGGTGCTGAAATAATCTTATTCCTAGAAGTACCTCATGAAATTGCCCAGAAAATATGAGTTATTGCAATTTTATCACTTTTCTTTAATAATATATAGTCATATGTGTATATTTTGTGTGTGTGTATACATATACAGACATATACAAACATGTAAAATGTATGGCATAATTTAATTTCCTCACTTTTGTTACTTAGATAAAAACTTAGATGGGAAGATAATAAGCATTTGAAGAAAAGGTCTATTATTTTAATTTCATTAAACACATCTTAAATTCTCTAGGAAATGTCAGTGTATAAATAATGTGAAAATGTGCTTACTCTGTATTAAAAGTTCTTTAGCATTTTTTAAAATTGAATTTTCCTACCTTTTTTTAGGTAGGAGAATATAGAGTCCTGAAAAGAAACTTTAATAAGATATTTTTGAGAAATTAAGGAGACTGTTTCTCTCTCTGTTTTCTTTTGAAGAGGAGCTATAAGTTACCGGTACACTTTTCTGTTAGGATTAAAATTTTGTTACACTCAAATCTGCTTCCAAAACAAACAACACAGGTGAGCACAGTTTTGGGCCTGGTACTGCTGGCTGACCTTAACAACCTTCAACCCAGAGGCCTCCAAGGGAAACAAACCTGGAATGGGTTTCACTTCCTTCTCACGAAATTCTGTTTTGTTTACTGTTTTTCAAGGAAACAGATTCTGGAGAGATTTCCAGTAGGTACCTCATGAAAGAAGCCCTTGCAGTGAGATGAAACCAGAGCTCCAGCCTCTGGTGACCAGAGTCTGGACTCCCTCCTAACCGCCCAGTCAGCGCCCAGCTCTCCATGACCCCAGCACAGCTGGGACCAGCTCCACACCGGGCACAGCTGGGTGACTGCCAATTAGGCCCGCCCTGGAGTGGAGGGTCGTTCCCCCTGTTCTCCTCTCAGTTTCTTTTCTTCTGCACAAGAGGACCCTCTCCCCAGTGATTACAGGCAGGAGAAAACCCAGATACAGTCAGGGAAAAACCCGGATTTTGTAGAACCTACCTCAATTTCTGCAATTCTGTTAAAAATTCTAGCTATTCTTATATTATCAGGCCAACCAAAGTTAAGGGAATAGAAATTCTCAGATCTCTCACTTTTGCACTTTTTCTTGCATTTGTTAGTAGACCAAATGCTGCTGCATGAACCATGTTCGCACGTGGTGGTAAGGATGCTGGGCAGCTGAAGTGTGCACGCTCTGGAAGCAGAATGTTTCTGAGCCTGCCCTTACCTCTCCCAGCTCTTTAAGTCTTTGGAACAAGTCACATGATCTTGCAGTGCCTCAGGTTCCCCATTTTCAGTATGGGGATAATTAGAGTGGTAACTTCATTGAATTGTTTTACAGACTAAATTAAATCATGTATGTCACATGGTAAACTTCCAATAATTGATAGCCTTCATTACATATAATTTTTCCCCCATATTCAAGAGTGTTTCCTACAGCTAGATTACTAAAAGAAGCATTTTCTGTCAAAATGTATGGATATTTTTACAGCTCCTGATATGTATTGCCAAATTACTTTCTTTCAAAAATGGCTACAGAGGATTTATAATGCAACCAGCAAGTATGAAAGTATCATAGAATCTCATCAGCTTTGAATACTATCCCCCAAAATGATATTTGTTTATTTAGCAAGCAGTCTGTGTTGCCTTGTTGCTCTTTTAATTGGTGTTTCTTATGGTTTGTTTATGATTCTAGTCCTTCTTTTTGGAATTCTATTTACATGCTTTCCCATTTATCTGCAGGGGTCTCTGTTGGTTTTGCTCGTTAGTTTGTGTGGCCTGTTAATAAAATATTAGCCATTTGCTGAAAGTATTTTTCACCAAGGACCTTTTTATTTTGGCTATGATATTTATTTTAATTTACAAATGTTTTAAATTTTTATGTTGTCTAATACGTCAATTTTTACGCCTTCAGATTTTACATAAGATTAGTTGTTTCTTCCAGAGCTATAATGAGTATTTGATTCCATTTCCTTTTAGTTTTTCTTGATTGGTGTTTTAAAAAGTGTGAACTTTGAATCACCTGCATCAGAACAGTGTTTACTGAGGGCCAGACTCCTGGGTGCCACCCAGACGTGCTGCGTCAGAATCTCGGTGGTAGAGCCCGGTACCGGGCATGCTAAACCAGCATTCCAGATCATCTTCCTGCCTGCCGACGTTTGAGAATTCCTCTAGTGTGGTTATATTTTTAAGGTTTCTCTTAGACACAACCCTCACATCCTCCCCCATCACATGCACTGAAGCCACAAAGTGTGGTACCTTGGAGGTCCTTCCTACCTTTCTTTCACCTTCCGTGTCCAGAGTGTCATCAAGTCCTGTTGATTTGTTCTTCCAGATTTCTATCATAGGCACCGTTTCATACCATCCCAATGCAGAGTCTTACTACTTTATGTAAGTATTTCTTTACTATTTGGGATCCTTGTCATCTTTTTTATTTTTTTCCAGTGGATTCCTTTTCCTGAAACACTATCTTCATTCCCTTGTCTAGCTATGTTGAAATGGTTCTGTGCTGTCTTCCAAACCATGAACAGTGACTCTCGAGGCCAATAATCTTAAACGCAGTACAGTGTCCTGTTGCTGTTGCAATAAATCACCATGCACTTTGCTTTAAAAAACACACATTTATCATCTCACTCTAAATGTGTCCGCAGGGCTCTGTTCCTTGTTTCTTTTCTGTTTCCAGCTTCTAGAGGCTGTCTGCATTCCTTGGCTCATGGCCCCTTCTCATCTTCAAAGCCAGCAGGAATGTCACTTGAACTTCTTCCATCATGACATCTCCTCTCTCTGACTTTGACACTTCTGCCTCCTGTCAAGGTTACATTGGACCTATCTGGATGATCCAGGATAATCTTCCCATCTCACAATGTTTGATTTAATCACACCGGCCAAGTGCCTTTTGCCATTTAAGGTAATGCATTCACAGGTTGCAAGGATTAGGACATAGACATCTTTAGGGGGGACCATTACTCTGTCTCTCACAAACCCCTTTACGGGCCAGTCTTATTTCTCTCTGCATCATCCAAGAAAGCATCAGTGGCAGCCAAGCCCATCTCCCCCTGTCCCCCTATATGGGAAAATCACTACTTCACTGTCTTTGCCATGTTGGATGTCTTTCCCTTTGTGTTCACACCTGTTCACACCAAACTAAAACATTTCAGGTTCTCCTTCTTCCATTTCTTTTATTCCCTAATCTCTTTGTTCTTGGACTCTTGTTCCATTTAGAACAGAAATTTTCACTTAAATTAAAAACACCTCAGAGATGATTAAAACTTAGTTGTCGCTAAGTTTTTCCAACTAAAATATACATTTTTAAAACACAGGGCTCATGTCTCATCTTTTGTATTTTCCTCACTGCCTATTAGTGTTGGGCACGTATTAGGCATTAAATAAGTATGTGGCAAATGGGCTATTTGGAGAACACATGCATATGAGGTCTGTCCGGAAAAAGACCAGCCATTGTTAATATAACGAGAACAGTTTGCATGATGTTGGTATGACATGGCAGCCAAAGAGAGTGACTGGAATGCACATGTGTGAACAATGATGACTTTACTAGTCAGTGGGGGGCAGTAGATGCTGTTGAGAGAGTGTTTGTGCTATGTGGTCCTCATATTCAAAATTATTTAGTAGGTTGAGCATTGAATCTGCATCAAATTTTGCATTAAGCTTGAACATTCCTCTGTGGAAACTATTCAGATGATTCAGAAGGCCGCAGCTATGGGCAACTGGTGATTGGCAGCTTCATCATGACAATGCATCTGCTCATGGATCACATCTCATGCAGAGATTTTTGGTGAAACATCAAATCACCCAGGTGATTCAGTTCCCCTATAGCCCAGATTTGGTGCCCTGTGACTTCTGGCTTTTCACAAAACTAAAACCACCTTTGAAAGGGAAGAGATTTTAGACCATGGATGAGATTCAGGAAAATACTAGGGGGCAGCTCATGGCAATAGGGAGAAATGCGTGAGGTCCCAAGGTACCTACTTAGAAGGGGACTGAGGTATCATTGTCCTATGTACAGTGTTATTGTATCTTTGTGTCTTCTTCAAAAGTTGTCTCTATTTTTCATAATGACATAGCTGGATATGTTCTGGACAGACCTCATATTTATGAATGACTAGAGCAGTGTTTTGTTGAAAGAATAATTTTTACTGTGGGAGTTTAGTTCGTTGTCACTTTAATCCTAGGTTATACTTGTGCTTCCTTTGCAGTTCTGCTGGTTAAGATAGGAAGCCACCACCACCACACTGACACCAAAACAAACCCCCCACTTAGTCTTCTCTGTTCATATTTAGCATCGTATCCTTAAAAAATAAAGGTATAGGGTGTCGTTCGCCATGACAAGATTAAGACCCAGGCTGTCAGGATAGAATGAGCCTTAATCTTGTCCATGCTCTCTCCTTGTCCCAGCCACACCTGCTCACACCCTGCTACTACAGCCAACTTTAAACGCTGGTCCTTCCAAACAGCTTCACCCCCCTAACCCCAGAACCATGGGTGTGGAGAGAAAAACCTTTGCAAGTTCGGAGCATGTTTTACACGCCCTTCCTGCTGTTTCTTGCCATTTCCAGCCCACCTTTTTATGCACAAAGGTTTCAGGGAAGTACGGTGCTGATTCACTCCTGAATTAACTGTCCTCATTCTTGTGATTGTCTACCTTTGGCTTGAGAATTGCATTCTCATATTTAAATAATGAAGGACATTTTAGAAAAACCAAAAAACTGCCATATGGCGATAAACTAGGAGCACAGCACCATGTATAGTGTCTCTACAGGGAATTCTGAGCACATAGGGGTCACAATATGGGTAAAAGATCGAATTTTACCCCTGACGTCCCTCACTCTTCTCTTAACTTTAATTTCTTTCCATCTTTTTATTTTTGTGGTTGGGGAAAGTGTTTCTGTTCCTTTCTGTGGAGAAATGGGTGTAGAGTCAACAACGCATGTGTGGCAGGTCTGTGTAAGTTCTGCGTAAACTCTTCTAACAACATAAAAGGGGAAGGAGTGGTCCTGCCAGGCGAAGGGGATTGTGTTTCTGGTATCGTGGAATCTGCTGGCTATCTGTGGGGATCCAAAAGGCCGTTTGGCTGGACGCAGAGCGGCCAGAACAGTTAATCATCGCTCGGACTGGCAGGGGGTTATTTATCTTATAAGCAGCTGAGCCCTAGTGGAAACATATCGTCTCAGATTTGTCTCTCCTCATCTAAAGCAATTCATTACTCAACTACAGCGCCATCACAGATCCCAGCAGCTGTGATGATTGGCTTCCTCAGGACTCCTGACATAAATTAAAAGAAAAAAATTTTCAGTGCCGTATCTTCAAGATTTAAACAACAACAAAAAAGGAGAGAGACAGATAATGGGGTTGACTTTTCTCTTCTGCAATAGAAGAAATGTGTGATTCAATAGTTAAAGGAACTTTATATTTACACTGAAACCTCCTGAACTTTTTACCACAGAAGAATTTAGCATTTTCTTGTTTTTTTGTTTAAGAAATACTGCAAGTAGAGATATGGTATACATTCTCTTACAGTCATAATTCCTGCCCTCCTCTCTTTCTCTCTCTTCTCAATACTGGATCAGTCTCATCAATAAATATGATATATTTGCCATTTAACAAAATAAAACATACCTTTGACCCTGTGCTTCCCTCCCACGTTCACCCCCTTGCTCTCCTTCTCTCCTAATACAATTCCTTGGAAAAGAAGCCTCTGCTTTCCAGGTTCCCACTCTCTTTACCCGGTGGTTTTGACTTCCCAGCATCGGCTGAACAGTATGATTGTGCCTCTTCTAGAAACATTTCCTGACTTAACGTACTGTTTCACCCCTCCCTCCTCGCTGCTTGCCCTGCCCCTCAGAGTTGATGTCTCAGACTGTGGCGCATGTGTTGCTTTTCTAGTGCAGCATAACGGATTAGCGCAGATTTAGCCATTCTGAACAATACAGTTGGGTTACCAGAGTTTCGTGGGTCAAGAGTCTGGGCTCAGGTGAACCAGAGTCTCACCAGGCTGAAATCAAGGGTCCCCAAGGCTATGCTCTCATCTGAAGCTTAATGTCCTCTTCGCAGTGTCATGTCCTGATTGAGGCAGAATTCGGTTCCTCACAGTCGTAAAACTGAGGTCCCTTTTTTCTTGCTCTTAGCCAGGGATTGCTCTCAGCTCTTAGAGGCCACCTAAGTCCTAACCATGTGGCCTGTCAGCTTACTTCTTCCAAGCCTACTAGGACTGGGTCTTACAGCATGTAATGTGATCAAGGAAGTGACTGTCTCATCGTATAATGTAATACTTGTCATATAATGTAACCCAATCAAGAAGGTGAGTGATTAACCCTATTCACAGGTCCCATCAGCACCCAGGGGAAGGGATTATGCAGGCATGCACACCAGGAGGCAGGAATCTCGGGAGCAGCCTTAGGATTCTGCCTGTCTCAGCCCTTTTCCTTCATCTGTACCTAACTCCCAGTGTCATATCCTCTAGTTCCATGGCTCTGAATACCACTCACGTGTTCTGACTTACAGGTTTACAGACTCACCTCCACCTGCCTACACATCATCTCCACCTGGACACCTACTGGACTTCTCTCATTTAAAGTTAGAACTGCACAATGAATTCCTTTATGTCAGGATTATCTCTGGTGGGATATCATAGAAACTTGACTAGGTTTCTCAAACGTAAGAGATTAATTATTCTCATATTTCAAGAAAACTAAAGGGAGACATCCAAACTGATGTAGCAGTTGCACACTACCCATGACCCTAGCTCCTTCCTGCTTCACCTTGTTTCCCTGAGCATATGGCTTTCACCCTCTGGTTACAACACAGCTGCTGTCCCTCCAGACATGGCTTCCACATTTCTGGTGGGAAGGAGAGCCCGTTTTGTTTTGTTTTGTTTTGTTTTGCTTATTTTTGAGGAAAGCAGGAACCCTACCCAGTAGACTTACACTACCTTTCATTAACAGCTCTGTCATTTGGCCATTCTAATTACAAGGGAACTTGAGAAATTGAGATTTTTTTGCTCTGTATGTTGGCACTCTGCATGGCATTGGGATGTTTTTGTAAGAAGAAGGAGGTAGTCAGTATTCACCTGGCCGTATCAGCCCTGTCTGTGCTCACATGGGATTAGATTTGGCTGCAAGTGACTCTAGAACCAAAATAATGGTGACATTAACAGATACACCTTTATTTTCCTCTCACATAATGTCTAGGGCTAGTGTGGTAGTTTTGTGATCATTAGGGACCCAAGCTCTTGTGGCTTTACTGTTCTCAACGTGAGGCTTCCACTTCCTGGTTGAAGGTGACGGCCACAGGTCTAGCCATGACGTGGCCAGTTCACCCAGTAGGAAGGTGGAAAGGAAAGGAGAGAGTCCTTCCCTATAAGACCATTTCCTGAAGGCCACATATACATGACTGTTTACATGCCTTTGACCAGAACTCAGTCATATGGCCATACATAGCTTCTATGGAGATTGGGAAATGCATCCTTCTTTCTGGGTGATCAGGTACTCAGCTGAAAATTGGGACCTCTGTTCTGTAGAAGAGGGACAGTGGATTGGGGGAGATAACTAGCGTCCTCTGTCATTTTTCCAAAACCTGTCACTCTGCCACCTGAATTCGGTAACAAGGCAGGTCACCGAAAATATGGCTGCCAGGTGACGTCATAAACCTTAAAACAGTGACAGTCTTGGAATCATTCTGGTCACCTCTACTTCCCCCATACTCCTGCAGCCTTCTCCTTCTCCCACCTCCACAGACAGGACCATAGTCCAGCTCACCATCATCTCTTGCCTGGACTTCTTCAGGAGCTTTGGACAGGTCTCCTTGCTGTGACTCCAGCCCCCCATAGTCCATCTTGCTGGTAGAATCTAGCATGGTCTCTTAAAGTGCAAGTTATATCAGGCTATTCCCTTGCTCAAAGACACTGTATTTTTGTCATGTATAATGCACACTTTTTTGCCCAAATTATTTAGGGAAAAATAAGGATGCATATTATACATGGGTATAATGATTACATGCCATGGGTATAATAATCCATGTATGATATGCACAAAAATGTGGGTGGCATTATACACAGCAAAATACAGTATTCAGTTTGTTTCCCATTTAAAATGATGTGCAAATCCCACCTTGGCCTCCAAGGTCCCCCAGTGTCTGAAGCTGCCACCTCTCTGAACCTGTCTCCTCCTTTCTGTGTTTTGAACACCAAGCCTGGGCCTCCCTTTCCAATGCTCTGTCTCTGCTGCAACTTTCCTTCTCCAGCTCCTTCGCTGGCTCCCTCCCAGCATGAATCAGTTCCCAACTCAGACATCCCCACCTCGCACCCGCCTTCCCCCACTGCCCAACACACATCCCCTTCGGTTACTATCAGCCCTCACCCTGTCTTATTAACTTGTTTATTTTTTATTGTCTCTTTCTGGGTACGTGAGTATCTCTAGCACTGGGATAACACTGGAGGAGTTGAGTGTCTTCTGTTCCATGACCTTCTTCAGGAAATCTTTGCTTTCCCTGGAACTTATTTTTTTTTTAATAGACAAAAGAATAATGCACTTTATTTAACAAATCCTAAAATTTATCCTCCTCCATACTACTTACTGCATCGAATCAAACATCTTCCAACAGGCTCCCCTCTCCAATCCCCTGACCTTTTGCTCTAGCCTAGACCGATGCTTCTCTAGGCTGCTGTGCTCAGCTGTCCCTGGAGTTCCCTTCCCCACACTGATGGGGTAGAGCTCCAAGGACAGATCCTGCTTTTTCTCCTTCTTGCTTTAATCCTAGTTTCCTAGAATTACATGCTCAACTTTGTGTAAAAGAAGGCACGGGAAGTAAACTTTTCAAGTCCTTGAATGTCTGCAAATGCATTTGTTCTCTCTCACTTGGTTGATGGTAGGGCTGGTTCCAGAAGCATCGATCTAGCATCCACTGGTGCTGGTGAGAAGTCAGTTGTTGCCACTGCAGTTCTGCTTCCTGTGTTTGCCACCTAATTTTTTTCTGTTTTCTCTCTGTCCTTGATACTCTGAAATCTCAACAGGTAAATGTCACTAGTATGTCTATTGTTTTATATTATTCAGGTGCTCAATGAGTTCTTAATCTGAAGGCATACATGAAGTCATACAAAAAATATTTTTATTGTTTGAGAATATTTTCTTATTTTTATGGGAGGCTTATTAATTTTATAGAAAATCTCCTGGATTCATTCTATACATGCCTTATCTTTTCACCTACCTTTTTTCTCATGTTCTTTATTCTATTCTTTGAGAGACTTCTATTGTTTTATATTCTACATCTTTTAATTTTTTTATTTCTCTGTCATGTTTTTTAATTCCCAGTGTCTCTTTCTTGTTCTCTGATTGTTTCTTTTTTATAGCAAACTGTTCTTGTTTCATACAAGCCATATCTTCTCAAATCTCCCTGAAGATACTAATAGAATTTTTAAAGATCTCTTCTGCTATTTGATTTATGTTTCTTCCTTTGGGATTAGTTGTCCCATTTGTTTTTCTTGTCTTTTCCCTTCCATAGTGCTGCTTCCCTGTGGAAGTGATCCTTGATTACCCACCCAATGAGATTAATTATTCTGGGTATTTGTCACTGCATCCTCTGCTTTGGGTATATAAGTGTGGTAACACCCTTCTGTAGGGTGTGTTACTAAAGGGCCTCATTGTAGAGAATGGGGGGAGAGAGCCAGCTATTAGGCTGGGGACTCCATGAGTACCAGTATGACTCGAATGGCAAAACCCTTGTCCAACCCAAACACTTCATTCATTTTCTTTAGGGATATTGACCCTTTTTTAATGGAGTGGAGTGTGTGTGTGTGAGGGATAAAACCAAGGTGCTAGTCACTCTGCTGTGGTAGGTAGAGACAGCATGTGCCGTGGCACAGGTATGGTCCAACACCTCTTGTTATGCCGGTCTTGAGCACAGAGCCTCTCAGGGCTGCTGAGAAGATTGGAGTCCCATCCAGTGTCATCCCCTTCCTGAGGAGGTCTGGACCGGGGCTTCCTCTGCCCTCTTTTCTTCATTGGCATGCTTCTGCTTTCTGTCTTGTAGAAATTTGTTAATCTTTCTTGGTGTTTGTCCCTTTCTCCCTGTCCTGTTCATTTTTCTGTGTCCTATTCCCTTTAGTTTCCTTCTTTTTCTTTCTTCCTTTTTAAAAAATATCTACCAGGATGAAATTCAGGTTAAAAAAAAAGTCCAAGTACCAGTAACCTTTAAAAGAATGTTGGAGGGGTGGAATTTTATCCTGTTAAAAAACAAGTCTGGAGCCCTGGCTAATTGGCTGAGTGGATTAAGTACCTGCCTGGAAACCAAAGGGTCACCAGTTCGATTCCCATTCAGGGCACATGCCTGAGTAGCAGGCCAGGTCCCCAGTTGAGTGTAAGAGGCAACCACACATTGATGTTTCTCTCCCTTTCTTTCTTTCTCCCTTCCCTTCTGTCTAAAAATAAACAAATAAAATCTAAGAAAAAAAGGAAAGAAAAGAAAGAAGTCTGGAGGTGGGCAGGTTGTGGCTATGGCAGTTCCAGGAGGCTGCCACACTGGCTCCTTCCTTCTGTCTGTCCAGTCATCTGGAACATCTGGCTTCCATCCTGAGAGCTGCCTCCTGATGGCAGATGGTCATGACAACTTCAGCCATTGTGGTCACATTTTAGGAAGGAAGCAGGAGAAAGGGGGTAGGATAAAAGAAAAAGCCAGCTGTGTTTGTTCCACCTTAAAAGAGTATCTATGAAGAACCCTTCTCAGTGACTTCTGATTACCTTTGGCTTCCACTCTCTGCAAGGGAGTTTGGAAAATTTAGCTTCTTAGCTAAACCTAACAGAATTCATTATTATTCTCAATAATATAGTTCTGTTGGTGAGGACAGTAAGAGGAATAGGTTTGGAGTTTCAGCGAGCGCTTTCCCACTACCATTTTAGTGGAACTCCAGGTGTGGATGAAGGAGGCAACACAGGTCCAGCCTAGCGTCTTGCACTGGAAGTGCTGATCTTCGAAATGCACAAAGGCGCATTTTTTTTCATGATGTGCAACAAATTTTAGCCTAGAATGGTTAATGGTGAATAAATACTAATGCATGGGAAGAATTTTGTATTACAGTTTTAGCTGCTGGGGTTTGACTATGCATTTTCTTAGAGATTTTTTACTGTTTCTTCCCATGTGTAGTAAATTTCTAGGTTTTCCAAGTTTTTAATTAGAATATTTTAATTCATTCCATTTTGGGGACAGTGTTAGTTTGCTGCTGTAGCCTGTTAGCACGACTTCAGTGGCTTAAAACAACACAAATTTACCTTATACTTCTCAAGGTTAGAAGTCTAAAGTGAGTTTCACTGAGCTAAAGTCAAGGTGTCAGTAGGCTCTGAGAGAAAACCCATTCCTTCCTACTCTGGCTTCCAGAGGTTGTCTCGGCTCACTCCCAACCTCTGCTGCCTGTGACGCTCCTGCCTTCCTCTTACCTGGTTTCTCGTGATTTGATTGAGCCTGCCTAGATAGTCTAGAATAATCTCTTCATTGTTTAATCAGATATGCAAAGTACCTTGACAGGAAGGTAGTATTCACAGGTTTAGGATGTGGCTGGAGTAGGATACACCTAACACAGGTATTTCTACCTCAAGTTCTAATACAATTTTTTTCTTTATATCATCCCTTAAAACTGCTGCCCCAAAAGTCTTAGCTGAGAACCACCATTCAGTTTTCATGAACAGAATTTGGACCTAATTCTTAGGAATGTTGGAGGGATCAGTCTGTCTTTTAGTTCATTTTATTACAAAACTTTCAGGAAACTCTCCAAATGATGTGGTGTAGCTCACATGGGATTTACGGTGTGAGGAACATGAACAATGGCTTTTGTTTTGCTTTTTTTATGTGAAAAATATGTAGAGAGACTTTTCATCAGAAAAGTATTTTGTGCACCATTGTTCCCTCTCTGACCCCACCCCCGCATACAGCTTCACAGCTTCAGGCTGGGTTGCCCCACCCTGGTCAACACCTAAGGCTCTGCCCCTCATACATAACAGGCTTGACCATACCCCCCCCACCCCGAGAAAAAAAGAAAAAAAATGGCTCAAAGGAAAGAACAAATCAAACCACCACAGCCAATACTTTTAAGCAATCAAGAGATAACCAACCTATCAGATGCACAGTTAAAAGCACTGGTGATCAGGATGCTCACAGAATTGGTTGATTTTGGTCGCAAATTAGATGAAAAAATGAAGGCTACACTAAGTGAAATGAAGGAAAATGCACAGAGAACCAATAGAGATGGGAAGAAAACTGGGACTCAAATCAATGGTGTGGACCAGAAGGAAGAAATAAACAATCAAACAAAAAAGAACGAAGAAACAAGAATTCAAAAAAATGAGGAGAGGCTTAGGAACCTCCAGGACATCTTTAAACGTCCCAACATCCGAATTATAGGGGTACCAGAAGGGGAAGACAAAGAGTAACAACTGGAAAACTTATTTGAACAAATAATAAAGGAGGACTTCCCCAATCTGGCAAAGGAAACAGACTACCAGAAGTCCAGGAAGCTCAGAGTCCCAAAGAAGTTGGACCCAAGGACGAACACACCAAGGCACATCATAATTACATTAGCCAAGATTCAAATGAAGGAGAGAATTCTAGAAGCAGCAAGAGATAAGGAGACAGTCACTTACCAAGGAGTTCTTCCCATCAGACTGTCAGCTGATTTCTCAAAAGAGACCTTACAGGCAAGAAGGGGCTAGAAAGAAGTATTCCAAGTCATGAAAGGCAAGGACCTACATCCAAGATTGCTCTATCCAGCAAAGCTAACCTTTAGAACGGAAGTGCAGATAAAGTGCTTCTCAGATAAGGTCAAGTTCAAGGAGTTCATCATCACCAAGCCCTTATTATATGAAATGTTAAAGGGACTTATCTAAGAAAAAGAAGATAAAAAAATATGAACAGTAAAAAGACAGCAAACTCACAGGTATTAACAACCACACCTAAAACAAAAGCAAACTAAGCAAACAGCTAGAAGAGGAACAGAACCACAGAAATGGAGATCACATGGAGGATTAGCAACAGGAGATGGGAGGAGGAGAGAGGGGAAAAGGTACAGAGAGTAAGTAGCATAGACAGTAGAGAAAAAATAGGAGGAGGGCAAGAATAGTGTGGGAGATGTAGAAGCTAAAGTATTTATGACACATGGACATGAACTAAAGGGGGGAATGTGGGTGGGAGGTGGTATACATGGTAGAGGGGGGAAATGAAACAACTGTAATAACAATCAATAAAATATATACATATATAAAGAAAAGTACTTCGTGCAAACAGAATTTCATTGTATTCGGAAAATTATAAACTTTTTTACTTTTTTAAAATTCATTTACTAAACTTGTAATTTTTTAGAAAAAAGTAATTCCAGGTTGAAATACAGATGATGTACAACAATGGCAACAACTACCAAAAAGACAAAAATTTTATCCTGAAATCTGAACATTTAGGGCAGCTAAGTAAAGACTTTTTTTGAAAATTTCAGTGTTATTATATTTTCCTCTATTTGTTTGAAATAATTTCTCCATTTCCTCTTTCTGTTGGAGATAACAGTTTACTTATTTTGTTGGCTTCCCCTCATAATGTCTTTATAATTAAGAGACATTTTCTATGTGTTCTTTTGTTTCTGTCTTTATAGCTTAAGAAATGTATTAAAACTCCAGAAATCCCTTCTAAACATGTGAGGAACTGGGTCCCAAAAGTGTTGGAACAACGACGACAAGGTTTGGAAACATATTTACAGGTAAGATGTGTTTAGATTCTCAGTTAATATAATGCAGTTTAAGTAATCATTTAGCTTGATATTTTTTTTCTCATGACTTATGGATGAGGCACAAAATATATGAAGCAACCGAACACTGTAGATTAAAATTAAGTTTAAAATTATAGATATGTTGTTAGCTGGTTCTTTCAGCTTTAATTAGGTTCTATTTAAAATTAGTTAGGTAGAGCAGGGAAGTGGAAATTTAGTATAAAGGTAAAAACTGATGTCAAAAGGGTCTGTCCGTTGTTGTTGTTTTTTTTTAAATTCAGCTCCACAAAGTAGATTTATTAATTTCTCATAGTATTCCCTGCCTTTAGGTTTTTGGTGTTGGGGTGATAGTGAGAGAAACTAAATAATTTCCAGTGGGCCTGGCTAATATATCTTTGGAATCAAATTGAGAATGAGTGTATACAAATTGCTTCTAATGAAGTGCCAACTTCCTTGAAAACCAGAATTTATGTTTTTAAAATAATGCAATAGGTTGCTTTTTTCTGCACTGAGAATTGTAAGCAAAATTACCTAAATAAGGTAGACAGAAGTTCTCTTTCTCTGCCAAGTGACAGGAAAAGCAAAAGGAAGGCTTCTCTGAGATTTAAAACAAAAAAAAAACCTAGAGGACTCAGGTGACTATTCAGTGTGGTCATCATTATCCAAAGGACACTGCCCAGGGCCAGCGCTGAGATGAGGTTGGGTGGTGGGCGCAGCGTGTGGCAGCCGTGCATTCAGGCAGGACACCTGAGTCCACTTCAGAGGCTGACACATGAGAAGGACCGAGGTGGCGTGAGATGAGGGGTGGGGGAGTCTTGGCTCTCAAAGAAAAGCTGGACTTCACCTAAGAGTTACGAATGTACCATGATGATCTATCCATCTCTAAGGCATGTTACATCAAAGTTATTGGCAGCCATGACTGTCTTCTTCCGCTGATATCTTTCTGACCCCTTTAGCCCTGACCCTAGGATGGGTTCTGTTCACGAGGGCAGCTGAGGGTTGTGTTAAGCCAGCATACTGTTTCCTCTGCAGAACTTCTCTGGGTGATTTTACCTGAAGAGCTGGTGATTAGAGGCTGCGAAGAAGCTGTCACTAAAGGCTTGTACTTAGTGATGGATTCAGAGGGCTCTATCCCTGTGGACATGTGCCGAGTCTCTCCTGGCCTCCTGTAGTTTTCCTGGTCTTTACTCTGCTCAGATAGGACAGCTGACAACTGGCAGCCCCCAGAGCAACTGAGGAGGGCTCTCTTCACTGTCTTTGCTCTTTTGCTTTGCATATGGTGGTGAGTTCGTCACTGGCTCTCCCTGGGAGTGGGAGATTAAAAGAATTGGGGACCACAAACGACAGGAAAGTGTGTGGCTGTGTGCTTTGAGAGTATGGATATGGAGCTAATAGATGTCCAGAGCTTCGGGCAATAGTGCAGAGCAAAACCAAACCAAAAACTAAAAAACAAGACTTTAAACATTGTATGCAAAGGGTAAAAATGCATGTTCTCTATAATTAAATGGTGTAGGTAAACAATGCATTCTTATTTGTAAGGCAGATTTTCCAAAGATATTATGTATCTTCAAGCTTTAGTTCTGAAGAAAGCTTTATTCTTTTTCCTCTCATTGTGTTTGACACATGACTTCCATTACTACTCAGTGTAAACATTTTAAGTTGTTTGTACTTCGAATATAAATATGCGGCTAAAATCATCTGGCACAGAGAGGAGTTTACAGTGACAGTCAAATGGAGCTTAGAATTCTCTAGTCTCAGAAACAGAGCTTGAAAGATGTGGTTGAAGTACTGAGAGGGCTTGTTTCCTATTGTGCATTTAGTATTCAATTTGTTGTCAACTAAATTCCTGGGGATATCACTTTCAGTCAAGATGGTGGGGAGGCAGACATGGCTCTCACCTCTTTCCACAACCACATCAAAATTAAAACTAAAATACAGAACAACCATCACTCAGGAACATCAGAAATCGAGTTGAATGGAAATTTGACAACTACAGAATTAAAGAAACCACATCCATCCAGACTGGTAGAAGGGGTGCAGATGCGGAACGGGATGGGTCCACACCCACATGTGGTGGACAAAAATTTGGGAGGGATATCTTAGGAACGAGGAGTCCCAGCCATGCACCAGGCCCCCCAGCCCAGGGTGCCAGTGCCAGGAAGATAAATCCTCACAACTTCTGGCTACAAAAACCAGTAGGGATTGAGTCCATGGAAGAAACTTTTGTAGCCCCAAGCAGTTCCTCTTAAAGAACCCACACATGGACTCACCTACTCAGACTCACTCCCTCTGAGCTCCAGCACCAGGGTGGCAGCTTGACAGGCACCAATCATATACAGGGAGAAGTTGAAGTATCTGGCATCAAGGTGAAGAGAGGCCATTGTCCCCCCACAGAGCTGGCAAGCTGGTGCCATATCTGACACTATCAACCTGGCTAACACTGTTTGACCCTCCTTAGAGATCCCCAGAGACTGTGCTCCACCCAACTTCTGGGACAACTCAAGCTGCTTTTTTTTACGCAAGTGGCTGGTCTTGGCTCATGCTTCATTACTTCCTAAGTCCTATCAAACAGGCAAGAACTGGCTTCAGTGAGCCTCAAGCACTGCACTAGCAGCAGCCAGCTAAGATTCGCAGCTTGGCTTCACCTGGGAATCTCCAAGCCCAGCACAAGTAGCAGCCATCTCAGATTGCTTTAAAGCTCAGGCAGGGTGCCCCGGGGAAAACACAAGTTGGGGCTGACCTTGGCCTGCATGACCCAGGAAACCTCAGGACCAGCACATCCAGTGGATAGCTATAGACCACATCAGAACAGTGCCACCCTGCTCCTGCACAGCTGATCCTCCATACAGGGTGGAAGCTGGTGGTCATTGATCATAGCCAGTCCTTGCAGCTGACTGGCCAGGCTAAATCCCTTCCATTGACCTATCAACAGTAACAAAGGCTCCACTACAAGAGGAGGATGTACTCAGCCCAACCAAAGGGTGCACCTTGAGTGTCCAGCTTGGGTATTAGGGGAGGCTGTGCCACTGGACCCTACAAGACACAGAGTCAAAGCAACTCTACCTAATCCACAGAAACGAACTCAGAGAGGCTGCCAAAATGAGGAGGCAAAGAAACAAGGCCCAAATGAAAGAACAGATCAAAACCAGAAAAAGAGCTAAATGGAGATAAGTAAACTATCAGATGCAGAGTTCAAAACACTAGTTATAAGGATGCTCAAGGAGGGAGGACCTCAGCAGCATAAAAAAGACCCAGTCAGAAACAAAGATAAACTAATTGAAATAAAGAACAGTTTACAGGGAAACAACAGTAGAATGGATGAAAGAGAAATCAATGATTTAGAACAAAGGGAAGCAAAAAACAACCAATCAGAACAACGAGAAGAAAAAAGAATCCAAAAAAATGAGGATAGTCTAAACAGCCTCTGGGACAACTTCAAGTGTTTCAACATTTGCATCATAGGGATGCCAGTAGGAGAAGAGAAGAGCGATAAATTGGAAGTCTATTTCAAAAAATAATGAAAGAAAACTTCCCTGATTTGGCGAAGGAGATAGACATGAAAGTCCAGGAAGCACAGAGAGTCCCAAACAAAGTGTATGCAAAGAGGCCCTCTCCAAGACACATCATAATTAAAATGCCAAAGGTTAAAAATAAACAGAGAATCTTAAAAGCAGCAAGAGAAGTTAGTTACCTACAGGGGAGTTCCCATAATACTGTCAGCTGATTTCTCAAAAGAAATTTGCAGGCTAAAAGGGATTGTCAAGAAATATTCAAAGTCATGAAAAGCAGGGACCTACAGCCAAGATTGCTCTACCCCACAAAGCTGTTGTTCAGAATCAAAGGGCAGATAAAGAACTTTCCAAACAAGAAGAAATTAAAGTTCATCATCACCAAGATATTATTATATGAAATATTAAAGGGACTTATTTAAGAAAAAGAAGACCATTTTATAAACAATAAAATGGCAAAAATACATATCTATCAACAGTTGAATCTAAAAAACAAGCAAAGAAGGACAGAGACAGAATCATGGATATGGACAATGTTTTGATGGTTGCCAGACAGGAGGGTGGTAGAGCAAAATGGGTGAAAAGGTGAGGGAATTAAGAAGTGTAAGTTGGTAGATACAGAATAGCCATGGGAATATGAAGTACAGTGTAGTAAATGGAGTAGTCAAATAACTTACACACATGGCCAGTGGACATGAATATGGTGTAGGGATTGCCTGAAGGAGTAGGGGATGCTGGTTGGAAGGGAGCAAAGGAGGGAAAATCAGGACAACTTTAATAGCATAATCAATAAAACATAATTTTTAAAAAGTTACTCAGTATGTGTTGGTTAGCCAAAAAGTTTGTTTGATTTTTTTCCATAAGATGGCTCTAGTAGTGCTTAGTTGTCTTTAAAAAAAAAAAAATATATATATATATATATATATATATATATATATATATATATATATTCCCATCTAGTTCAAAGGAGCTTTCTCTCCCTATTGCATCTGATTCAATTTGCAGGCAGTGGAAATCAGATGGAAATTGTCTCCCATCCAAGTACTAACCAGGCCCGACCCTGCCTAGCTTCTGAGATCAGAAGAGATCAGGTGCGTTCAGGGTGGTATGGCTGTAGACAAAATTAGATGGAAATTGTAAAGATGAGTGTGAATGCTTTACCCAAGTGAAGTAAAAACCCTGGCTTAAGTGTCATTTCTTCATAACTTTTGGTGATTAAGTTCCTTTAAAATAAAAAGTGTTTAGAGCTAGAAAAAAAAGATGACAGTTAGTACCGTTCCTTCTACTCACCTGTGTAACTCCAGTTAGAATCCCACTCACCCTGAGAACTTACACCTGTGTCAAACTCAAAGGTGTGTGTGTCACCAGCACTTCTCAGCAGACGCTCTCCTGCCCCTAACACTTCTGGGCATGAACTGGCTGGGATGGCCCTGTTCTGGCCCATAAACCCGAGAAAGTATTAATACTCCAAAGCCATACCATTTCCAGCTCATAGGGCACATAGACATTTTATAGTCCAGCTTGCCTTCTGCCCTTTGGTTATGTTCATGACCATCCCACTGGCCTCGGTTTCCCACTCATAAAACAGGCAGATTGGCTCCAGAGAGGGCCAGAGAAAATAGCTCTTCCTCTTGTCCAAGGAGCAGCTTGGTCCATGGGTGAGTGCAAACATTTCCTAAGGCGGCCCGCACCACTCTTCTGTTTTAGAGATGAAGAAACTAAGGTCCACTGGTGTAAAGAAACTTGCCTCACTTCCTGGAGTATATTCATTAGAGATTGGGCTGAAATTTTAGTTTCTTAACTCCTAGTATTGATTCTTTTCATTGTGCATTGTAGATTTTCAAAGTTGGGGGAAATTTTTCAGTTTTGACATATAATTTTACTTAGGAATAATAATAATAATAGTAAAGAGAAAGACCTTATAATCATCAACTAACACCATTTAATTGACTAATCTATGCCCCAGCTTCCTTCATAGATCAGTAGATTGGTGATTCTTTCCATCTATGGGAAAGAATATTTAAAATCCTATGAGAACTATGAGAATGTATCAGTTTTCTGTGTTAAGTCATCTGCATAGAAGCAAAAATCTTAATAAATTAATTGGGGTTTCCAAACCCATTTTGATCATTAAACATGTTCTATATAATAATTTTATGTCCTCTTTTGAGAATACTTACCATATTTCTTGAGATCCCACTGAAATAAAAGTATAAAAACTTCAGAAGGAATAAATCGCAACAGTTAAATAGTGGATGGACAGGTGAAAGAGGGGATCATCAAAGGAAGAAAAATGGTTGACAACTTTCTGGAAGATGGAATGCCCTGGGAGTGTGTGAATGTGTGCAACACAGAGCCGAAAGCAGCAGCCTGAACTCAGCCGTGTGACGTGTGCTGCGGAGGGGAGCTTCTTAGGATTGGCTGCTTAGAGGCCGAGTCAAGTGGTGAAAGTGAAAACAAGTGGTTTCATTCAGGCTGCGTGAATGGGACACGTGCCCAGGCTACTTACTCTGTATACCATGTAGGCAGCCTGATGTTTATGACCAGGCCAAAAAAAATTTATGACTTTTCTCCTAAAAATGAAATAATACAACAAAATATAGGGTTCAGCACGAATAACAACCCCGTTTTATTGCAAAATCTTTTATTACAAAATCATAAGCATGTAACTCTGTAACATAACAATATCACATTCAGGCACACCATGTGACATTTTAGGTGAAATATTCAAATTAAAACTATAAATTGTTACACCCATACTATTACCCTACCAACCACACTCAAGCAGGCCTTACTTCTGCTGGACCCTGTATTAGACAGAATGGCTGAGGAGAGGTAAGGCTTCTATGAGGATAGTGGGGGCCCCAAATTGACAACCCCCATGAAAAAGCCTGGCAGGCTGCATGCTCCACCAACACTGTCTTGGAAGGAGACATGTGGCGAGCATGCTGCCAACGGAGCAGCAGAGGAAACCCACCCAAGGCACCCAGGCTGCTCTTCATTGAGGTCTGATGACCAAGGAGAGCCAGGCACTTGCAGAAAATAAGTAGTGTGAACAGAAAGACTAACATGAACTAAAGTCCTGACTCTTCAGGAAAGATAATTCAGGACACAAAATGTATCTTAAAAATTGATTTAATAGGAACTTGCATGTGCCTCACCAATTCTCTAGGTTCTGAAATGCAGTCCTTTCTTTTTTCCTGAAGAAATCCTTTTTGGTGATGAAAAATATTGATTTAAAAAACCAGGTTTCACAAAGTGATTAAATCTAAAGATGACATTAAGATACTGTGGAAAAGGAAAAATCGGAGAACCCACAAGAGTTCTTAGAATTATTGTGTTATCCTGTTGAAACATTCAGTAGGTGATATGTTGTTGGGGTGCTGTTCCGTAAAGTACAGGTACAGAAACTCTCCAACAGAAGGTAAGAGACCTAGAGGATGCTTCCAGGTCTAATGTCTTACTTCTTTCTAGAGTCCCAGAGAGAAGCAAGAAGGGACAATACAAAAGTAGGGGAGGGAATAATCAAAGGAGAAATAGTTGTAAGTCTCCCTAAGCTGGAGGATATGAGTCTGTAGATAGAAAAGGTGAGTCAAGGGCAGGGTATAAAAAATGACAAATGCTCTAATGCCTCAACATAGCTGGCAAAATTTCCTTGTCTGAGATGAAGATTCATAATCTTTGAGAAAAGAAAGAACAAATTGTGGGTAAGGTTGAGGTTTACTCATGGCTTCGCTTGTTATTTGAGGCAGATGTAAGGGGCAGGTCCCTCTCCTTTCTTCACTCATGACATTAAATTACAAACTGGCATAATTTTCAGGCAAAGACTTTTTACAGGAATTTTGCATACATCAATTGTTCCATTTGTTGCAGTTATATGAAATTTCTATTTCTGAAAAAGGTACCCACGTCTTATGTCACTTACTTGAGAGCAGTTGTTTATATTTTCACCTTTTTTGTAAGGAGTGAATAATAATTAAATGTACATTGAGTGTTGGGAGCTAAACATAAACAGCTCACAGAAGTCATGACTAAGGATAATGGAAGCTACTATAAATCCTTAAAAAATAGTTCATTTGAAGAAAATGACTCCATAGCTGGGGTGGTGGTGGTTTGATGTACAACAGTTGCAGGATGCTGTCTTTAGAAGAGTCTATTATCTGAGAATCTTCCCCTCACTCAATCTTTAAATTATACAATACAGCATAAAGTTCCATTGCGTCAGCAGTCTGCACTGGATCAAAGAGTATTATATTTTTAATGTTTTCAGCAGCACATTGAAGCATTTATTAAAATTGATGATGTTTGCTCCAAAATGTGCATGCTCTCATTAAAGTGCAGCGTGCTGTATATAACCACATGAAGTTTGTTAAGCATGCTTTTCCAGTCTCTGATAACCTAAGTTAGCCACTTGTTCTATTTAAAAAAAGGTGTGTTAAAATTTCCCACTTATATTTTCATGGTTGCTAATATGATTAGGCTTAGTTCAACTATCTGTACTTTCTATTCTCCCTCTCTGTTTTTAAGGGTTTTTTTGTTTGTTTTTTGCCTACGTTTGAATTATTGTCACATTTCCTCCCTTTTCTCTTTCCATTTCTTTCCCTCTGTTAGTTTATATCTGTTCTTTTAGTGGTTACCTATTATCTTTAGTTTCCTCTTGAACATTACAAGGACCTTAGAATGTTTTAAGTCTGATTACCCTAAATATAAGATTCTGGGTTAACAAGGTTTCCTCCCCCAGCCGCCCCAGCACTTGGAAATATTGTGCATTTCCTTCTGGCCCCATGATTTCTGATTTTACAAAAATCCATTGTCATATAAATTGTTTTCCATCTATTATGTCAGGTGTTGTGTTAAAATGGCTGCTTTCAAGATTTTGTCTTTGTCGTTAGTTTTCAGAAGTTTAATGGTGATGTGTCTTGGTGTGTATGTCTTTGGATTGTTCTTGTTTGGGGATCTCCCAGATTTTTTTTTTTTTTTTTTTTTAGATAGAGGGGAAAGGAGGGAGAGAAACATCAATGTGCAGTTGCCTCCCATTTGCCCCCTACTGGGGACCTGACTTGGCCAGCAACCCAAGCATGTTCCCTGACTGGGAATCTAACTAGCGACACTTTGGTTCGAAGTCCAGTGCTCAATCCACTGAGCCACACCAGCCAGGGCTGGAGATCTCCCAGGTTCTTGAATCTGTAGGTTTATGTCTTTTTCCAGATTCCAGAGTTTTTAGCCATTATTGAATCAAGTAATTTTTTGCTTTCTCCCTCTTTCTACTCTCCCTCTAGGACTCTGATGACAGGTATGTAGAGTTTTTGTTATAGCCCAACAGGGCCCTGAGGCCCTGTTCATTTTTTTTAGACCGTTTTCTCTCCATTGGTCAGGTTAAGTAAATTCTGTTGTTCTGTCTTTCGATTACTGATTCTTTATTCAGTTTCTTCCATCTGTTGTTTAACCTATTCACTGAGCTTTTTATTTTGGTTATTGTATTTTTCAGTTCTAAAATTTCTGTTTGATCCTTTTTTATATATAGCTTTTACTTTTTTGCTGAGCTTTATATTTCATTACTTTGTTGAATTTTTCTCTTTTTTCATTTGTTTCATATATGTTCATATTTACTTACTGAAATATTTTTATCATGGCTGCCTTAAAATCATTGTCAGATAATTCTATCATCTCTGTCATCTCAGCATTAGCATCTATTGACTGTCTCTTTCATTCAGTTTGATATTTTCTTGGATTTAGTATAATGAATGATTCTGGCTGAATCCTAGATAATTTTGCATTATGTTATGAGACTCTGGGTCAATTTATTTAGACCTTCTGTTTTCACTGGGTTTCTCTGATACTGCGCAGTCTGGAGAAAGTGGGGGATGGGGACTCCACCTCATCTCTGCCAGGTGCAGGTAGAAGACCGGATTCCCCACTTGCCTTCCTTGACACTCAGAGCAGGAAAGGTGCTCCTCATTACTGCTGAGATGAAGGGAGTTCCAGCAGCTCTCTGTGTGGGCTCCACTGACTGCATGGGAGGGAGTGCATGACTGGCTCAGGGGAATGAAAGCCCTGGCTCCTTACTTGGCCTTCTCTCACACCGCCTGGCACTGGGTGCCTCATACACCCTCCTAAGTGTTTCTACACTAAGTCTAGGCTTCCCACGAGACCTTTGCTGGCATGACTGGAGGTAGCAACAGTTTATTCAGTGGTGTTTGGCAGGAGTAGAGTGGTCGGTGTCTAAAAGCTTTCTGTTTCACTAGGATGTCTCTTATACAATTCTTTTTCTAAAGCTTTGTTGGGGCTTTGTTTACATCTCTTGGCATTTCCTGGTTGCTGGCTTTTCTGCTCCAAGTTGAGATCTATGAAGTAGAACAAAACCCAGGTAAGATAAAACTTACCACTGTGTCATTCCTTGGGTCTTCTTTCTTCCTTTAACCTTTTATAATCTTTTTATGTTTGCTTTATATATAAAGCCCTGGGTTTTAGTTCTACTTTGCAGAGGAATAAGAAAAAGTACATCTAGTCCATCTTGTTGGAAGTGGAGGTTCATTCATTGACTTGTAAATTTTAATTTTTTTTTATTCTAAAAGTTCTTTTTTATTTTTTTCAAATCTGTCTAGATGTTTTTTGGTCATATTTTCAAATCTCTATTTTATCTCTTTAGACACATTAACTCTCAGTTTCCCTGAAAAAAAATGATAATCACCCTTAACCATCAGAATCCAGTGGACCATTTTTAGTTTTCTGTAATATCAAGATTTTTAATTAATAATTTATAGAAATTCAAAGGGAGTGAAAGACAACTTTATTAGAATTTTTATAAGAATTGCAACATAGCAAACTCAAAATCTTAGTCCGTATTTTTGTGGTTTCCAAATGGGCAACAGCCTTTGAACAGTGTACCTAACAGATTATCACCTGATGTGCATGAGCCTGAAACATAAACTACCTTACAGGTACTGTTCCAGATACTAAATATACTTCTAATAGGTTCTAGTTTATCATCGCTTATGGTTCTTCTTATTGGACATGATTGATAAAATCCAATACTTTGGAAACCTGATGGTTAATAGTTTTTTTGAAGAGATGGTTGCTAATATCTTTGTGGCATAATTGCAGAATGTTTTCATATTTAGGTTTATAAACCAAGTAGAATGACTAAATCAAAGAATTTTTAAAATTTATAAATTATCTGTTTCCTTCCACTCACCTTACTATTTGCTTGTGTCTAGTAAATAATTTTGTCAAATAAATCTTGGTATACAATCATCATAAAATGCGAAAAAATACTACTCCATGTTCTTTTAGCAAAATAAAATGGTCCAGCTGCTTGATGTAAAATAATATGGTAAAATTCATCCTGTTGAATGAGCAGCTCCAAGGGAGTAAATACCAAATTTCCCTTTTCCTCCCTGACTCCTGAGTTTGGGAAAATTCATGGACGGAATCATCTGCAGTGTCATGATCTGAGGTTTCATTTATGCACCTAATCTTGCTGTACGTGTGGGAGCCACCAGTCCCATGTGGCTATCGAACATTTGAAATGTGATTAGTCTAAAATGTTCTGTAAATGTAAAAAATTACACAGATTTCAAAGCCATAGTACAAAAAGGAATGGAAAATATCTCAATAATTTTTGTAATGATTACACGTGAAATAGTATTTCATATGTATTGGGTTAAACAAAATTTATTTCACTCATTTCTTTTTACGTTTTTAATGTGGCTACAACAAAATTTGAATGTTAAGTTATACTGAAAATTATTACAAAGGATGTACGTGGCTTATGCTCTCCTTGTGCTGGACAGCGGAGGTCTGTGGTACTCCTGTCTGTTCCTGCAGTCATTGGCTGAGGCTCTTAATAATTGTGAAACACTTTTCCCTGTCAATTTTTCCTTTACCATTTTGGATAGAAATTGAAAATTGCTGAATATTTAACAGTATTCCATGAAACTTTAAAAAAACATATATATATTTTATTGATTATGCTATTATAAAAAAAACTTTTAAAATGATGTCTTCAGACCTCTTTGTAAAATAATGAGTAATTTGGGGCAACATGATAAGGAGACTTGACTTGGAGGGGTGAACACACAATTCAGTGTACAGATGATGTACTGCAGAATTGTACACGTGAAGCTTATATAATTTTATTAACCGATGTCACTCCCAATAAGTTGAATGAAAAACAATTTTTAAAAAGAAAACTAAAGTGTGATAAAATGATTTTCATTTATTTCATTATCCTTCTAGACTATTCCATAATTCTTCAATTTTCTTACTCAAGTATTTTCTTAATATAGTTGGAAATAATGGATGAGTCATGATGATATGATACATAGGATTATGAAGTAGCAAAATATTAGAAGATATAGAAAAAAATAAGCTCACTGAAACTCTATAATGTATATCTTAAATGAGTACAGTGGATCCATATGGTAATCATAAGATAGAATTTGGTTCCATTTTTAAAAGATACATAATTTTTCTCTTTGTTTTTGGAAGACATGGAAAAGAATAAAAGTCATAAAATATCAGTTGTCACAAACAGAAATGTTCAAACTTTTGCCCTTTGAAAGTAATCTGTCATGACACTCATATGATCTTTTTATCTCTGGCGTTCTTCTGTTTTCCTGGGGAACCTTTTAACTCTAGTTGTTCTGTATTTAGTTGTAGATGTTTTTAATTTATATTTTTGAGGATTTATGTATGTGCTTACTCCCTGTAGCTGAATGCAGGTGCCTTTCAATATTTCTGGAAAATGCTCAGGTATCATATTTTGTAATGTTTTCTTCTCCCCATTCTTCTGTTCTATCCTTTGAGTCTGATAATTGTAATAACCGATGTCTTCATAGGTCTCAGTTGCTTGTCTGTTGTTTCTGCTGGTTCTCACTCATGGTGCTTTCTTTCTTCATAGTGTATGTGTAAGAGCATTTCATTTATTTGGGATTTTTATGATTTTTGGCAGAGTAATCAATTGCCTTGTACTTTTATCTTTGGGAATTTTTTATGGCCAGTGTTGAACTTGATTTCTTCAGAGAGATTTTTATTTGCTTTTTCCAATCACTTGAGAACACTATCAGCTGGGACTTCTTAGCTGGAAGGGATATTGGGACCACCCAAAAGCCATTAACATTGGCTACAAATCTTTGAAGGTGTTTATTTCTCACTCTCCCTTCCCCTGGGGATATATTTTTCAGAGCTTTATCTGGAGCTCACCTGTTAGGGTCCACAGCCTGCCCATGGGGCAGAGCCAGCTTTGGTGCTTGTTTATCTGTCTGGATTTCCCTGTGTATCAACTTAAGGCTTCTGTAGACTCTACTTTCTTAACATCTCGGTGATACATTTTTTAAATTATGTATATATGGCATTTTCAGGATCCTAAGGATTCCTTGCCAAGAAAATCTGAGCCCTAGTGAGTGTTCAGGTGCTAAATCCCTCTTCCCAGTTGTCCAAATACTACCAGCATCTACTCTGGAGACTTCTCTGAGCAATGACATACATACTTTCCTAGTATACATTCTTCAAACAGTGGTAAGTTTCAGAAAACATGTTTTATTATTTTACTGACCATAAGATTTTGTTTGACAGTGGATTTCATTTCCTGTTCATTCAGCGGGTGGGAATGAGGTTATGCAGGATTCTCCATTGGGGTCCACCTGAGGCAGCAGGTGACTGGTCAGACATAGAGCATTTCAACTCAGGCCGACTGGAGCGTACACCCTTGTTGTTGTTGTCGCTGACACCATTTCTGATGCCCCCCATCCCCCCACTTCCCCCCTCCACCTTTGTAAAATGCAGTCTGTCATACTCTTACACAAGTGCTGTAGACTTTCAACCTACCCACAGGAGAGTCCCCAAAAAGTTTGCATTGTGACTATTTTAAACATTATTATTATTATTATTATTATTATTATTATTATTATTATTACACAGCCTGTATGTAGGTTTAATGTCATGGGGTTCTCAGAATAATAGTCTCTGTGTCTTCCCTTTGACCCTTTTAACCCCACCGCCCATCACTGTGCCTAGTAAGACATTGTCTTCTGAAGCAGGCTGCTTTCCTGCTTCTGTTGGGCTTATTTCCCAGCCCGTTATCTTTCTCTTCCACTAATTTCTTTACTTTCCTAAAGACTCCCCTTCACAATTATGCAATGCAAACTGCTTTGAAAATGCTGGAATGGTGTTTTATATCAAAAATTGTTGGATAAACAGTTGGTCTGTTTACCCAGACCATTGCCTCGTCACCTGTTGCTACATGAAAATTCTTAAACAAGGTCCCAGTTACCTCCAGAAGCATATGGGCAATATGTCAGGCAGGTGCGTCCGGTGCCACCGTGGTGTTTCCTCAGGAAGTGTCCATGTGACTTGATAGGCAGTTTCTGTCCTGTTGGAACATGCCCTTAAACCATTTTGTGAGGCACATTTTCTTACTTCTACACTAGAATGTATTCATGGACTTACTTTAATGACTGCGAATCACTTGTAAACATGACATTTTACCTAACATTACCTAAATGCCTGTTTTATAGCCAAGAGCCAGTTTTTAGTTGTATATTTTCATCTTTTCTTCACTTTATTAAAGAGTACTATCAATTAATATCCTTTTAGGGGCCTTTTCTCAAAGTTGTGTGCACACCCCCAAAGTTTTTGTGGGTTTTTTTGTTTGTTTGTTTCTTAATCACTCCATGAGAGTTGTAGGGTAGGCACAATTGAGCTGAGAATAACAAACTAAATTAAACTGAACTGAGGTCCAGGTTTATAACATTTTCAAGGTTCACATACAAGAGAAGGGGTTCCCTCTTGCTTATCTCAGCAAAATTGCGAACCATGACTTACCATACACTTCTGGGATCATGGGCAAAGGTTAAGTTTTGAACAGGTTTCTATTTAAGATCCTAGAATTACAGTGATCTCTCAGTTACTTTTACTTCTTAAAGGTGTTTTCTCATTATTATCATTCATATAATCATAGATATTTACAAAGGTAAAAAATTGCGTATGTAAAATATTTTTATCCTTTTTTTCCCTTCTACTTTCCATTTTCATGGTTTTAAGTCAGACCCATATATCTGTCCCTAGCCATCCAACTCTTGCTGAGGAGTAATTGAAATTTTCTCTTTTGATTCACCACTAAGAAGATAAAGGCCTTGATGAAGCCTAGTAAACTCAGAATGTAGCAGAGAAGCCTCATGCTTTCCCAGTGGCCACCTCATCCCTTAGCTCAGGGCCTTACATTTTGAGTTTAATTCACAGGTTAAGAAGTGATGTAACGGCAGCTTCACTTCTTACAAAGAACTTCCTTGAAACTGCAACTGAAGTAAAGACCAAGACCTAATGCGTTGGGGGAGGGGTTTATTGGTGTAAGAGGGATGTCAAAAAAGCACAGTAGAAGCCTATAGAAGTAACAGTATCTGTGAAGGTGCTGCTTACAACACGGGACACACGTTCTTTGTTCTTGTTAAAGATTGCGAACAGGGTGTTAAATAATATTAATGGCTGGGATTGTCAGTACTTAACAGTACTTTCCTTGTACAAGTGATTTTATTGATCAATACAGACTCAATGTAACGGGGGCAGATTATTTTTACTGATTTTATCAAAACCTTAACCAAGTTTGTTAGTGCACCACATATCTTTAAATAGATCTAGATGATGATGTAGATTAAGGAAAGCAAACCACCATCCATCTCTTTCTGATCTGTTAATAACTTAAATCCATCATTGCTAGCAAGTGTTTTCAGACTCCGTGTTTCTGTCGTGCCTGCTCAGAAATCCCATGACCTTGTGTCCATGATGGGTTTCCATACAGGAAAACCCTAAGCACTTATCCAGAATTTGGCAGATAAGTTTATCATTATAATTGTTGAAATAATTGACAAAATATGAATAAAAAACACTTCAGCAGTTTCTGCTTTCTAAATTTAGTTTTCATAGGCAGGGACCTATAGATTCTTCCATTTTATGGTATTTCTAGACGGCTTTCCTGTGCTAAGTTAAAAGTACTTTATGAAGGCTACAAATAATCACCCAGGACAATGTATGGTATTTCTTCTCAATATATATTTTAAAGGTTTGCATTTTGATTATATCGAATTGTGCTGCTTAATTTCAAATGCATTTTATTTCTCTCAGTGATTTGCGGTCTTCCTGTTGATCTCAAAATGACTTCGTACTTCATTTAAAATAATTTTTAGTGAAGAGCAATTGTTTTAAACTTCTGGAACCAGTCATATATATTATTCCTCTAAAGAAAACAGTACACTTTACTTTCAAGGAAATAAATTAAACCTGTATTTTAAAAATTCAGACACTGCCTTCTTGTTCCCCTTGGGTGGGTGAGCCTGGCAGAAGCCTGACCTCCACTGCTGTGGGTGATGAGCCTGCAGAGGTAATAAAGGTCAGTGGACAGGACATCGGTAATGGCAATGTGAAAAGCGTTAGGAACCTGGAAAATGTTTATGATTTTATGGAGAGGAATCAGTGTGAAAGAAGAGGATGGAACAGAAATACGAATTATAGTGTGGTATGGCTGTGAAACCTTAATCAGGCTTAAAATGGAAAGCTTTGGGAGGTTCAAACCTATGAATCATCAAATGTTGACCACTTGGTTTGACATCTCTACTGATTAAAAAAATACTTTCAGTCAACAGTAAGAAAGGTTCAGTGACCTAATCTAGAGCCATGGGTTTATAAAATGAAGGTTTTGGGTTACCTTCTCCTCAAAGAGCGGGCTGTGCTGGCTGGCATGGCTCCCCAGGCATGCCGTTTCTAGAAAGCACACGGGTGGCATGTATGGTGAGAACACACAGACCTGAGCTCATGGCTGGAACACCAGCCCAGAGCCCCGCCAGAAACAGGTGGTCAGTGATGCCCTTTCATGTGGATAGATAGGCCATGTACTACTTTCTCTTCACATTGAAACTTATCTTTAAAAGTGAATTGTTTTATCTGATAAAAAACTTAGCACCTTGAGCTAGCTTTGTATTTCTATGCATATTAGTTCCTTTAAGGTGGCTATAGTGGGCTTGAGTCTCTCTTTAATACTGCAGTTTTCCACTGAGAGAAAATTTTTGGAAGCCTGACATTATTCTTGAGATACTGTTAATTTGTATTTTATTGGATTTGTGGGTGATGGACTCATGAGTTTTATATTTTTAAGAATATTTTATTGATTATGCTATTACAATTGTCCCAATTTTTTGTCTGCTTTATCCCACTCTGTCCTGCAATCTCCTACCCCACCAGCATTCCCACCCCCTTAGTTCATGTCCATGGGTCACACATATGAGTTCTTTGGCTTCTTCATTTCCCATACTGTTCTTAACCTCCCCCTGTCTATTTTGTGCCTACCTATTCTGCTTATTCCCTGCACCTTTTCTCCTCATTCTCCCCCACCCCCTCCCACTGATAACCCTCCATGTGATCTCCATTTCTGTGATTCTGTTCCTGTTCTAGTTGTTGGCTTAGTTTTTGTTTTTGTTATTCAGATTCAATTGTTGATAGTTGTGACTTTGTTGCCATTTTACTGTTCATAGTTTTGATCTCCTTCTTTTTCTTAGATAAGTCCCTTTAATATTTCATATAATAGGGGCTTGGTGATGATGAACCACTTTAACTTGACCTTATCTGAGAAGCACTTTATCTGCCCTTCCATTCTAAATGACAGCTTTGCTGGATAGAGCAATCTTGGATGTAGGTCCTTGACTTTCATGACTTGGAATACTTCTTTCCAGGCCCTTCTTGCCTACAAGGTCTCTTTTGAGAAATCAGATGATAGCCTTATGGGCACTCTGTTGTAGGTGACTGTCTCCTTTTCTCTTGCTGCTTTTAAGATTCTCTCCTTATCTTTAGTCTTGGGTAACTTAAGTTTTGAAAGAACTGGCTTTTGTAGTGAGATTCACTTTTAGCTTGATGACTGTGGTTTAATCAAAGGAAGATCACTATGTATCTGTTCTATAGTCCTTTTCTAATATAAGTAGTTGTTTTCTTCACAGTCTTCCAGATTTCTCTTCTCGTAGGTGAATATATTTTTACTATAATAGCATTTTTGTTATTGTTCTGATTTATGCATATATACATATTCAACAATTTTGAAAGTTACAAAGAATAAAAATAATTTTCTGTAATTCTACCATCTAGACCACTGGTTCTGAACCTGGGCATTTGATGGCACAGGGGGCATGCAGTGATGCACAGAGACATTGTTGGTTGTCGCAGCTGAGGGCGGGGTTGGTTTTGGCATCTAGTGGGTAGAGGTCAGGGCTGCTGCTAAACATCCTGCGGTGCACAGGACAGCCTTCAACAAAGAGCCCAAAGTGTAACTGTGGTGAGGTCAAGAAACTCGGATTTAGGCGTCGCAAAACTATGATGTGCTTCCTCTGTCTGTCTACTCGGCATATAGTAAATCTTGTAATAATCAAATATTTTTAAATGGATTTTATATATAAAATATATTTTAACCATATATTTAAAAATACTTGTGTCATCTCTAGTGCTTTATAAACTCTTCTTTTATTTTAAAACCATATCACAAACATTTACTATGTACCAAATACCTAAGACAAGGTTTTTTTAGTGTCTTAACTTTTTTAATGACAATTTTCAACATATAGAATACAGACAAAATCATATACTAAAATCTCAAATACCTGTCATCCAGCTTCAACAATTATTGACCCAGTGGCTGTCCTACCTGTATTTTGATACCTGTTCCACCCTCCCATATTATTTTGAAAAACTCCCAGTTATCATATTTTTTATCTATAAGTATTTTGATATGTACACTAAAAGATGAAGATCTGTTTTAAAAACAACTTTAATAAAGCTCCATAATATTCTATGCTAAGAATGCATTATAATTTACTTAACTACAAGCCCGCTTTTGAGTTTTGGGGTTGTTTCTAGTTTTCTCCCTACAGTATTGCTTTTGTTTCGATCTTCCGATGGCAGAGTCTCTTGTCCTACAGGTGAAGTAGCAAGTGTGCAAACTAAGCAAGGCAAGAATGAGCACCAGACCCTTAATTTCATTAAACACTGTGTAACTGGTAAAGATTAATGTACATATCTCTTGCTAATTCTTTCCAATTACTTAGTTCATATAAATTCCCAAGCCTGGTTAATTATGCTGAAGTCAGGCAGTAATTTTGAGTGGTGCTCCGACAACAAGGGAATTTTCCTGGCATAACCTTGCCCTCTCACACAGACTCACAGCGCATTAGGCCCTCAGCCTGCAGTCCATTCATTTTCCGCTCAGGCCTAATTGCTGCCGACTGGCTGCCACAGGTACCTGGATAGCCTGCGTTTAAGGAGGCAGGGACTTGTGAGAACAAATAAGGAAAGATTAATTGTTTGTTTTGTTCCCTCCCAAGAGAAATGTGGGTGCTTAATCAAGAAAAATAATTTCTTCTGTTGATTTGGCTTATTTGAAGAAAAGATAATTGTGTAAAGGTGGATGCAAAATGATGCCTTTTATAAGAGGTATTGCCACTTACCTACACAAGGGGCAAGGATACAGGGAAATAAATGTAAGACACTGATGAAATGGATGAGGATGGCTCACATTTCTCATAGTAAGTAATCTGGCTGTTGGGCTTTTATTTGTACCAATAGTGGTAGCTAGTATTGTCATTTGTTTTGTCTGGTTCTTCGGAAATCTAATCAAGGAGACAATAGTGTGGAAAAAAATCAACAACACTTTTCCAAATTGTTCTTAATTGCTGGAGTACAAAGTGAGCTAAATGCGGTGATGTTTCCAATTAAAGAACCTGTTTCGAGCAAGCACTATTAAATCTATCTTTCCCATCTGATAAATAAGCGATCAAAGAGTGGAGCAGATTAATTGAGAGCAATTAGTTCCAGATTCCTTAAAATAGGTAAAGAGAACCAAGCCTATTAAAGATTTTTGGCAATTTTTGATATGATAACTTGTACCATCTGGCCAATCAGAAAAGGAAATTGATTAAATGTTACCATACTGATTATGGTTTTTAGCAGCAAAAAAAAATTTGCTTTCACAAATTCCAAGTTATATGAAAAGGACTTTTGATATTTGACCCTAGAATTTGGAAAGGAGAAGCTGAAGAAATTAAGAGAGACGTTTGTATTGTTCCTCTGGCAGGAAGGGAGAGAGCTGCAGACACAAGAGTGTCCACACGAGGTAAGAATCAGCAAAATTCTTCCATAGAAGACCCGCTATAAATATTTTCAGTATGTGGGCCATATGGCCTCAGTCACACTACTCAAGTCTGCCACTGTAGTGTGAAAGCTGCTGTAGATGATACGTAAACAAAGGAAAGGTGCTCCAATAACATTTCATTTATAAAACTAGGCAGCAGGCCAGATTTGGTCTTTGAGCTATAGTTGACCCCTAGACCTAGAAGTTGGTGGAAGGTTGGGGTGGATGGGCAATCCCAGAGGGCTGGAATGGAAAAGCATAGCCTATCAGGTAGATGTGGGTTCAGAGTCCTGAACCTCCATTCACTCCTGTCTAAGCTAGGGTAGTGCATTAACCTCTCTGAGTACCAGTCACCTTTCCTGTAAAGGAGGATAAGAAGGTGTACATTATAGAGTTGTTAATGAGGGGTTATGAACTAACACACGCAACATGTTATCCAATGCAATACATAATACATTGAAATAGAAGAGGCGTACAGCATTCTGACCTCAGGTCTGGGCCATATTTGACGTGTACCTTTTGTACTCTTTTTACTCAAATCCTAGAATATCCCTAGGATTGCAAGGAGCCACAAGGGCTAATGTTGATAATTATTTAGACATGAAAATTCAATTAGAAAATATTCCTTCAGGAATCACCTCACCAGTTCAGCTAAAGCCATCACTAATTTAAAATGAAGTTTTCAAAACAATGCAACCTAATGTTACTAGGAAGTTCTGATGGAGTCTTTTATCCATTCACTCATTTACTCATTAATTAATAAAATAAACATCTTTTAAGGACTGTTCTGGGCCAGATGCTCTGCATGGTGTTTGACATTTATTATTGGGTTGGCCAAAAAATCCATTTGTTTCTTTTCCATACAATGGCTCTAGTAGTGCTTAGTTGTCTTTAACTTCATTCAAAACAATTTTGTCAGGTTGTGTTGTGACAGCTGTCATATCAGTGTGTATTTTCTAAAAATATATAAAAATTGGTGAATTTTTGTGTAGCCACTTTAATATTGAAAATGAAAGAAAATACACATTTTTGACGTTATACTTTATTCAGGAAAGTTAAAAATGCAACTGAAATGCAAAAAAAAATTTGTGCATGTATGGAGAAGGTGCCGTGACTCATCAAAAGTGTCAAAAGTGATTTGCAAAGTTTCGTGCGGGAGATTTCTTGCGGGACGATGCTCCACGGTTGGGTAGACCAGTTGAAGCTGATAGAGATCTAATAGAGACATTAATTGAGAACAGTCTACGTTGTACCATGCAGGAGACAGCTGACACAGTCAAAATATCCAAATCAATAAAGTTGTTGGTGAAAATGAAAACTGTGTCTTTTATTTTACTGAGAAAAACTAACAGACTTTTTGGCCATCCCAATATTTCACAGTCCTCAGCATCATCTCACTGAGCAGCAGTATCTGGTATTGGAAGCCAGTCTGCCAAAGTGTGTACCATATTGTATAGGATGATATGTGTAAGCCTGTCTGTAGAGTACCTCCAGTTTCCTCCATAGGCAAAATAGTAGCAATCAGCAGGCAAAACAGTTTTAACTTTTTTTAAAATTATATTTTATTGATTATGTTATTACACTTGTCCCATTTCTCCCCCATCATTCCCCTCCACCCTTCACATCCCCTCCCACCCACATGCCCCCCTTTAGTTCATGTCCATGTATCATAAGTTCTTTAGCTTCTACTTTTCCCACACTATTCTTGCCCTCCCCCTGTCTATTTTCTACCCACCGTCAGTGCTACTTATTCTCTGTACCTTTTCCTTCTCTCTCCTCCTCCCACTCCCCTGTTGCAAACCCTACATGTGATCTCCATTTCTGTGTTCCTGCTCCTGGTCTAGTTGTTTGCTTAGTTTGCTTTTGTTTTAGGTGTGGTTGTTAATATTTGTGAGTTTGCTGTCTTTTTAACTGTCATACTTTTTATCTTTTTCTTAGATAAATCCCTTTAATATTTCATATAATAAGGGCTTGGTGATGATGAACTCCTTCAACTTGACCTTATCTGGGAAGCACTTTATCTGCCCTTCCATTCTAAATGACAGCTTTGCTGCATAGAGCAATCTTGGGTGTAGGTCCTTGCCTTTCATGACTTGGAATACTTCTTTCCAGCCCCTTCTTCCCTGTAAGTTGTCTTTTTAGAAATCAGCTGACAGTCTGATGGGAACTCCTTTGTAGGTGACTCTGCCTTTATTCCTTGCTGCTTCTAGAATTCTCTCCTTTATTTGAATCTTGGCTAATGTAATGATGATGTGCCTTGGTGTGTTCTTCCTTGGGTCCACCTTCTTTGGGACTCTCTGAGCTTTCTGGAATTCCTGGAAGTCTATTTCCTTTGCCAGATTGGGAACGTTCTCCTTTATTATTTGTTCAAATAAGTTTTCCACTTGTTGCTCTTCCTCTTCCCCTTCTGGTACCCCCATAATTCGGATGTTGGGACATTTAAAGATGTCCTGGAGGATTCTAAGCCTCTCCTCATTTTTTTGAATTCTTGTTTCTTCATTCTTTTTTGTTTGTTTCTTTCTTTCTTCTTTCTGGTCTATTCCATTGATCTGAGTTCTGGTTTTCCTCCTATCACTATTGGTTCCCTGTGCGTTTTTCTTCATTTCACTTATTGTAGCCTCCATTTGTTCCTCTAATTTGCAGCCAAAATAAACCAATTCTGTGAGCTTCCCAATCACCAGAGCTTTGAACTGTGCTTCTGATAGGTTGGCTACCAGTGCTATGAGCTCTGCATCTGATAGGTTGACTACCTCCTGGTCGCTCAGATGAATTAGCTCCAGAGTCCCAGTCTGTTCTCCCTTTTGAGCCATCCTTGGTTTTGGTTTTTTAGTTTTTGTCTGGTCCTGGCTGTTACATAGTGAGGGGTGGAGGCTTAGGCGTTCACCAGGGCGGGGCAGCCCAGTTTCTGGGTTGTGATGCTGGATGTGGGGATGGGGTCTGAGGGAACAACAGTACTTGCTCCACTCTCTGCCAGATTTCAGTCACTTCCTCCACTTCCCCCAAGCGTACTGGACCCCTCTGGTGCTGATTCCCAGGTGGGTGGGTCTCCCCAACCAACTCTCCTGTGAGGCTGGGACTCCCTCCCGGCACCTCAGCCCCTACAAGTATTTTCAATGGGTGCTTTTAGGCTTCACTTCTCAGCGCTGGGGCCCTGCGTTGTGCAGTCTGTCTTGCTGCCTGTTTTCCCCTGGTTTATCTGTGCATGAATGTGTGTCCGTGGTCCGCTGCCTTTTATGCCCCACTTGGCCACCTGGAGTTCAGCAACGCTGCCACCTGTGCTCCCGTAGTGACTTCACGCCCAGGACCACCACTGGCTTATCCCACTGCGATCTGACTCCCCGGCCACAGACTCCACCCCTCTTACCGGTCTGGGTGAATCATTGTTGTTCAACTCCCACAAAATTCAGTTTTCTCTCTGTCCTCATTGGGTTTTCTTTTTTTGGTTCCATATTTTTGTTGTCCTTAATTTTGGTTGTGAGAGGAGGCACAGCATGTCCAGCTACGCCTCCATCTTGGCTGGAAGTCCCCAGTTTTAACTTTTTAAAGAGCCTGTTGATCATGTGAAAGGATTTAAAGAGTGCCGGTGTGGGAATCCTGTTCCTGGGGAGGCCCAGTGCAGACCTCTCAGTAGCAAGTTGCCAAGGTGCCCAGTGCACCATGACCCACTGGGTGCAGGAAGCAGTCATGAAACTTTTAGTTACATTTATTTTTTTATGTGATAAAGACGTGTTAAGTCTTATTGATACTGCTGTTCAGATGGTTACCAGCCCTTTCCTGAGTCCACACGTCCGACAGCCAGGCATCCATTCGGTGCCTTTGCCTGTTGTTCTCTATGGGGTATTATCTGCTTTCAAGTAAACTTCACAGAAGGCACCTGTGGCTTAACAGCAGTCCTGCAAAGAAACCACAGATTGAAGCCCTGGATGGATCGCTCAGTTGGTTGGAGCATCATCCCATAGCCCAAAAGGCTGTGAGTTTGACTCCCAGTCAGGGCACATACCTAGGGTACAGGTTCAACCCCTAGGAGGGGAATGTGCGGGAGGCAACTGATTGATTTTTCTCACATCAGTGTCTCTGTCTCCATCTCTCTCTCTTTGTCTCCCTCTCTCAAATCAATAAACATATCCTCATGCAGGGATTAAAAACCTGTCATAAGCAGTATAATTTAAAAAACAAAAAACACAGCTTGAAGACAAAGCTAGAAAACGCTAGCCCAGCGCGTCCGCAGCAGCAGGGGGATGTCAGCGCTGGGCTGGCACTGCTCTGCGTCCCGCGTGGTCTCCGTAACCCTCGCTTCACCGGCTCCCCAGAGGAAAGGCAGGTCCTCAGAACACCAAGTGAGCAAGTAAGTGGCCCGAGAAAGAACGCAGGTCTCAGCAAGAACATGTGGGACATGGAGGTTTGAAAAAGTTGCTATTATAAAGGGATTTTGTTGCCAGAATTATGATGTGTAACCTAAAATTCCCTCCTCTTCCTTAAAACTCAAAAACAGAATTTTCTAGCCTGCTCAAAATTTATTTTACAAGAAGAGTTTCGGTGGGTCTTAGACCCAAATTTTTCTAAATGTGACATTTTCCAGTTGTTCCATAAGAACAACTGTGTGACATCAAGAAAGAAGGGAATTTCTTGGCCAAATCTCATTAAAAAGTCTTCATGTTATTGTAGAAAAGAATTGGAAAAATAGTGTTATGATTTAGTTAGTGCAGCTGTTGGATCTTCTTGTCTTTGTGTGATATTATTTTCAACAAAGGCAGTCCTTACAAGTAAATATCTATGGAATAAACAGTTTTCAGTTATCCTTGAACATGATGAAAAACACTCACTGTGCTCCCACCTGAGAGGGTGTTCAGTCATGCCACTGTCATGTTAGAATATTGCCCTCTGCAGTTTTTAGTAAGAACAAAACATTCTTTGTATCATTGATAAATACATTAAAATAAAATTTGTTTTAAATATTATTTCATCTTGTACTCCTTTTGTGCATGCTTTAGATAGTACCTCATTAATACAGTAGTACCTTTATGTTGTGTAAAGTTAAACAAATACATATATGTTAGGGTGAAGCTCAGCCCTTCTCATCTGGGAAGTGTATGGTGGGAAGTGTGAGGGAGGTGCTGCTCTAGCAGGGCTCCCCGACCTCCGGGCCTCGGGTGGGTGTCCGTCGGGGCCTGTTAGGAGCCCGGTCGTGCAGCAGGAGGAGAGCCTGAATGTAATGCAGTTGGATCATCTGAAACCATCTCCCACCCCCCAGTCCATGGAAAAACTGGCTTCCATGAAACCAGCCTTTGGTGCCAAAAAGGTTGGGGACCACTGCCCTAAGGCACTGCTTCATCTTCAGAAGAACTCCATTTCTGTGTATGCCATTGTGATTTTTAGAGAGAGTGGAAGGGGGGGGGGGGAGAGAGAGAGAGAAATACCGATGTGAGAGAGAACATTGATCATCTCGTATGCTCCCTGACTGGGACTGATTAAACCTACAATGTAGGCGTGTGCCCTGTCTGGGACCTGAACTGGTGACCTTTCACTTTGGGGAATGAAACGATGCCCAGCCAACTGAGCCACACCAGTCAGGGCCATGCAGCGTGTGTTAAATAAAATAGCATACAGTGTGTTTAGAACTTTTTTTTTTTTTTTTGAGGATATTCTTCCTGCAGTATTCATTTGTAATTTATTAAATGATGTACTCTATTTCCAAAATTTTTTATTTTAAAAGACCTTTTCCAGCTCAGAATTTGGCAAACTCTCATCCTGCTTATGGGCCACACATGTTCGGTTATTTTCAGGCTAGATGAAGAGCCTCACTTCCACATACCTCGGTCTAGAATGAGTTCTAGGGTGGCAGTTAAGATCGAAAGAAAGTCTAAGACCTTTTAAAACATTCCCTGGCTTTGCCTTCTCTCCTGTTTTTGGTTCCTATTTACAAAATGGGTATTGGTTTGTAAAAATATTTTTTATTTTTCCACAGAGGATGTTTGCATCTTCAGTGGGAATTGTGGCTTTTTTTCTGTTTTCTCTGTTCCCCAATCCTCACAGTGATTTCTCTCTTGTCCCAGAGTGCCATTCATGTAGCTGATACACGAGTAAATTTTCTTTCTTTCTCCCTCACGCACCTGAGCAGGAGGGTAGGACAATGACATCTGAACAGAGGATATGATGTTGTGTTACCAGTGGAATTGGGGGCTCTTGTGGTGTCTAAAGGAATGGAATTTCCTGAGACCTGCATGAGAGGATGTGGTTCTGTTACATGGTTTATGGATAATGTACAGTTAATAGGGTTCCCCTCCTGACTTCCCAATGTCCCGTCTCTGTCCATCTCACCTTGGAAGAAGTCGGATCTTGTCTTCAGAAGGGCCAGGATGAAGGCCAGTGCCCAGAGTTTACGTACCACAGCCCAGCATCCAGCTAGCCTGGTGTGTATTTCTAGCTGCAGCCCATTGCTGTGCTTTTGTATCCAGGCTCCCCTGTAGAGGCCATGGGCCGAGTGGCTGCTAAGGCCATGTGGCAATGGAGAGAACATATGTGCATACTATGCAAATTTAGGTCACGAGCAAAAGAGAGAGCTTCTTTGTTCCCCTGGGGTTATATTAGCTTGCACTTGGGACAGACCACCTGGTCTTTGTCAGAATGACCGATCAACTCCCCAAGTTTCCATGGGCTTTGGATAGTGTCCATCCCCTAGTTAGACTGACAGGCCTCTATGGTCCAGCACCTTCCTCTGTACCCTGCAACAATCCTGTACTGGAGCAGGAAAGGAAGGAGTGTTAATTCCCTTGGCGGGCCACAAGCTGTAGTCCCCTGAAGTGTAAAGCTGTAGCTTCCTGCCTGAGCAAGCAGGCTTCTGCTTCCCAGTTTATTAAGCTCAACGTCTAGTCCTTTTTGCTCTCCTTCTCAATATCTAGGTAAACATTGACAGTAACAGTTGAAACTCTGATCGTCTGTCTCTGTTACTGTTTCAAACCATTCACAATAGGAGACTAACCCTGTATACCTCATGCCTCACTGAGACCATTTTTATATTCTACATACCCAACCAATTTCCTCACCACCATACCCAGGATGCTCTTTAGGCTTATTTCTAGTATTACTGATATTTGCTTTGTTATCGCCCTGTTGGAGACCTTTTCCACAAAGCCTCTTTACTAAATATTTTGGAAAATCTGGGCCTTTCTGGGTCATTCTTAGGTTCCTTTATAAAATCACTGCCTTCCATAAATATAGTCCCATGACTATGCCCTGGAAGCTTCTCACATTTAGTGGAAGGAGTTACCTTTTTTGTTGGTCATCCCCACTGTCATTACCATTGCTTAGTACTCTGTTCCTTTCTCCAGGGTTATTGTGGTAGTTTCCTCATTAGCTCTAGCTACTTCACCTTAAGGTGATATTCCTTCTCAACTTCATCTTTGATCATACCCACCAACCACAAAATTACTTTATGGCTCCTTGTCAAATGCCAAATTGTGGTATCCCTAGGCCAGGGGTTCAGAATTTCAGCCTATTCTACATGTAACTTGTGTGGCAGCCACACTAACTCACTGCCTGTCCCCTTACGTAGCCCCGGTGTTTACTGTACCCTGTATACCCACTTCTCCCCTTTCTGTTTACCAAAGCATCCAGCAAGGCTCGTTTTCAGTACCTTCTCTTTCATGGGGCCTTTCTTGCTTCTCCACACTCAGATGTGATGTTCTCAAACTCGAATGCATCTTATTGACCATTATCCCATCACATTTTACCTTCTGTTACTAGAGTATTGATCTTCTCCACACCAGGTTATAGGTCCTATCTTCTATCCCTCTGGGCTCCCCACAACATCCCCTAATTTTAGCTCAACCCACCCTGACTGCTGTCCCAAGACTATTAGATAATTTGGTCATGATATTTGATACCATCCTAGCCCTTTCTTTTGTTACACTTGTTATTCTGTTTGATACTTGGAACGTCATCTTAGACTCAGATGTAAGTAATGTCTACTTTCATAATGCAGTATTTCATTGTGTCATTCTCTGAGTTGGTAATGGTTTTTCTGTATTTTTTGATATGTGCAACATTTGAAGTAAGGCTGCACAAAATATTTTAAATTCTATACAGCAGAAAAGTCACCACAAATTCAAACCATAAAACAAATGGACTGAAAAAAAAAAAATGCTCAATACGTATGACAAAAGTCAAATTCCCATGATATGCAAAGAGATCACTCTTTGAAGGAAGATAATCCAATAGGAAAACAGGCAGAATTCTTTCATTAAAAAATAATTATAGTCAGTAAACAAGAGAAAAAACAGTTCATTATTATTTAGAAAATGGTCAATTAAAGTGAGATAACGTATGTATTTACAGATCTGCAGTGACTAAAACACAACCCTTGTACCCGTCATCGGTAAGGAGCACACATTCCCGTACAAGGGATTGCCAGTGGTGGCAGCCTTCCTGCTCTGTGAATTTAGTTCACAATTATTTTTGCATATTTAGGCAATGCTGGATGTAAGACATTTATTTTATTGCAATATAATCATAAAAATTGCCCAATAAGAGAGAGAATTGGCTAAAAGTATATTTGAATATTTATATAGTGGAAAGCTATATACTTATCTAGTACAAAATACTCCATAGCAGTTCAAAAGAATTCCGTAACTGTATATACTGATAGGAAAAGGAGCCCAAGACCTATGGACTGATGCAGAAAGAAGTAAGGGAAATTGTCCAGGGACATTGTTTTAAGTATTGCTTTATGTTATGATCAGTAACATTCACAATTTAGAGCTCTGTGAAGACCAAAATACAGGAAAATCTGGTAATCAAAGTTAGAGAAAACAAGCAAATACAAAACCTTTTTATGGTTGAAGTTTTGAAAAGCCTTATATAAGTATTTTAAAAAGTTGTTATTTATTCTCATAAGCAAGCACAACTTCCTATTGCCCTCCTTGGGAAGACAAATCACATGAGTTTAGTAATCCTACTGTATGTTCACTAGCCAAGTAAGAAATTTGCTGTAGAATCATAGGGATGACAGACACTTTCAGATGGATGCTATTTATTTTTCATTGGCACACAAAAGGTTGCTAAGCATCCCCTGGTCAGGTTCTGCCAGCCCTTTACTCTGGTAATTGCATTGTTCCACGTCTTTATCAAGGAATCCCTTGCTAGTAAGTTTTTGGGAGGGACAAGTGTCAAGGATGAGAAGCCACAATGAAGTGCCCGTACTGAGCAGAGATTACACTGCTCAGGTCATTCTACAGAACTTGTCAGTTTGCTGCCCAAATAAATGCTAGATCGCGTAAAACCTGGCGCACAGTGACCCCAGGAAGAAAAATCGATCGCAATTCATATTTCATACGTCCGTAATTGCTTGCGAAAGCATGGCAGCGGTTTGTTTGCAGAGCAGCTTTTCCTCTCCTGTTGTTCCCTTTCTTTTCTCGTTTCTAATTGTCATGCCTTTCACACGCTCTGCTTTCCCGTGACACAGAATTTGGGACTTATCCCCCTGCCCACATTACCATTCTTATTGTGGCACCCTGTACCGCGTTTGATCGTTGAACTGTAGAAGGGCATGGAGCATGCACTAGAAGTGGCTGTTTTGCTTTGAAATTCTTGAAGGTTTGGGTGTTTCAGTATGTGTTTATTTGCTTTGGTTTGAGGTGAGAGAGGGGGGTTGTGGAATCATCTTTCATCAGAGGAGTTACCTATTTTTTAGGTTTTTAAACATCAAAATTGAGGGGTCAGTTTGGTGTGTGGTTGTGATCGCCAATGCATTTTCATCAGGCCAGGAGACCCATAATGCCTGCTAACTTTGAAAAGCACCCAATCTGTCTGTTCTATCAAATCCTCGCTCCAACCCCCACCCCCCAACCCCCACCCCCACCCCAGCTCTTCCTCCTGTGAAGCTACTTTTGGATTCGTAGTCCTTCTGTGGACTGAGATGTCATAGGGCTGGAGAAAATGCTGCTTACTTTATGGATTACTGTTAGGTCAACAAAACTTTGGCAGCATTGATTAACTTGACAGTGAGTACAGCAGTACATTTATCACTTATGGCTGTGCTGTAGAAAATCTAATAAGAAGCAAACAATTCCCTTTAGAGCAGTACCAGGTTCACTGTGGCTGACGGTGCATGCACTGGAAATTTCTGCCTTTAAATTATACCCTGGCCACTGGTTGGGTCATTGGCTCAGAGCTACTGCACTCCTGTAGTCACGGTGCTGTTATTAATTTCATCACAGTTATTTGCCTTAAATAAATATTTAAATTGTTATATATATGCAGCGTGCTTTAAAATCTGAGTAGATGAGTTAGGTACAGTTCTAGAATGATGATTTTTAAATAAAAGCTGGACATAGAGAGTTCTATTGTATGAAGCTAGAAATTACAAGGAAATTACTTCCCACAATCAGTGCTATGTCACTTAATTTGTTTCGTAATGGAGAACTTGAGGGAAATTTTTGTCTCAGCTAAATACTTTGTCAAGGAAAGTATTCGTAAAAGTCTTTGATGTGAAATGAATACAAACGTAATGACAGGCAGTTGGTAAGATTTTCAATTTGTTTTTTTCTTCATACTAAAGATATCTCATTAAGACTTTTACTATTTATTTTCCTTCCTTCTGTGTAATAAAGAGCATTACACATTTTCCCCATATATGGTTTAGATCTTTAACAGTGAAGACAACATATGTTTACTGGATAACACAAATTACATATAATGATCAGAGAGGCATGTATAAGTGTGATGATTTCAGTAGATCAGGGTAAGGAATAAAACTGTGTTATAATATTTTTCTGGAAAACTACACAGTATTTGATTAATAGGTAACTCTTGTCATTTTTATAGTATACGGAACACCTGAAACCATGCTAAAAGAAAAGCTACCTTTTCAGGGGCGATTCTTATTTCACAGGCAATGATTTTCTTTTTATTAAGCTGCTTTTTAGACTTTCCAGAAAGATACCTATTTTACCTTAATTTTTTATTCCTGTGCTATGCTGAAATTCATAATTCAGCTGTTGAGATGTAGTTAAAATAGAAAAAAATTCAGGTTTTGTAGTGCTTTGTATTTCGATATGACATAGTCTTGAGTTGAGGGCTTTTATATGGTAGCATCTGTGAGGTGATACAGTTTTCTTTGTCGGGAGAGAAGTATTCTGCGTGAATCAATTGTCAAGAGGTTTAATATAATAAAGCAGCCTGTGGTATTACTAAAAGAAACTGTGCACAAGAAATTCCCAAAGCAGTTCATTTTTAAAAGAAAAACTGAGCTCACCTGAAACATGAGTGCATTGAAAACCAAACCCGAATAAGAGAACTTAGAAAGAGCTGGAAGGGTTGCTTGTCCACAAGCTCGCTTCAGTGGTCTCATCCAGTTTGTCTTTGAGATTCTAAAAGGCATATAAACAAAAATTACTTTTTCTTGAGCTTTGTGAAGTACTGGTTTGACTCAGTAACACTGAAGCCTGTTGAAGGTAGTATTTTGACTTAATTCAATGGGAATGTTTTCTCCTATTTAATCTACAGGGTAAACGTAATTTACTCCCTTCTAAAAGGGAGTCTTTTCTGGAAAAAGAGCCACGTCTACCACTGTGGATTTCAGAGGTTACAATCAGCGTACCCCCACCACTTGCCCTAGTGAACAGAGGCCAGGTATTGATTAACTATCACGCTGGCATCAGAACTACTCTTAGGATTCAATTTTTTTGTTGTTTTGCATATTTTATTGATCAAAGTGGTAAATGAGCATCAAGCGTGCAAGAAGACGATGAATTGTTTACTTGCATAAAATAACCTTTCAATAAGGGAAGATGCATGGCTTACACTCTGGTTCTGTTCTGCGGGCCGAAGCAGATGGCATTCAGCTGCTATTGATTTGCTTCCATAGTTAAGGAGCAGCCTGCAGCCCTGCGTGCCCACTGCATTGTGAAAAGGGGTGTAGATTTGGGGACCGGGAGGGAAACCAAAAAGGACTGACTAACCAACCCTCCCTAAAATCTTAAGGAAAAAAAGTCCTGTTTAGAAACTGCAAATACCCGCTTAAATGACAACCCGAATTAATGTAATCATCAGATGTGTGCTGGTGCTTTGGGAGAACATTGTGGTCATCACTTATGCAGATGTCTCCAGTGCATAACAAATAGAGTAATAATCACAGAATACTAATGTTAAGCATGTCCCATTTTTAAAAACTAAATGAAATCTTTGCCCCCTGGCTTTGGGGTAACATTAGGTAATCTTCAGATACCGTGAAAGGCCCAGCGCTGGGCCACCTGGCCTCAAACATGAATGCGCGTGTAAGTTGGGCTGACAGCCCCCTTATTTACCGCTTGTGCCGTCTCCATTTGCACAGCAGTCCACCCGCAGCCTGTGTCAGCGATCACATTTGGTTTTGAAGTGTCTTTCCATAATAGCAGTTACAGATGTTGAATTTATAAATATTTTCCTTCAAGCTGTGTCCAACAATGACTTTACATCTCAAAAACCGGGGGGTAGGCTGACCAACCCATTGGGGCTTGCTTTCCCTTCCAGGCTCATTAAATACCGAAAACCACTTGTCAAAAACAATGCGAACAAGTAGTGAACACATTCACTTAATAAAACATGTATTTGTTACTCAGTAATACATGTATCAGTCAAGCTTAGCTAAGTAACTTGATGTTTTTTGCAATTTGTGATTTTAATATAAGTAAAATACTCAACAAACATTTATAATGAAGCTGCTTGCAGAACTCACTAGGTCCTATTTCGTAAGCTGTTATTGCAGATGATTGTTCTAAAACCATTCCCGTAAATGTCATTCTTTATAATGTAAACACTTCATTATAGGTTATTTTCCTTATTTGTTGGGGGAGAGGGGCAAGTTCTCTTCACTTGATCCCAATTGGATCCCAAGTGAGTGTTAGCTCTGCCTCTTCCCTCCTCCCTGTACCCCTATCCTGGCAATAAAGATTTTGGGACGTGAATGTGAACTTAATTTATTTTCTTGTGTAACAAAAACCAGTTGCCTTTCACATTTCTTTCTCTTCTCTTTTTTTGGTATGAGAAAACACAACTAATTTCCCAAATCTTTCACACAAGGGACAGGCTTGGGGAGCAAAAGGGGTTTGAGGTGAAAGAGGCTAACCTGAAGGCTGATGTGTCCAGTCAGTGGTGTGTCCTTATTGGCCGTAGCTGTGTTTTGCTCACCCTGCGCCCTTCCACTATCTACTACGATGAAGAGAGTATCTACTCAGCACTTTCCTGCAAAATCCAAGCTTTCATGTCCAAGGTAGGGAGAGAAGACTAGTTGGCATCAGGTCTGTCAAACTTGAAAGTTAGGAGAAAAAAGAAGCCCTTCTCTTAGTACTCTCTGCGGTTGGTGAGCAGGACAAGGCTGGGAAAGGAGAGCTATGCCAGGCAGGGCCCGTGACATTGGCGACGTTCGTGCCCTGTTTCAAACAAGAGCTGTGTCCACAAGGCCAAGAGGTAATCGGCAAACAGGATATGCAGATCATGTTGTAGGAGAGAGCTTAGAATGCTTCAGAACCAGGCTACCAACTCTCCATCGGCATGCCAATGTGTTCATTATGAAAGAAAGAAAAGGAGATTATTAAGGTTAGGACTGACTGGCTCATTAGATAATTGGAGGTTGTTATTGAAATCTACTTAAAATTCCTCATTTTTGACTTGTCTTAATTCAGGTAAAACAAGTCATTTGGGCCCATTTAGTATGTGTTTAGTAAACAAGTACTATTTCTGTCTGACATACAATAGTGTGTACAAAAAGTAGCATGTTTAATTCAACTTTTATTAGAAAAAATATACTTTGCCCCATTCTCTTGGCAACACCTGACACCAAGAAAAAGTTGGTGAGCATGTTATGGTATGTATTTAGCCAAATCAACTCACATTTAGACTCTTGAATGTGAGCTACAGGAGATTGAAAAGACAGAAAAAAAAATACACATTATTAATTGCTTTACTGAGGTATAAGCTATATACCATAAAATACACAGATTATAAGTATACAACTCAATTGATTTTAGCAAATTTATAGAGTTGTGTGACCATCAGCACAATCCAGCTTTAGAACATTTTGTCACTCCCTGAAATTTTCCTCATGCTCCCAGAATCTACTTTCTGTCTGCACAGTTTGAGCAACTTTTATTATAAATTTAAAAAATCAAATACATGTCAACAATTGGTGGTGCTTCTCTTTTCTTATTTATTAGTCTTTGAATCTTCACTGACCAGTCTTCAGATTTGGAAGGTGACTCGCCCTTGAAATGTGTACCACTCTGAAAAGTTACGGCTGTATCGTAACAGATGGCTGTTGGAACCTGCAGTCCCAAACGATCCAGTGAATGAGGTAGAAGCTAGGAAGTGGGAAAAAGAAAGGCAGAAACAAAGTCATTTAACTCATTGTGTTTGTGCCTTAGTCACTCCCTTTGGGACACAGATTTATTTTCTAAGGGAGAGTGGCTGGTAGATTGTAAAAATTTTGTCCCTGACTCCTAAGTAGTAGTTGAATTCTGCAGGGAAAGAGAAGGGAAACTTACATTTGTTGAGCATCCGCTGTGTTTCAAGAGCTTCCAGGGCTTTCTGTGTGTGGTGGAATTGAACTGAGGAGCTGTTGTGTCATATCCAACTGCCACTTAGTCACCTGGTGAAGATCGCAGTCCCCTTTGTTTTGAGCAGTTGTTCTAGCACTTGTTCAATCATACTCCATTTAGTGTGTAAAATGTAATGAGTTGCAGCCAATTAAACTACTTTATGTATTACAAAAATTAAGAATTAGAGGCAACTTAATTATTTGTGCTACCAGGAAGGAAAAAGATCTATGGGTCATCTAAACGGTAAATGATAACAAAGCATTTCTCATGGGATGAAATTTTATAGTTATCAAAATATGTAATGAACTGTTAACAAATGAGAAAAAGATGCTAATGTTTAGGAGATATTTATTGAGCATTTACCATGGCAGCTGCCTGGCACAGAGCAAATTGCTGATGCATAATCTGTGCCTTTGAGGAATTTGCTATGGCCACTCAGCTATCTAAACAACTAAAATGTTAATATGTGTGTAAAAGAAATTTGCACAAACACTAAAAGGAGATCAATTTGGTTTGTTCTTTGGGTGGTTCTGAGAAATTACTTAGCTTTCACCAAAGCATTTTAGTAAAATAAAAACTGGCATTAAATTTAACAGTAAAAATAACAAAGGTTAAGTCCATCCACAGGAGATTTTCTTGCATTATCTACAATGGATAATACATGATGTATTTACCTAAGCATCACTGTTTCAATTTGAAAAATGTTAACTCTTTTTTAAAGCTATTTCAGTAATAATTATAATAGTAGTGACATTAATACAAGGTATCAATAGTTATTGATCTGCTTCTCCAAATACAATGATAAATTTAGGGTCCAACACAAATAACGCCCCTTTTTTAATACAAAATCTGTTATTACAAAATCATAAGCATGTAATTCCATAACATAACAATATCACACTCAAGCATACCATATGACATTTTAGGTGAAATGTTCAAGTTAAAACTGTAAATTATTACCTATCAACCACACTCAAGCATGTCTTACTTCTGCTGGACCTTATATTTATTTCCAAAACTCATCTATCAATTTCATTTAGAAATTGAGGAAGTAAGGCTAAAAGAAGGTTCTATTTCTAATAAATATTTACTTCTCATTTACTCAAAAGAATAATTATTAAATTAGCCCCAAAGATAGAAATAAATGAAATTCATATTATTCCTAATAAGGAGTTCAAGTGAACTTCCTCGATATTGTTCATCACAGGTACAGTAATTCTGGTTGTATTTTGATTATTCTTCCACTTCCATTCCCTTCTCTGTTTTCTCTTGAAAGCAATACAATTTTAATTTTGCATATCCCGCTGACTTTTACATAACTGAAGGGCATCTTATATAGTCTCTCTTTTGTTCTTTCCCAGCCTTAAGAATATTTAACAATGTGATTTTTAGATGTTTTTGAATGTTCGGTTCTATCATATGTCATATGCATAAAATAACCATTTTTTTAAACGATTCTGATCATCTCAAAGTGAAATCCACCTGAGTTACTGATCAAGGCAGACTTTCAGGTCAAGGCCAGGAATTTAGCTTACAATGTTAGCATGGCTGCCTGTCCACACTTCGTCAAGGTCCTTCAAACACAAGCAGCAAAGTAACCAGCAGTTATTTTAAAACTATGATTGTATTGCTGCTATTTTTATTTACAGTGAAGTAGATATATTTGAAAAGATGTACTTTGGGATTGACTAAATATTCTTATTACCGGTGTAGCCACTGATCAGATTAATCACAGAAGGCCACTGAGATCCTTTGGTTTGGCACAGCATTAGCATCCGTGTTTTTTCCCAGAGTAATCCCTATCTGAATCAGCAGTGAAGAAATTCCTATCCTTTCTAAACTGGGTTAGTGGTAGAGAGTTCAAACACAGGTACAGATTCATCCCTCTTCTCTCCGCAGCCAGTTCCCCCCTTACATGCGTATGATCACTGCAGCGATCTGCTGAAAGTCTTAACTTGAAATGTGTATTTTTCCCTTTAGATTTTTAGAAAATTAATTTTTAAGCTCTTAAGCATTTTGAAGTGTATTCTAAGAGCAGCTTCCTAGTGGAGCTGGGGATATCTAAGAATAAAGAAGCTCCTAAAAATGAGAACATTAACCCCAAATGCACTGAATTCCCTGACCGACAGTCTTGCATTCTCCAGCTCAGACTGGAAGGGGCCCCTGCTGTTTAACGTAATTAGTTTCAAAGGGAGTTTACTCTGACCCAAAAACCGTCATAAGAAAATATCAGTGAGACAAAACAAGAAAAGTTAGCACAGTTGGGAAGCTTCATTTCGCTGCATTATTCATATTCAGGGGCGTGCTTTAGGAGTTCTATTTGATGTCTGGTTCAGTTGTTTTATGGCTGCAAAATTGTGCTCAAGACAAGATTGCTCTGGTGAATAGCTGTTTTCCTCTTCCTGAAACGAAGACATGGTGAGCTGTGTTTAAAAAAAAAAAAAGAAGTAGAAATTATTCCAAATTTAACAATTGTTTTTAGCACTTACTGTGATAAAGAGATTTAGAAATGAAAGGCAAATTAAGCTTGTTCATTTTCAACCTGTATTTTTGTTTTTTTTTTTTTATTAAAAAGTGTGCTGAATAAGGCTGTTTCCAATTTCTCTTTTTATCCTCATGGATGTTTACCCTCATTAATGAGCTGCGATAAAGCAGTTGAAAAGGGGCTCATCTGAGTCACAGGGTGAGTCTGACACCAAATGGCAGCATCCCTCTTCTGTTTGGTTTATTGTTCACAAGACGCAGGTGGGCAGTTGCTTCTTTTGTTGGTAGTTGGTCATAAGCTGCATCATCTAGTCTCATGACCCTCCTTATCAGTTTGCTTCTGCCATCCTCCTTCCTTGAGTGTGGCTTAAATATTCAGCCACACCTTGGCTGCAGAGCTTATAGGACGGGCTGTAGGTCATCTCTAGCCAGAGGGTGAAGGGGGCTGGGCTGATCCTTGAAGGACCAAAATGTGTGAGAGAAGGAACCACAAGAACCCTTCAGGGAGAGAGTGCTGCAAGGAATAGTGTGAGACCTGGCTGTTCAGCTCACCCGCCCCTGTCCACCTTGGAGGATCTGGGCAGGGTGTTATTAAGAAGGGAAGCAAGTCATTTAACATCTCAGAATTAGTTTTCTCAGTCTCAAAATATTCTTGATCTTACTTACCTCAGAGGTGATGGTAAGGATTAAGTGACCAGCTATCTATGAAGGCACTTAGCAAGTCATACAATATTATGTAGATATTGGATATGACTATTTTTCTTAGCAAATGCCTTGCTTAAGTTCCTACCTGTCTATAAATCCTTGCTACAAATCTGTAGCAACTGGGCCTCCAGCTGTTTTTGGTCAAAACCTTGCTGCAGTGGAATTCGTTTCCTCCCAAAGTATAACATTCCATGGGAGACTTTAGTTATAAAGTTTCTCTTTATATTAAGCCAAAAATTCCCTTCTCAGTATTTACCTGTGCTGGCCCCGATTCTTCCTCTGAAACAACCCTTACACATTCAAAGCCCTGTCTTGGACGCAGAGGTAAAGGGTGAATGACGTAGCCCCTAGACCTGCGCTCTTGGAACTGGAGTTAAGTGGACAAAAACCAAGTAAACATATAAAGGAAATAATTGCTAGTGCTATAAAGGAAACAAATAAGGGAGCAAGAAGAAGGTTATCAGAGAGTGAAAATGAGTGCTTGAGTTTGAGTTTGAGTGGTCAGGGGTTACACTTCTGAGGTACTGTTTAGGCAGAGACCTAAGGCTGAGGATGGTAACTGTTGAGCATGAGAAGAAGGCTGTGGGTGGAAGAAGCATAGGATGGATAGATGGATGGATGGATGGATGGATGGATGGATGGATGGATGGATGGATGGGATGGGCGGGTGGATAGGATTAGATAGGCAGAAGAGAAAAAGGTTATAACTAAAGGACTAATTATTTGAGAAAGTCAAGAGGTGGGCTAAGAGACAGAGTGTAACCAGAGGAAATGGCCTCTGAGAGAAGGAAGGGCACCTACCCTAATACGGCAGAGGAAGGAAGAGAAGTTGATGGAAAAATAACGTGGGCAGGAGAGTACATGGAGTGAACATGAGGGACATCAAACTGGGTGGCTTCTGTATTTTCACTGAAGTGTGAAGTGTGGTCATCAGCTGAGCAGGAGGGTGGGAGGTTCAAAACGAGAGAAAGGTATGAAATGGGTAAAGGTGGTTCCTATGGAATCCACAGTGATTCTCAGGATGTGGTTCCTGGACCAACAGCACCAGCATCGCCTGGAAACTTGGGAAGTTTTTTTGAAATGCAGATTCTGAAGCCCCACCCCAGACCTACGCGCAGAACATGGAGGTGGGACCCAGCAACCTGTGTTGTAACAAGCCCTGCAGGTGATTATGATGCTGGCTAAAGTTTGAGAACCACTGTTCTAGAGAAAAGTAGAAGGCAACTCTTTGTGAGTGAGAGCTTAAATTGAAAGTGAAACCAGTTTGTTTGTATTGTGTGGTTTTCTCACCATGTTTAGCAGCTTGGGTGAGGCGTGGGCAAAAGATGCTAGGATTCTTCCAGAACTGTTCGTGTCCTAAGTACAACAGAGAGAGAGGGCTGATGGGGTTAGAAGCATTTCAGGGAACTGATCGCAATGGTAGATTATGGAATGTTAAACTGGACCAGGAGAGCAGGAAAGTCAGAGGGGGCTGATGGAAGTGAGAAAGCTCCAGATCAAAGGATTAGGGGTCTCTTGATAGTAGAAGGGCAACACTATTGCGAAGAAGAGCTCTATATAGCGGAGCTAGGTCATGTCTGAACTTCCTCCCCCATAGAGATAGAATATGGCTGAATGAGTTCTGTGCAAAAATTCAGTAGAACAAATACTTTGACCTGTGTGTGTGTGTGCCTTAGTCCATACATTAATAGGCCAGGAAGTTACAACATAATTGGATTACATACAAAGCCCAAGCATTTTATAACAAGTTAATAATGACACAAGTAAAACCGTGTAAGCTGTGACCAGTGTGGCTCAGTTGGTTGGGCGTCATCCCTGCAAGGCTGAGTCGTTGGTTGGATTCTGGGTCAGGGCACATGCCTGGATTGCAGGTTCAGCCCCCAGCCAGGGAGTGTGTGAGAGGCAACTGACCATTGTTTCTCTTTAACATCAATGTGTCTCTCCCTTTCTTCCCCTCTCTCTAAAAATAAATAAATAAAATCTTTAAAAAAACATATAAGAAAATGTCTTCTTTCATTAAATCAGCTATTTAAATTGTTCAACTTCTGTAATGGGTTATTTTTGTTCATCTTATATTCCCACTACTACTAAGAATAATAATAATATTAAATAATAATATTTATTAAGTGCTTGCATTGTGCCAGGCATTGTAGCAGTTTCTTTACAGGCATGAATCTTCTTCAGCATGACTACAGCCTCTGAGGTAAATACCATTATTGAGCCTGGTGAAGCTCAGAGGACCTACAAAACTTGCCTAAGATTAAGTCTAAAGAATTTAAGTAAATAAATGGTTCGAAAGTTCATACAGGTCTTATAAACTGAAACCACCTACCTCCCTGCCTCCTTTTTGGCCACACAGTTGGGACACACTAAGGGTGAGGGCGATTGAGTGGACCATGGCCTAGGGCATGGGTAGTGTATTGGCCTGACCCAGGGGGTGGCTGGTTGCGCATTGATCTTTCCTTTGTATCTGGCGGTACCTTTGTGTCTTCCCTGCTCCTCTGCCTAGTGCCAGGGGTGTCTGGCTCCTCAGCAGCCAGGGTACCAGGGACAGCCAAGAGCAGGAAGCAGAAATGAATCCAAATATGTTATCTGCAGATACTAGAGCCACATCTTACAGCTTTTTGTTATTCATTTAATTTGTTAGTGAATAGTGTTTCTCCCTGAAACTTGAGTACGATCTTTAAGATGTAAAACTTCTGCTTGAAGATGTATATAGTCATTTGAACTCACTAGAGTATCTTGCTAGCTCCCTTTAATTGCTCTTAATAGAAACCTGTTAAAAGATCATAAAATTTGTGATTAAAAGGACCTGATAAAGTAGAATTGTATTTTCTTTCACCAGCCAATGCTCAATTATTCCCCATTGCCCATTCTGTAGTGATTTGGCCTTTTTTTGTGAAATAAGTTTAATGAAACACTTTTCATTTCCATAGGGATACTGTCTGTGATTTATTTAATAGATTCAATTTGGTAGAATATTTTTCTGGATAATCAGCTTACATTTTTCTTTGTTCAGTCTCATCCCATTACCCATATGCTTGATTTCTCTACTATTCCTTCATACGTATTCTCGGCACTTGGTGTGTTCCGCAGACAAGCTTTTCACATATTGGTCCTTTTCTTGCTTTTTGTAGGCAGTGCAAGGTATGTGTAAACCTAATTATTTTTACATTTTTCATAGGCTATTCTTTATGCTGTGGACTTTTTTTAAAGTAGTGATTTAAAAATAGAATATCAGGGTTGGTTGATTTTTTCTTCCTTTTCCTTCCTTCCTTCCTTCCCTCCCTCCCTCCCTTCCTTCCTTCCTTGTAGTCTAGTCAGCACTAAACTAGTAAATTAAAAGTAGAATAGCAAAGCCTTGACCAGTTTGGCTCAGTTGGTTGGGTGTCATCTCACAAAGCAAAGCTCAGGAGTTCGATTCTGGTCATCGAACATGCCTGGGTTGCGGGTTCGGTCCCGGACAGGATGCATATGAGAGGCAACCAATTGATGTTTCTCTCCCTCTCTTTCTCCCTCCCTTCCCCTCTCTCTCAAAATAAATGCACAAAATCTTAAAAAAAAAAAAATAGAATAGCAGAGTGGTTTTTTCCTTCTCTTTTTTTGCAAATATTCTTCCTAGTATTCTGCTCTATGGACTAAAAGCAGGACTTTATGATCCACAGAGGCAAGAGGTAAAGCCAAAATGACAGCACTTAACTAAAATTGGTGTTTATTTTTCTCAAGCATATTATTTTCTCAGGCATTACCAGTGGTAGGTAATTGTGGGTTTGGGCTCAGGGGCTTCAGATTATCAGGGGTTGGATTGCATTGATTCTTTTGGCCTTTCCCTCATGATCACAGGATGGCAGCTGAGTTCAGAGATCATGCTCATATTCTGGGCAAGAGAGGAAAGGGATGGTGAGATGGGAAAACCTGAGCACCGACAGAGCCTGACCGTTCACTTGTAGGGAGCTGTGTTGGATCCGTCCCACCCAGTGGCATTCACTGACATCTTAGTGGCCAGATCTGTGTCATATAGCAAAGGGAGTCTGGGAAAAGTTGGGGAGGGAGGGGTGGGTTGTTATTGTCATTGTTTTTTGTTATTGTTGTTTTCTTGCCACCCTCCTCCCCCAGCAAAATCAGTGTTCCATTAATAAGAAAGAAGGGAAGAATGGATTCCGGTGAGGTAACTGACAGCCTGTACCATAGCCTCCAGAAGGCAGGGAGAGAGTTTGCATGTTTCTGCTTAAGGTGTAGAGTAGCTTTCCGTGCCAAAATTCTGTTCCTACTTGCCTGGGATATGTGGGAGTCTATCAGAAAAAGGCCGATATGATCTGGAAAACCCCCAGGAAAGGGTCAGTGTTCATTATTGAGTGTAATTCCCTGAATAAACATCTATCATTTAACTCCAAGATATGGGAGGATTTATTTCGATGTCAGATTTGGGAGAAGGGCTGGAGGATATGTTCTTTTTTCCATGGACTCAGAGAACAGTTTCCTGCTAGGACCTACTGCCCAGTGATTAGCAGCCATGTACATTCTACCTTGACTTTCTCATCTTTCTTGCTGTTGTGCTGCATCTCCCTTGGTATGGTCTCTCCGGGTATTTACTAACCCACCTGTGTTTATGTGATCAACTTCATTAATTGCATTTTTTGTTGCAGTCAAGAGATCAAAGGCCTCTTCCCTCCCCCTTTTTTAAAAATTATTTCCTACATTGATTTGTTTGTAACTTTAGGTCTATGAACCATCTCTACAAGGGCCACTTTTCATTCTTTATATCATTTGTCTGAGGACTTGCTTCTGCATCTTGAAATAAGTGTCTGTCTGTCTCACTCTCTAGCTATTTCCCGCTATGTGTCCCCACCGAGTGCCTTGTGCTATAATCTTTGCTCATCCAGAGTTTTTTAATTCATGTAAAACATTAATTGCGTAACTGCAGCATTTAAAGAGGAGACTCAATGTAGAGATTATAACTGGACACATATAAAATGGTGTCGAAGGTCTTCATTTAAAAACAAAAAAAAAGATATGTGCCCAGGACACTGCGTCTTAACCGTAATGTGCACCTAGGAAGGCCTCATCGTATAAACTGCAGCACAGGAAACCCATCTGTGCAGGAGCTGGGTCCGAGTGTGCAGTATGTACAGAAAGAAAGAGAATGCTAAATCAATCAGGGAAGTAAGCTAGGTAGTTGGGGGAATGTGTAAGGGACTTGAGAGAACAAATTGTTTTCAAGTACTTTAAACACTTTAAAACATCGATTCATCAGCGTGTGTAGGCTATGCTAATTATAAATCTTTCGTTAAAAACCAGTCTCCCGAGGCTCTGCAGGCAACATCTTACGAGTCTAGTTCTGATTACTGTTTCTTCTTTAAAGTAATAAGAAAGCACTTCCATAAGCATATTTTATAATTCATACTTAATGTAGTGTGTTACCCCGTTATTTGAATTACTAACTCGGTTTTGGTTTGCTTTGTAATACGATTTTATTCAAATGTGTTAGTCTCCTGATCTTGGTTTTGACTTACAGGTAAGTAGCTAGTTTATAATTGCTTTTAGAATTTGTTGTGGTTTTTTTTTTTCTGTTGGATCATCAAGAAAATAAAGTCTGGTGCTACCTTATCCTTTGAGTCACATTGTTATTCAACACACAGTTAGGTAATTTAAATGAACCAGAAATGTATAAAATGTGGCTTTAAAGTATTGTACCCAGTCAAAAAAGAACTGAGTTGGTCAGAGATCAGGTAGGTTATGAAATGTTATGAGGCCAGGCTGTTCTGGATTTTACTCTTGTTTTCATTTTTTTAAATGTAGGGCAGAAATTAATGGAACTTGTTGCCTTTGTTCCTCTGGGAGTCTTTATATACTTGTAAGAATTAGTTGAGATGTTAAGATAAATTTAAAATTTAAGGGAAATCAGAAATGTATTTTAAGGGAGTCAGTTTCAGTAGCTCCCTTAAATTTATCTATGGGATAAATTAAATTTATAAATACAGCAAAAACATATATATAGGGAAAGATAAAGGATTCCAATAAAATTCAGTAAGAAAAGAGCTAAACTGTGCAGCACAGAGCTGTTGCGCGTGCGGTCTATGTCACTGGTGTGCATGGAATGAATGAGTCGCTGAACCGTTGCATCAGTTACTCAGTAGGTTGGATCTGGTGAGACCTGGGTTCTGACCCTGACCATCTCCTAAGCCCTGAGAAACCTTACACAGGTGCTTTAGCCATTCTGAGCCCCAAATTCCTCAGAGGCAGAATTTGTAGAGTGATAGTGTCTCACAGTGTGATGAAAATTAAACAAGATAAAGAACCTGGCACAAAGTAGGCATTAAGTAAATATTGTTATAAACCGTATAACATTTGCCATATTTGGTAGGTTAAAATTGGTGAGAGTTTATGACTCAATCCCGTATTTATCACATCACATGAAATGATTCTGTAATTCTGCCCCCCCCCCCAAAAAAAAAAGAAACCTAACTTACCGGACCTGAGGGTTTAGGGAAAGTTTCCTAGGGGGGGTAACCATTGAGCTGATCTATGACAGGTAAATAGAAGTTGGCCACTTGAAAAGTGGTGAGAGGGGCATTTCCAGTAAAAGATTTACACGCTTGGAAAAGGTGTGAATAGGCTGGGGCAGACCATTCCAGCAGTGCTCTGTGGATAGCTTGGGCCTTACTGGCTGTTACAAACTCTTTGTAGCCAGAGGCATAGTGTACTGGCCTAGGACAATGTAGCCTTATCGAAAAAAGGTTTGCACATAGCACTCCAATATGTATACACATTTATTGGAACGAGAAGTTACATGCATGTACTACCAAAAATCCACACATTAAAAAAATTAAAAAGATTTCCTTATTTGTTTAATCCAAAATAGACATTCTAATATTTGTTTTCCTGAATCACAATTAATGGCCTTGCCTAACTTCCCACATGTCTGTCACCCCCTTTGGAGACCACTGGCATATGGAAACCACGCTGAATGTGGACAAAAGTTTTCCTAATTCTCTTCGACCATATTTTATGAGAATTCAGGATGTATATTTCCAGTATCTGCATGGTCTCAGAACCTCTATCTAAAATTTAAGGTAATCATTGGCTGTGATGTAATCACTGCAGATTATATCTTCTGGGTCCCAATCTGGAAACGGATTCCTAGGAGCAAAAGCAAATCCACTTAGAGTGGGGGCCACACCTTGGACCTGGCATGAACTATCCCACAGATACAGCCTTGCTGAAGATGCATTCATGGGTCAAAAGTACAAAACACAGAAGGAAATGAACAGCTGTGAGAGTCAACAAATCAGCAAGGTTAAATTCCAGGAACAAGTGAAAGGACAGTTTACTAGAAACCCAACATAAAAAGGTCTAATTGAAGGCGTAAGAAAAGATCAGGAGTCTAAGAAAAACGGATGAGGCGGATTTGAAAAGGACCCAAAAATGAAAATGTAGTCGTTAGCATTAACTCAGTGGCTTGATTCAGAAGCAGATCAGAGACAGCCAAAGAGGGTTCAGTGCATGGCCCCTGGAGCTGAGGAATACTCCTGCTGCTGCAGCTGGGGTCAGGATGTAAATCAGATTGTGTTATGTGTACCTAGATACCCCTCTTACCACCTACCGAGGTAACACCACTTCATGGCCCCCACATCCAGAGAGTGGAAAGAGCAAAGTCCTTCCCGACCCAGAAGCCCCGCCCAGCCTGTCCAGCTCAGGTTCTCCTACCTCATTGCTCAGCTTCCTGGTTTTCTCAGGCACACCACATGGGCTGCCTTTCTGTTTTTCTAGTGCCATGCTTCCACCCTGCACTGGCCTTTGACCTTGCTGTGCGTTATGTCTGAAATATCCCACTCCTTTCATCCTATCAGCTTATTTCAACCCCAAGCTGTAGAATCACCTTCCCAGGGAGGCCCTCCTTCACCCCACAGGTTAATAAGGGTGCTTGTTCCTAATGCTTTCAACAGCTAGCTGCTTCCCTTGTTTCAGTTTGTAATCTCACATTCATTACTGTGATCATTTGGACACTACCCATCTTCCCCACTGCACTGTAAGTCCTGGGAGGGCGGGATGATGGTTATTGGCTAACTGTTGCTCCAGTGATTGTACTTAGTAGGTGTTAAATAAATACTTTTCTATGAATAAATATTCCAGAACATAAATTTTGATATTAAAATAGCAAAAGATGGTCTTAAAAGATGGTCAGTTTTCCACTTTCTTTTGTTCCATGATTAGTTTTGTCTTTTAGCCAAAGGATCGCAAATGCTTATTTCTTCTTTCAAATTGTTCTGAAGCCAAAGTACATTATTTCTTTTTATATATTCTTGACTATTTTTAATAGTCCATCGTCAGCATTCAGTTTTTAGCGCAGACCCAAAGATTTCTTGCATGATGGTCTGTAAAGACCTGTGAAGCCGCCGCACATGGCTGTCTGAACTCTGTGAGTGCTGCAGTTGTCCCAGGCCTGCAGCCAGCACGTCTTGGGAACCATGTCTCTTACAAAACAAAGGGTGCGTGGGGCAGTAGGTTCTTCAGAAGCACCTCTGATTTGCATGTTTCGGAAGGCCGCAAGTCGTCTTAGACCTGTTTACTGGCTGACTTTTATTTAAAAGTGTTCCCTTGATAACCTTGCTGTGGCTCATTTGCGAAATGGTGAGCAAGTGCCGGGGAGTGAAGTGGAAGACGGAAGGGCGGCAGAGCCTTGTGTGCGGAAGGTTCCGTCCCAGAGGACAGCGGCACTGCAGCCCACTTACTGCAGGGAGGAGGTATTGATTTTTCTCTCTCCTCGTCCTTAGCTGCACCTCTGAAGTAGGTGTGTTAGGAAGCCTCTTGCCTGGTGAGGCGAGGAAAAACTGTCATGAACTTTGCCACCTCGCAGTTGGACATTTCAAACCAAACTAGGTGGAATAGGAAAAGGACTTTAAGGAGGCCTGGAAACGTCCCGACTTAGTTCAGTCCCCTGGCTTTTGTGACAGAGAGGTTGCCTGCAGTTTATAACAAACCTTGATAGACAATGGGAAGAAACATGGGTTGTGTGTTTTTTTTTTTTTAATGTTTTGAAAAGGGAATAAAAGGATCAAATCAGTGAAAACAACGCAGCTTTGTGCAGCGATCTTGGAAGGTTAGCGAAGTGGTCTTGTCCAAGTTTCCAACGAGATGTTCCGTTCCCGTTATAATTGGCTGCTGGATAGGTTTGGCCCTAACTAGAATGCCAGCGTTCGATTTCCCTGTGTCCTCGGTGGAGATGTGTCACCGTTTATGCTCGCCTTAGTGACAATTTTCTAAAATGGAAACTCATGGGAAATCATTACAGTGTTTATATGTCTCCCTTGTCGGACGGCGTTATCCTGTGATATTTTACCAGTGTTTTCCACTGCATGATGGCATCTAGTGAAGGTTAAGGCAGAACAAGTCCCTCTGTAATTTCTTGACTGCATTTTACTTACCAAAGAAGAAAAGATAACTGACAATTAAGTATTTGGGATGTCACAGAAAGAACATGTGCAACTAATCAATGGTCTCCTTTGGGAACCTGATTTTATAAAGCTGATAGGGTAGAAAAATTGGGATTTTTGTGATTTGTGTTACATGATGATAATTGCGCCTTTTCAATAAAAAAGACATTTCTCCTGGAGTAAACATTGGGCTTTCCAGGGATGCTGGTAGCAATGCTGTTGTTTTTCTGCCCAGTTCTGGCAGGGTTTTTGTAAATGTTTTTGTAGAGCATGAGATTTTTCCCCATTCTTCTAGAGTGCTATTTCTGAAGGAATATCTGGCTTATTTTAAGGAAAGTCATGTATTCTTCTGAAAATGGGTAACATTGTGTAAAGAATCATTTTTCTTTCTTTCTTTTTTTTTTCTTTTTCTTTTTCCCAGGGACACTTGATTACCCACTTTTAATATTTACCAGAGTTGGATACACCAGCAGCAAAGGCTGTTGCATAGTATATCACACTCTTGTTACAGCTCTTTGACTTAACCCTGTTTGTGCTGTGCATCTGAATAATACCAGATTTTTCGTCTACATGCTATCTAAGTGATAAATTGAACAGGAATTTATTTAATGAGTTTTTCTGTTAATTCTGCAGCATCTACAGTCTGCATGTGTCTGAAAGAGCAAATGAAAGCATTCAGAGCCCAGGATACTTAGAAGCTCTTACAATGCCCACTCTCTCTGTACACAGGCCTCTTTTGCTGGTTTTATTGCACAGGCTTCAGTTAGAGACAGGCTCCTCTTCTGCCAGTTTAGATGGTCCTTTTTTTTTTGCTCCAGTAGCTTTGAAAATCATCACCCATCTGAACAGAACAGTTAGTAAACTTGAAGACCACATATCCCCTTGGCCCTCCCCTGCCTCATTCTCTGCTTGGCACCCACTACTTGGGCCTCATCCCCTGGAAGAAAATAATACTGCATTAAGTGGAGCTACAGGGCTGCTCAGCTCATTTTACACCTTGTGGCAGCAGCACTTCTTGCTGACCGACGGCACTTGCACAGAAACAGCTACCCCCCATCTTGCATGTGGGTCGTTAATTCTGCCTCGTATGGTATTTGACTCAGTACTTATGCCTGTAAATTTTGATTTCATGGAATTTATTTCTAACTCTGTCTCCAGCTCATCATGTTCATTTTGAATTTTGAATTTTCACTGCACGAATTAGCTGCCCAGCCATGCATCCCAACCTGCCTGCAGTGTCAGGATTCTGCCGTCAGAGCTGGTAGCTGAACAGTTAGGTGGCCCTGGGCCTGGGCCCCATCACTGTCCTCTCATAACAAGGGTAGCACACTAGGGCCTCATCAGCTGTGCTCTGACCCAACACTAATAAAGTTTAAATCATATTTTCGTTCATGCTTTGCTAACTTTGGAAACCCTCAGCACCACAGATGGTTTTGAGTCTAGAGTTACACACAGAAGACACAGAAGCCATGCATATGAACTACGATACTTTCTAAATTCAGCACAGCAGTAGATTTTGGTCTACCAGAAAGAATCCTTCACCAGGGTCACCTCTCTGGCAGACAGATACGTTCGCCCACAGCTCAGAGCTGAAAGCACTTACGAATTCTGACAGCAAAGTGGCACACACCGCAGTGGGGTTCCAATGGACAAAGGAGGAGAACACTGAAACAGGACGGCAGCGCTCCCCTTGGCTGCATAGGCCCGCCAATGCCATAGGCTCGAATGAAAAGTGCGCCCAGCGGCGTTACTGCCACGTCGCAGCTCAAAGCAGGTGTCCTCCGCTGGGTTCTCGGGGACCTGGGAACCCGCTGCTACTGTCAGCACAACTGTGTGTGTGTGTGTATTTTTCAGCAAGCAAAATTCTTAGCTTTCATCCACTTTTCAAAGGGATCCATGAATCCTTGAGAGCCAAGAAGCTCTGTTTGCTAGATGAACACTAATCCAAACTTCCAAAACCAGTAACATAGGTTGAGGGGAATGGAGACAACAAAAAAGATTCAAAGGAAACAGAATTAACATTTACTGAATGTTCATTGTGTGCCAGATTCTCTTGGAGACATCATGCAATCCTCCCAATAACCCTCTAAGGTGGGGAGTTGTTTGAATGCAGGTCTTGCTCTGAAGCCGCCCACTTGCCTCTCTAAAGAGTGAAAATGAACGGTCAATAAAGAGAAGCAAGCTAAAACAATTTGATATTCAAAACTATAATGTAAACATTTTTTTAAAAATTAAAGCTTATCCATGAAATAAAGTTGGGTGATTTAGACCAGACCACAGTCCCAGGCAGGTGGGCTGGCCCCAGGGTGCAGCTTCTAGAAGGAGTGGTTTTTCTTGAGCAAAAGCTTTTGAAGAAACAGAAGGTGTAAATGGAGTCAGGACAGACCTGCCTCACTGTTGGCTCCATCATGGAATGAGATCATGTGTTTATGAACCAAAACATTCGGTCAAACTAATGTAATTTGTCTTTTGCATCTCTCTACTAATTCATGACAGTCATTCACTTGTATATATCGTATTAAATTAGGTAAATTCTGTATTATACTGTATTTCTGCTTAGGTTTACATATTAATTATTTTCTTACAAGTCGCCTTAGCAGATTTTAAGAAATACTTTTACCACAAAACTGTATGTTTAACTTAGTCACCAATGCTGCCTTCTTGATAACTGTAAATCCTGAAATCTGTGTTGGTCATTGCTTTATGGAAATTTTTATTTGAGCATTTCCATTAAACATTCAAAAGAGATGATCACAAAAGTCTGGAGTTTTCCACATTTTTCTTTAACCAGTATTCTTACCTGAAACAATGCCATCATCTATTTGGAATATCGCTTTTGGTTTAGGGAAGGCTGAGCAGGATTAATCCCTGTCCCCGTGTTGCAGTGTAAACAGCTTTTTCCTGTCTTTTGTCATTAATGATCATGCTGGAGATGTAGCCAGTGCATTGTAAGCCAATCTGTCAAGGCAAATAAACAATTCACCTTGTTAAAATTCCCTAAATCTTGCATTAATAAAACCAAAGTAACCCCCTGAACACTCAAGAGATGTCTTCCTCCATTCTGCAGTGATGGATGACATGTCTGAAGATCCTGGAAATTAAGTAGTTCAGGTCATTAAAAGTGTCCCACACTTGTTATTGATTTAATTTATTTTAAAAGGTGGGGGTGGAGATAAGAACATTTATCCCTCCACCCCCACTTTTTTTAAAATTTGAAAGCTACCACTTGTACACATAATGAAAACTATTGTTTGGGTAAACAGCCCTGTATTTGTTATAACATTAAGCTTTACTACTCAAATAGTAAAGCTTATAGGTATTATGTTACTCTCTTAACCTAATATCTAGAAACAAGTAGATAATCATTGCCACTTGTGTTAAGGCACATTTCCTTGGAGCTTCATATATATACGATGATTGCTAGAACCTAGGGTTCTGGGCACCCCCAAATTTCCTCAGGTATGTAAAAATTCAGATGAAGGTCAAATAATTTGAAGGTCAATTAACTGAAATAGTAATGCAAGTATGCCTCTGGATAGAAGATTTTTTTCCTTTCTAAGAATTTTTCATTTTTTATTTTTTACTTTTTTTAGATATCAAGAAAAGAATAACCATTTTAGATAGATGGAATTATGGATGGATGGGTAGGAGGATGGGTGGATGGGAAAACATTTGGAGAGTGGTAGACTTTTTCAGTTCCTTATCGACACATTCTAAGGCAAGTTTAGACTGTATGTGTTTTCGTTACTTATCACTAGTTTTCTCCACCAGCCCACACTCAAGTGGACCATTGTAGTCACTGCCATATCCCAGTACCTAACATAATAGATGCTGTTTACATATTTAATAAATTATAACCCCTAAGCACTTGTCTTTGTTTCCCTTGTTTATTCCTTAAACTTCAGTGGGTACAATGAGCTATGTAAGGAAGAGTAACAGCTGTTGAGAAGACCCCTCACCAGGGACCGAGCAGGAGGAGGGTTGTGCACTAGCGTGGTCCAGAGGCCAGCCCACTACGACTGGCAACCTGAGTAGTCACTCACTCAATTTGTGTGTCCTGAGTTAGGTAACAGTATTCCAAAACCCTGTAAGAAATGGGCAGCTCAGTGTATAACTTATGGCTAAAAACAATATATTATACAGAATTGTACATATACGAGAGATATACCTAATTCCACCTTACTTTTATCATTTGTTATATATTGGGTTAGCCAAAAAATCCATATGGTATTTTCTGTAAAATAAAAGACACATTTTTTTCATTTTCACCAGTAACTGTTGATTTGGATATTTTGAGTATGTCGGCTATCTCCCAGGTGGTATAACATGGATTGCTCTCAATTAATGTCTCAATTTGATCGCTATCAATTACAGCTGGTCTACCCAATTGTGGAGCATTGTCCAGTGAGGAATCTCCAACACCAAACTTTGCAAAACCTACTTTTCACACGTTCGATCAGTCACGGCACCTTCTCCATACACTGCACAAATCTTTTTGTGTGTGTTTCAGTTGCGTTTTTACCTTTCTGGACATAATACAGCATAATATGCCAAAAATGTTACTTATTTTCTTCCATCTTCAGTATTAAAATGGCTGCACAAAAATTCACCAATTTTGATGAAGTTTTTTTAATGCACGCTGATATGACAGCTGTCACAATACATTGTAACAAAATTGTTTTGAATGAAGTTAAAGACAACTAAGCCCTACTAGAACCATCAAACAGAAAGAACCGAATGACCTTTTTGACCAACCCGATACTTTATGTATCACCTTGCAGAGCAGGTCCTACTCAGCTGTGTGAATGACATTTCACCATTATTCTCATTGTTCTTTAAACAACATGTGCTTATTGTGTGTTGGGGGAAGGGGAGAGCAGCCATGGTATAAATTATGAAAATGACTCTTGAAAATAGTTAGATTAATTCAGAGATTAATTTCATTCTTTGATGCTTTTTCCATGATCTCTGCAGAAAAGAAGGAGGGAGGGACAAATGTGCAATCAATTCACACACTCTGGCTGACTCTTAAAAAAATAGATGCATATAAAAATGCATTCTACGGTTCTGCATTAAATTTCTCCTTGAAATTGCATGATTTGGATATGTGGGAACTGACATGGTTATGCCATTATGCCAGCTCTTTAGCAGAGCTCTGTAAATGGAACAACTCTATAGATTTTTTTCAGCGTATACACTGATTTACACTTAGTGGTAAAGTTGTTACTGACCCTTTAAGTGGAGCCGTCCAAATAGCAATAAATGTCAGTTGATCCTAATGCTGAAACAGGTGATAGCTGAGGGGTCTTGACTAAGTCTTCCAGTTAAAAAGCCACGTGTAGTATTTCCCAAACTGTAGTGATCTCTTATAGATGCACACACACCAGACCACCTTATCACTCAGTAAGGACAATTTGATGTACATATCGTGACAGTGTTGTTGATGTTCCTAGGTTTTTCAAATGCTCACTCTGGATTAGAATCTCTGCGAGGCAGGACCTGTGTCTGCCTGGTGCCGTGTGTTCCCCTTATCAGCATCTGCAGAGTAGCTGCTTCATAAATACTGTTTGCATGAAAGAATAGGTAAAATGGAGCATTTGCTGACACTGAATAAAATGTGTGTCAGCCTGAATTCTTGGCGGGTAAAATGGGGACCATGCCTTCCTTATACTGATGGTGAGGAATGATGCTGTAACAACTTGGATGATGGTTATGACTTTTTGAAATACTTGATTTGATTGATTGCCTAGCAGACTTTACTTTCTAAATCTGTTTTCTGCTTTCACAGGCTGTCATTTTAGAAAATGAAGAACTTCCCAAACTGTTCCTTGATTTCCTAAATATAAGGCACTTGCCATCTCTACCAAAGGCAGAGAGTTGTGGGTAAGAATTGTCGTTTACTTTTTGGACATGTATTTTATGTTATTCTTTGGTCACTTAATTGGCCTAAAAATACCCCACAGCGGTACCAGCAGGGGGGGCCTGGCCACACCCATTCTTTGGCTTGCACGCCCCCTGCTTGTAGTCAGAGGAATTTCTCCTGAGGCCTCATCCCCACGTCGCGACCCAGCAACGAACGCTCAGTAATTCTTGTTACAACTTGAGGGACTCACTTTTTAAATCATGCTATCATCTGGAGCAATGTCCCATGATGGGTATTGTGAATCTCGATATCCTGTTTAGGGACTAAGATGTTTATTTGTGCACACTTGAGCAAAGTCTGTATATCCCCTTGGCACAGCTATATTCATATAATTTTGAAGTTACGAATGGCCTTAGAGATGAATTTACCCAATTCCCTTTATTTTAGAGTTGAGCTCTCCCAAGATCTCCCTCCCTCATTGTAGCTGGCGGAGCCCAGGCCTTCCAGCCTGGTCCCCACTGTCCTACTGCCTTTTCCTCCGGAATTTTTAATGCTGACTCTAGACCCCAACCCCTGCCCACCAAGGGACCAGGCACTGGATATCATCAGCCACTGGGAAATGTTCTTCTGAAGAATTAACTCAGAAATAAGCCACTCGCCCAGCTCTGGGCACCTTACTTGTACCAAGCTGGTTACTGAAGGTGGTCAGCAACATCTTGACACATTAAATCCATTTACAAAGAAGCACATCACCTCAGACTCTCTGTATATTCAAATGGGGAAGATGGTTTTATCCATTTTTCTCTCTGCATCCAGACCTGCCTGAAGGACTCACACTAACTAAAAGGCATTCAAGCCAACCACACCCAAAGTCCTGTTAAACCCAGCCATCTGCTGAGTGAGAGGCTGTGAATACCTGCCACAGCTCCCTCACCAGCAGGGGTACTTTCTGCTCACCCAGGAGCATGGACTGTGCACCCTGCTCACCAACCATCTGCCTTGTCAGTGTGTCCTGTTTGAATGCACACGTGCATTTGCTGGGACGTTGGGATTCATACGCAGCTGTGTATTTTTAAGAAGAGATGTTGGAAATGGCAACGAGTGAAATCTTTTCTCCATTATATAAATTTGGAAGTAAAGTATAGGATATTAAAGTGATCTTTAGGAAAATTGAAATTCAAGTATATTGCAGTCTTAGGTTCCTTAGAATGCAGCGGCATCAGCAATGCGGTGCCTCTGTGTGAATGAATACCTTCATTCATTTCAAAATGTCCCCCAACTCGGAGCTTTAGGGATACTGTCTATTTTTCACTCTGTTGGCATAAACATCGACTCAACTCATATGGCTTTTTCTTTTTCTTTTAAAAACATTTTTTTTAGATCTTTTGATGAGACAGAATCTGAAGAGTCAAGGTAAGAACTAACAGTTGTCATTTGGGAGTTAAACTGCACAAATCAGGGAAAGGGCTGTGGTTTTGTTAAACGTTTAGTTACCAGGGTATAAGTGCTTTAAGTCATAATTTTCTTGAAAACCTTTGTTGGGAAATTGATTTTAAGATGATAAATATCTGATAGGAAGTTACAGAAGTAACCAGTTCCAGCCAGGAGTGAAAGAAGCAGAGCCCTACATTGTTTCATACAAATAATAAGAATACTGTTTTTATCAATAATCATACTACAAGACGAAAAAAAACACTTCGCGGCAATGATTTATTGTATAGATTGCCTATCTGCTTCAAACCCCACGAAGAAGCGCTGGGAGATGAGCGTGGTGCTGGTCGGCCCCCTCCAACCCCGAGTGCTATTACTCACCCACGCTGTGCGATGCGCAGACCTCGAGACGTCCCTGCACAGCAGTTTGATCCCCTCAAAGCTAGTTTGTAGTGTTTTCTGTTTACCGTCGTCCCCTGATGCTGACATGCCTGTTCTTGACCTTTCCAGCAAACTGTCCCACCAGCCGGTGCTGCTGTTCCTCAGGGATCCATACGTCTTGCCTGCAGCCAGCGGTAATCAAACCTGTCATCTGCTAACAGCTCTTTACTGATCCGACCCTGCACCACATAAACCACGTTTTTAATACAGGCCTAACAGAGTGTCGTTGGTCCAGGGCTTAATAATCTGCCAATAAGCCAGTGCTCCTGGTGTAAGAGACATTCAGAATTTTAATTGGGGTAGGCCTTAGGTGGAAATACAATTTTTCTTTCTCTCTTGCCAGGCAATTTTGAATTAGAGTAATAAATAAGAAAGGTATTTGTTGCCTTTAATTTTTTTGGTGGTGTTATTTTAGCCCCTGGTTGTTTTTATCCAGTTGCTAGTGTTAGGATCCAAGGTTCTTTTCCTTTTTAAAAAATGCTTCTTCCCAAAAGCTGTATGTGTACATTGGTTGTGCGTCTCCATTTCCATTTAGATTGCAGCATCTTCAGTGGCCAAATGTATATTTTTAGAAATTGTATATTTAAATATAATGAATAATTTAAGTATAAGTGTAATCAGTATATTAGCCTGAGCTCTTTCTTTGTGCCAGGAACTTTAAATTAGTCCCTTTCAGAGCATTTTGCCGTGCACCTATCCATGAGTACATTCTCAGACAGCATCTCATTTAATTTTTGTAACAACCTTGTGAAAAAGGCAAGGCAGGTATCACCATTGGCTAATAAGAGAATCGGGGCTCAGGGAAGCACCTGCCTTACCCAGTCTCACGTGCTGCCGGGTGGAGCCCTTGTTGCCTAATTTCTCTGTCTGCACTCTTTGCATGTAGTGAGTTTTCAGCCTTTGTTTCTGAGAGTAACTAAATAGCAATAGATAAATTACCTATCGAAACCATACCTACACTCTGACAATAAAATCTTATTGGATAGCAGGGGTGCATGGACTGAGATCGCCCACTTAGCTGTCACTTACAGAAGGCTGGCCTGGTTGCAGCCTGCCCTGGGAGGGACCATTCCTAGCACCCCACCAAGGGAGAGCTGCCCTTGGGCTGTAAGAGGATGGTCTCATAGGAGTAATTGTCTGTCTTTAGCATTTGTTTCCCACGTTAACAAATAGTCATGTTATATTAGTTGGTATTATCTTAACAAAGTGTTATATTTAACAAATATTTTTAATGTGACCATATCTAGATTAAATGGGCAATGTTTTATAAAGTATTCTTATTATCTTTTAACAGTGGTTTCACAAGTGCTTTTTCCAGATATTGTTTATACTCAGATATTTTATGCATTTGTCTGAAATTCCTATGGAAGTGTAGAGTGCAATAATTGCAGACTAGAATAGCTAGGATATTTTATGGCCCATAAATGCAATTTATCTTGCTTATTAAACATCATGTGCTATGCACCTGGCTTGACAATGAAGAACGGAAGGAACTTTCTGGGAAAGGACATCAGGGGGAAATGTCTGGAGTCAGAGTAAGAAGTATGTAACATTTGTAGAATGTTGGTGCGGATGAATGACTTGCGTAGAAAGGGGATTCTTGTTTGAGAGTGAATGGAAACCGCAGGTTTGATGGACAGGAGTTCAGAATGGAGTGAACATTGAGTCCGCAAGGGATGCTGGTAGCGGCGCTGTTGTTTTTCTGCCCCATTCTAGCAATATTTTTGTAAATGCTTTTGTAGAGCAAGATCTATTTTCATGGAATTTTGTCCAACCCAATTTCATAACTCAGATTCCTGTTGTCCTAAAAGTATTATCCCTAAAAGTAATACTTATACAAGTATTGCAAGTAAAGCACTGTAAATCTTTAGCATTCAATTTAAAGATCAATTGTGCTTGCAGCACAGTGTGCTATCATGCCTCCTAACAAAATGTTAAGGTTACCGTTCCAGGGGATACGGGTATGAATGTGGAAATATCTTAACAGGTATACTGTCCTTCACAAAATTAGAGGAGGGTCCATCTTTAAAGTTCTAGCAATTGAACATTGTCCTCTTATAAAATGCTAATAATCAAATATTATTCTTGTAGCATATGCTCTTCGTCCTTTGTTTTGATTTTTCTGGGAAATTTAAAACAACTCTTGCCGAGGCCCCCAGTGACTGCAGTGTAGCTAAACTCTGTGGACATTTTTCAGTCCTCCTGTTACTTGAGCTCTGATCAGCATTAGCTCCTTCTCCTCCTTCAAACATCCTCTTCCCTTGGCTTTCTCATTTTGCTACTGTTCTTCCGTTCTCTGGTAGCTCACCTGAAGGCTGTCATAAACCCTTCTCTCATGACAATTTTTTTTTAAATAATCTCCTTGCTTTTGGCCTGGATGACCTTGTGTCGATAGCTGAGTCACCATATCAAATTTCCATCCCACGTTCTCCGTGAACCATGGTTACAAGGCCCTCCGTGGTCTGGCCCTGTCTCATGTTCCTGCTGGGACCCCTCCTGCACTCCACTCCAGCCACATTGGGCATCTTGAGGGGTTAGCTTTAAATGTACTAACTCCTTTCCACCGTGGGGCACTTGCTGTTCCTCCTTCCTGGACCCTTCCCCTTCTGGTCCCCACACAGTGTTGTATCTCTCATCTTCGGCGCAACTTCTGAGACACTTCGCTGACTCCCTGTCAGGTAGCCTCCACGAGCCCCTCTACACCATTCACTTTTTTAAGTTTCGTAATAAATGTTTTTCAAATAAATGAAAACCAACAAAAATAACAGTAAAACCTATCCTAAATCACATTCCTTTTCACGGATGGGAAACCAAGGCAAGAGCCATTTTCTGAATTTTCAAGCAATAATGGACATTGTATTAAATGATACATACAATGAAACCAAAATTCACAGTTGAGAGGGGGTGAAACAACAGATGGGGAAAAATTAACTCTGATGATCTCATCATTGGTTGCTAGTGGGTGGACCTTGTTATAAAATACCTCTATTTCATTCACTTTCATCGAAGCAACCGTTTGCTTCCTTTCTAGCAGTGATCACAAACTTCATTTCCTTTTTATTCTCTCTCTCTCTCCCTCCCTCCCTCTCCCTCCCTCCCTCTCTCTCTCTGTTTTATTCATCTTCTAAATGTCCAGCATATGGCATATGCACAGCCCTGAATACAGGGCCTGGCCTGCACTGCTCCCTCTGGCGGAAATGCCCTTCAGCCAGGGACCCTCGCAGTAGGTTCCTGCACCACTTCCTACCACGGCACCGCTGCACACAGGTCTTCCCTCCCCATCCCGCCTGCCCCATCACTCCCTGGCTCCGTGCCCTGCTTTATTATCTTCTTTGCCCTTAAACCACTGATGGACCTATTCCAGTGCCACAGAACTACCCAATGTATTTAACATCATTTTTATTTTTGCTGAACTTATTTGAATCCTCTTAAGCTAAATATGCTCTGATGTAATTTCACTAACCTAATACACTTTCGTGTTTTGGGTGGCAAAGGATAAATGCACATATGCTAATGGATGTAATGTGTCCTACCTGGGCTTTTTATTGAAAGTTAATCAACAGCTTCATATGGCTATTGGTTTCAGTACACTTCTGTGTAGGAAAAATACATTTCGAATTAAAATTAACTTAGCGAAATCACTGCTTTCAATTGGGATCTAAATATACAGGTGTAAGTCCTATAAACTTCTAAAGATATGCTTTAGAAAATATTATTTTACTTGATGTTGAATAAAGGCAAACACTAAGAAATCAAGTGTCACCAACCAAAAATAATTGAATACTCCTGTATGGGAGATATTTTTGAAACTCATTTTGTCTGTTTCTTCATCTGCTTGCCTCTCCAGCTAGTACGTAATTTCCATCGGCCGAGTGGGGTCTATTATGTACTTACATTCCCAGTAGTTAGCCAGTGCTTGGTACATTGTAATCGTAGCAGGCACTTACTGTGTGTCAAGCACTTTGTTTCACTCATCAATTTTTACAGCAACCTGCTAGGTAGGTGCTATTAAGAAATCCCTCACTAGTCATGTCGAATCCATCACCACTTTGAACTTGCTCCAGTCCGGTCCCTGAGTGGCAGCCAGAGTCATCTTTTCAAAATGCAATTCAGTTCTGTCTCACCCTGCTTAAAATCCTTGGATAGCTTCTCATTGTTTTTCAGGAAAAGCCAGAATTCCTGTCTGTTCTTAAATTGCACCCCACTTTACCCACCCACACCCTCACCCTCATCCTCAGGCCTCCTCACAGCTTCTCCTCCTGCTACCCCAGCCTTCCTTTAGGTCTCCGTGCCCTCCATGCTCCTTCCTGCACAGAATTTTCACCGGCTTAGCTCCCTCTTCCTAATCCTGTCCCCCAGCACCTGTCTGCCCTCCCTGATGAGGTTCAACCCCCTTGTTAGTGGTTTCACATAGTAGGTGCTCTGTAGAGGTTGGATTAATAAGTGAAGGTATTATTTCTTTTGTCTTAAAGTATTGGACCACTTAATTTCCTTATAATTACTTTTATTTCAGGTAGTTGGCTTTAGCATAAATCCTCGATATACTTACGTGTGTAAGTGTAGAAAATAAACTTCTGAGCTGTGTGATGGATTGATCCCCCCTGTTCAGGGGGTGCACCGATGTCACCTGCCCTGATGACGGGAATACAACTCTGGGTTTCCTCTGTATCTCCCATAAAAACGCAGCTGATTTTTCAAATCTGACAGGACGGCTTTTGTTGGAAATTTGCCCTTTTAAGTTCAGAAGACAGGCCCCCATCTTCCTCTCTCTAGAAGCTAGCATAATACAACAAGCGTACTCAAGACAACTTGGACTAAACCAGCCGCTGTAAACCACAATGGAAAAACTGCAGTGAAGTATTCCCAGTAGAAATCTTGGAATTCCTTCAAGTATATTGAGATTTTGTTAGAAATTGAATTGCCAGTGTAATCCATCTTCCTTGTGAGAAAACATTCAGATAAAGAGCTGGGGCCTAGCAGCATTAACCATTAGAACATCCCTTAAATCAATAAGCTACAAATCTGGCCGCGCTTTCCTGCAGTGCCCAGTGCTACGCTAAAGTGGCTACAGGCAGAAGCCGTATGACGGATAGCACATTCGAACCCAAACTGCCTGGCGGGCAGATTTCCTAAGTCACGGTGGGCCTTCCCCCATTAAATTCTCAGAATGCGATGATAGTTTACTGATGCACATGAGACAAGCAGTTTTCCTTTTGTTTTTCAGATTTCCCAAACGTGGTTATTGAAGGAGTTCTCCATGGGATATTCTACCCTCACCTACAGCCCAGGTAGAAAGCCTGCATGGCCAGAAGAAGCTGAAACCACTTTCAAAGCTGTAGTCAAGAAAATCGATATCTACCAAATTAACCTAAATGCTATGACATAACAGCTCTAGCTGGTGGTAACATCCAGTCCAGCTTCATTCAGGGCAGGGACGTTTCCATTAGAATGGTGCTTTTAAAAATAGAAACTGAACCAGGGCGAGCTGAGGTTACAGCCAAAGGTTTAAGAAGTAGAATGTAGCTGCCAATTTCAAAACCCAAGAAAATGAAGCTGTAGAAGATCCTCGGGAGCACCCAGTGCAACAAAACAAGGTGACTCTCTGCCTCACCGGCACCATTCGCTAACTGAAAATCTCATCCTGAATTGTACTGAGACTGATCCACTCTGGCAGCTTTTGTGTTCAGATTTTGTGACACTAATCTTTTCATTATGAGATTTTTCTCGGCCAGTGATAGATACATTCCAAAGTGCTGGGTCCAGGGAAGTATCACAGAAACACACTGCTAACTATGAGGGAGGAACTACCATATTTTGCTGTGTAAAATGGCATAGTTTTTTGCCCAGATTTTTGAGGGAAAAATAAGGATGTGCATTATACATGATATAATGATTACATAATCCCATGAATAATGCGTATAAAATGTGGGTGCGAATCATACATGGCAACATACAGTAAACTGGAAATTAAATGATGCTGGCAATAGTAGGGCACTTTTTGAATCGTGGCATTTTAAATTTACACTGCAGTAGAGTTGTGTCATACCCGGAGCTTAGCTTCCAATGTCAGTACGTCAGATATAATGGGGTATCAAGATTATCCTTGAAAGCCCCTTAGAAAGGCACCATGTTGGAAATCTGTCCATCCACCATGACCAGTTTTGCCTCCAGTGTTGGAAGAAATGACCGTGTCTTTTGCTGAAGAACAATTGAAGTTGTTGGTGTTTGTTTAGGGGCTATTTGGGGCGAAAACCACCTGTCTTTAAAGGCTAGAATCACACTTACCCCTCAAAGATGCTTGCCCTCTAAGAGATGGTGTGAACTGACAGAGACAGGGAGCACCACGGTGGCAGCTCATCTCGGCTCCTCAAGGGCGCCCGTCTGTCTGTTGACTAGGAGGTATCGTCATGGGGTTTACTGTTACTTTTCTTACCATTTCCTTTTTGCCGACCTCATATCTAGAATTAATGTAAATTAAATGTGTTTATGATATGACTCCACTGTACATCTTACGTTCATTTTTGAGTAGTAAAGAATATAAGTGTATATGCAACCTGTATGTATGTGCTGTATTTAGACATTTCGTTGAAAACTAATAGCTAGACTATTTATGATTATTCATTTTAATGAGCTTCTGTGTAGGAGAAGAATATTTAGAGTCAAAGATAATTACTGAATCATCTTACTTGATTAGGATATAAATATACAAGTTAAAGCCTGCTGTAAACTTTTAGAGATATATTTATGATAGATATGTTACTACATATTGGAAACAAGCAAGAACTAAAAAATCAAGTGTCATTCACCAAAAATAACTGAATAGTCAAGGGTTGGAAATATTTTTTTATGTTTTTGTTATTAGCTACTTTGAGTTAAATAAAAACAAAGAATAAGACATATTTGAATATGTCTTCCGCTCCTAAGATTTTATTGGAAATCATGTCTTGTCTCTTTACACACATATACACACACAACTTCTCATGGATTCACATAGACATTTATTTCTAATGTGACAATGTAAGTTAATGGCTTTATCTGTTAAGTTAAAACGTGCTCATTAAATAGTTATGATTTACCAAGATAGTGGTAATTTAAAAAAAAAAAATAAAGACCAAGCATCTTTGGTGGCACATTACTCAAGAAATATTTTTGGAGAATGAATATTTTCCTATTGATGACTTTCATTTTTTATTTTTATGTAAAAATAATTTCATATTCCATTTCAATTCCATTGCAGGACATAGAAATCACGGTAGGTATTTTAAGCAGACTAAATGAGAAAGTGAATCCTTACAGAATCTTTGGAAGGGTGAGGGGAGTGAACTCCTGGTGGGTCTTTAGGAACAACTTCCAGAGCATTCCAGCAACCTCCAGTACCTGTATGCCAGGGGAGCTACAACCTCTACCTTAAGCAGAAATTCAGGGAGTCAGGAGACTGCTTCTGGAGCTATTGAGGTAAAACTCACCACTGTAGCTGCAATCCAAGGGTCAGCATGTAGGATCGGGAAGTTCACGTTACCACCATTAGTTCTCTAGCAGTGCCCTGGCAGCTGGTGCGTGGGCATGGGAACAAAGCGTCCAGCTACTTCTACCTGCTCTACAGTTGCCTCTCTCCACCCGTGGCCTTGCTTGCCGGCAGCCACAGTCCAAGGCAGCAGGAAGATGGTGTTCACCCACTTACATGTTCCATTCCACGTCTCATGAAAGCCCATCCATTGTCAGCGCCTTGTTCTTCATCTCCAGCTTCAGCAGGGTCTGGGAAGGAGTTGGAGCTTTCTGGTCTCTGCAGCTCAGGAATGTATGTTGGTAAGACAATGGAATATATTTCCACGGTTGAAAATTTAATGAAAGAATGTCCTGCAAAGAAAGAAAAGCTTTCCACCCTGTCACCTGTATCCCCTCCCACAGACAACCACTGTACTTAGTTTATGTGTGTATTTCCAGAGAGATCTCATCCACTTGCAAGCAAGTATATTTAGTGTACATTCCATCTTCCCCTATTGTTACAAAACATAGATTTTTCAAAGCATAGGTTCTTAGGCAATAGAGAGGGGAAAAGTAGAGGGAAGAAAACAACAAAGAAAAGGAAATCTCATCACCACTTCAGCCAGAATATGAGGACAGACCTCACTCCCCCACCCCCAGTTCCTGGTGATTTGCCCGGCACCGACCTCACACTGTCTCCCGGTGCCGTTCTGTGCAGAGCCTCTCAGGCCCCCCCTCCGTGTCCACAGCCCCAGCAGCACTGTGGCCAGCCCTACCTGGTAAGTCCTCCCCTCATTTTACTGTGAAGAGTATAAAAGAATCTCCTGATCACAATTTAGAAATAACAAATGGTTTTTATTTTGCTTGCCAACTTTGATGTATTGATAACGGCTGCCTGAAGTGCTCTTTAAAAAAGATTCTGGTGCACCCATTTGAGTCGCCACCATCAAAAAAGGAAATAACAAGTGTTTTCAAGGATGCGGAGACCTTCAGACCCTTACACATTGCTGGTGGGGATGTAAAATGGTGTGGCTTTGAGAATGATATAGCAGTTCTGCAGGAAATGAAGCACTAGATTACCATATGATCTAGCACTTCTACTTCTGGATGTAAACCCAAAAGAAGTGAAAGCAGGAGCTCAGATACTGGTACATCCATGTTTGTAGCTGTGTTATTCACAATAGCTACAAGGTAGAAGCAACCCAAGTGTCCATCAAAGGACACATGGATAAACGAAATGTGTTATGTGCATACAATGGAATATAATTTCACCTTTAAAAGGAGGAAATTCTGATACATGCTATGACATGGATTAGCCTCAAAGACATTATGTAAAGTGAAATGAGCCAACCACAAAAGCACTTAATACGAGGTACCTAGAATAGTTCAACTCTGTAGAACCAGACAGAGACTGTGGGGAGGAGGAGGAAATGGGGAATTAGCGGTCAGCGGGTTTCAGTTAGGGAAGGTGAGAAAGTTCTGGAGCTGAGGATGGTGTTGCACAACAAGGTGAATTGTACACTTAAAAATGGTTAAAAATGTAAATTTATGCCATGTATACTTTACCATAATTTTTAAAAAGCTATTTTTGCAAAAAGATTTTCAGTGAATGTGCACTCGGTGGATAAGGGTATAGGAAGTAATTGGTGATTTTAAACAAGGGTACCAAGAGGAGTTTGATTCAATTCTCGGGGTTCACAGGTGGCTTCAGAGGGGGCTTGTCTTAGTTCATCTGGGCTGCTGTAACGGAAATGCTGTGAACTGGGTGGCTGAGAGAAAACAGAAGTTTATTTCTCACAATTCTGGAGGCTGGGAAGTCCAAGGCACATTTGGTGTCTGGTGAGGGGCACTCTTCATGGTGTCCTCGCCTAGTGGCAGAGGGGTGAGGAAACTCTCTGGGGCCTCGTTAATGAGGGAACTAACTCGGAATCACCTGCCAAACACCCCACCTCCAAAGCCCATCACACCAGGGATTAAGTTGCAGCTTATGACAGGGAGGGGCACAAACATTCAGACCACAGCAGGAAGCGTGACAGACCCGTTTGATCAGTGCACTCGGTCTACATCCCCATATGAGTGTATATTTATTTATTCATCTACTTGTTCAATGGAAGCACTTCGAGTTCTGTCAGTGGATTAAAGCACTGTTAATAATCTAAGGAATAAAGACACTAACCTTGTTTTCTGGAATTTTCTGTTTAGCTGAGTTGGATATAAGGTTCAATGATTACGGCTACCTTCTCCAGGCTCTCTACTCGACTTAGAAGCAATCATTTTCACCCGGCTTTCTCTTGGTTTCCATCCTTGATGGTAATTACAGATCTAGTATTCACTAGCAGAAACCCAGGGAAATAGCAGTTGCCAACTCAAAACTGCAGTGGGGTGCATAGTGACAGTCTGGATTCTGAAGAGGGTGAAGAGGCATTTATTTTTGTGTGAAGGGATGGGGGGACATTAAAATGTTAGGCCATTGGACTCAATTTAGTGGAGAAAAAAATTGTTTTATATCCTAAGAGCATAATTGTAAGAGAGATGTATAAAACGTAAACCGTTTTTTCTTGGTTACTATAACATCAGCACAGTGACATCAATAGCGTCTGCAGCTTTGCTACTCTGTTCTTTGGATACCTCTGTGCACTGACACCCAGCTGGGTGCTGCGTGGTGTTGGGTTAGGGCTTTTCGTCTTTATTCCATTATAACTTTACAAAGTTTTATGGACTTTATTGAGGAAGAAGTTGAAGATCAGAGGGAATAATTAGCCCTGGCTGGTATAGCTCAGTGGATTGAACATGGGCTGCAGTCCAGAGGGTCACCAGTTCGATTCCCAGGCAAGGCACATGCCTGGGTTGTGGGCTGGGTCCCCAGCAGGAGGCAAACAAGAGGCAGCCACACACTGATAGTTCTCTTCTTCTCTTTTTCCTTCTTTTCCCCTCTCTCTAAAAATAAAATCTTTTTTTAAAGGGCTTTTAATAAAAGGGGATTAATTAAGCACTAATTAATTAATCACAGATTGACTAAGCACTAACTTGGGGGCCAAGAGGTACCAGGCTAAATTCTGTCCACAGATGATCCCATTGAAGCCTCACAACACCTTTATGACATAAGTATCATTTCCCTTTACAGTGGGAAAAATGAAGGCTAGAAAGGCAAAATAGCTTGACCAAGGCTGCCAGTTAATTTAGGGGATGAGGGTTTGAACCTTTCATCCACAAAGCTCTGGCTAATCCACTCCCCTAATAGCCTCAGGTGAGACCTGTATGTATTGCCTGCATTTTGAACCACACATGAGTACTCAATTTAGAACTAGCTGTGAAACTTGCTAATATTTCTGCATTACGTTGTAAGTTACAAAGTGCTTTCCCAGCTCACTTAATTAAACCAAGCTCTCCACTCGGAGCCACAGCCTCATCCCAGGTCTCTGCTCCCGTCCTCCACAGAGGAGCTAGCACCATCTTCTAAAAATGTCCATCAGATCATGTCACTCTCTTGCTCAAAGTCCTCCGGTGGCTTCGTTTCCTCTTACCCTGGAAATCCCTGCTGTTCTTTCCAAGTTCCTTTGCACTCCTCTTGCTGGCACTCATCTTATTGGCAACACTCACCTTCCAGTTCCCAGGACTTGCCAACCTCATTCCACCCTCCAGCCCTCTGACCCTGCTGGTCTTTCTGCCTAAAGCACCCTTCCCTGCTCTCTTCAGAAGCCTGGGTCATTCTCAGACATTAGGACTAAATGTCTCCTCCTTAAAGAGCCCCACCTCCATCACCCCCATCTCCTAACTGCCCCTCCACACCATTATTCTATTACAGCAAACCTCCTTCCTTCATAGCAGTTACGGCCATCTGAAATGACCCTTTGTTTGTTTACTGTCTTGCCCTCCGCATGAGAGCAGGGGCAGTGTCTGACTGTTGATGCTTTGTCCAGTGCAGGCCTGGGTAGATCTCAGGACCCACCTGGGGGAGTAGATGACTGGCAGCCTATGTTCCTGTCACCTGCCTCAGCACTGGCTACATGCTTCCGAGAACAGTCTTCATAAATGTGTGTGGGGTGCATGAGATTTGCTAACATCTTCCCAGATTACCATAATGATTCATTATATCCTGAATGTTCTGAAAACAGTGATTTCCTACAGTTTGCTCACCAGTTTGATTCAGAGTACTAATGGGGAACTAGATACTTGGGAGATTTCTTAAGTGTCTTTATTTACAAATGAATAAGCTAATTCAGTGTTTACAAACCACAGCTTTGTGACATCCCAGGACAGTGGTTTTTGAAATTTGCACCCTGGACCAGCAACACCAGCATCACCCAAGAAGCTGATGGACAGAGAGAGCCGCGGGCCCTGCCCCAGTTACAGCCTCAGACATTCCAGGGGCCTGGGCATCTGGCAAGTCCCCCAGGGCCCCTGTGGCACAATGAAGCCTGAGAACCACACCCCTAGGACATTTCAAGTTATTTTTCATTTTGCATATTATTAAAAGGTTTAAAACTTGTTTTGAATTAAAAACACTCTCAATGCTTCTGGGGTGAATGGGCCCAAAATCAAACCGCACCAGGATGGCTGATGATTGATCCCTCTGAGACAACAACCAGCCAGCCCATCAGCAACTCAGCAGAACTGATGCGGTACCTGAAATGTGGCAAATGGTAAGAAATAAACATCTGGAAATTGTCCTCTTCTAAACAGACTTTCAGATCGAGTTATGACGATCATTGCTCATCACAGAAGGCAGCAGGATATCTTTGTAAAGTTCTAGTGTCTTTCTAAATTGGAATTTCAGTAAACCAGGATCCTTGCTTTCATGGGACTTACAGAGTAATGTGATATTGGTGAATAAATATCCCCCAAATCTGTGACATGTGTTCAGTGCTATGAAGGAAAAATAAGGTTTGCTTATGTGGTGTAATTTAGATTTGGGCAGAGCAAGCACCTTCTCTTAGGTAGTGGTGTTGAAGTTGACACCTGAAAGGTGTTGGAGGCAAAGAGTGGGGGAAGGCAGAGGTGTTGCAGAGATGTCAGCAGGTCCCAAAGCCCTGAATCAAGAGAAAGCTGCAGGCAAGGTCCCCAAGGAAACCCATGGCTGTGGAGGGTATGGAGGGACTGGGGTTGGATCCCATAGGGCTCTCCGGAGGTGGCATTCAGGAGTTTGGCTCATAGCCTACATGCCACGGGAAACCACTCACAGATGTCACACAGGAGGGAATTTCATCTGATTATTTATTTATTTACTTATTTATTTGCAGCTTTATTGAAGTATAATTGACAGTGGTTTCTTTTTTACATTCATTTTCTTCATCAGGCATGAAATTTTTTAAAAACATTAATTTTTAAAAAAAATCCTTCAAACAGCTTGCAGGCATCAGCAAACTATGCAATTTAGGGTAACACATATGATGTATCACACTTGGTCTGATTTATTTTTAAAAGACCCCTCTGATTGCTTCTGGAGAATGGACTGGGCAGGTACAAAATCTGAAGAGGAGAAACCGTTAGAAGGCCTACCCATCAACTCCACAGAACCAAAAATACTCCGGTTCAAGGTGTCAGCAGTGGAGAGCAAGAGACATTGATACTTAAGATATACCACAGAGCTACCATTGAACTTGCTGCTGGCCTTGGGTGTGAAATGTAGAAAAAGTGTGAAAGAAGTCAAGGATGGGTTTTTGGCTTGAACAATTAGGTGGATGCTGGAGCCATTCATTGATTGGGGTTGAGGGTGGGAGGTTGGGACCAGACGTGCTCCAGACTGAATGTCTGTGTCCCCCCAAAATTCCTATCTGAAACCTAATCTCCAATGTGATGGTTATTTGGTGATTGGCCTTTATGAGGGGATTAGGCCACAATGATAGAGAATTTCCTTGCCCTTTCCACCATGTGGGGACACAACCAAAGGATGGCATCTATGAATCAGGAAGAGGACACTCACTAGCCCACAGCTCTACCAGTGGCTTCATCTTGGATCCCAGCCTCCAAAATGGTGAGAGATATAATCCTGTTGTTTATAAGCCACCTAGCCTATGGTATTTTGTTGTAGCAGCTTGAGCTAAGACAGGACGCCTACCTAGGGTTGCGTTTGCTAGTTATGGCACAGTGGCTTGAAAGCCAAACTAGCTGTAACACTAACCCACCTGCAGAAGGAAACCAATCAGCTATTTTCCACTTTCGAAATAGATTTGTGCTGAACCATCTCTAACTTCCTGCCCAGTTCATTCAGGTCAGGAACATGCGCTGTAGCCAGAAACAGAGCAAAGCACAGAGAGCAAACCTGTGGCTTTGAGCCCATTCAAAGCACCTCATGTTGCTACCTCACTAAGTTACAGGCGGTGAGCAGTGTCATTGTATGCAGTTTTTCCACTGAACCCCCGGAAGGCCACGTAAATCACCCCTCAAATGTAAGGCTTTCCAAAGTGGTCCCCATGACTTCCGGAGTGCCTAAGACTAGAGGGAGTGGTGTCTCATCACCTCTCAGGGCTGACCTCTACCAACGGTCAGCAGCATGCCACGCACACAACCAAGGCACAACACCGAAGCCTGCAACACCATCTGCCACAAATGCTGCCACGTAAGGCTCGCTGCCACCTGGGTCTGTCCTCCTACTGCTAGCCACCCACTTCATTTTGCTAATCTACTTCTACAATGTTCTTCAAGTCTGAACGCAGCAAATAGAGGAAAAGAATATTTTTAAAAGGTAACAGTCTGAAAAAGAGCAGAAACAGTTGAAAGATGAATGCCAGCGCTTAACAATCTTTATAGTCCTGAGAGATGTTAAGTACCTCGTAGTATAAATATAACTACTGAGCAGCAATTATGCAGGAAACACTATCTAGGGGTAGATTAGAAATAAGATCTAATCCCTCCCCTAGAGCAGCTTCCTGTCCGAGGAGGAGGTGGGAGACACCCAGGTAGCAGTAAGAACAAAGTGTGAGGAGGTTTCCAGCGAGGGCTTGCTGAGGGATCCCACGTTCTGAGAACTGAGGACAGCCAGGAGCAGAAGGGGTGGGGGAGGCATGCAAAGCAGAGAGAGCAGCTTGTAAAAGGATTGGGGCCAAATCAAAAGTTCTGAAGTCTTTATAAGAAAACTGTACTTCCAGCGTGACAGGGTTAAATCAAGCCTTGAGTTTTCTGCTCCAGGCTGACCAGCCTTGTTCCTCTGCTCGTGACATTCTGCACAGTGCACGTCCTGGAGACCAGAAGGTGCAAGGAAGCAGACCTATCTCTAAACTCCAGTTTGGGAGAAAAAAGGTTCCAGATTTCAAATTGAGATAGCTGTCCAAACGAGAGGATGTGATGTTTAGCCCCGAGGATAGATGGTGACCGTAGTTTTAACAGCAGGTTAAACGCCCAGTGTGCTTCAGGAAGAAAGTCCTCCACACTGTCTAAAAAATGAATGCAGGCGAACACTTAAATGACTCCTAAGAAAGCTTCAGAAGCGGGCAGCAGAAGGAATTCTGGCATGTTGAGTCCTCTCCAGACCTTCCAAGTTTGTGACTCTGAGCATTCTGATGGAACTGGTGATGGGCTGAAAACGCCATTTGTGGATTTTGTAATATATTTTGTTGTGATTTTTAATATTTGTCAGATGGGCCTTTTTTCATGCGGGACTCTAGTCACTGTAATTCTGCATTAATGCCCATTGATTTTTCCATTGCTCTAGAATATTGGTAACACCAGCAAATCTCTGAGTAGGTTGTTATACCGCAGCTAAGACTTAACACTTGGCCAAAATCTTAAATTCACAAGATGAATTACATACTTAAGTAAAAGCTGTTATGTACAATAGTTAAGAGCAATCAAATTTTCCATTACAAATACTGTTGTTTTTACTCCCTCTTAATTAAAAAAAAAGTGCCTTGAGGGGGCTTTGAATTTCTAAGCCTTCCAGATCAAAGATTTCTTCAGCTGTCTGAATTATAGGAATGTTGAAAAACAAAAACAAATTCTTTTCCTACTATAAAGTCCTTGCCATGTTTTTGTCTTTATGTAACTCAAAACGGCTGAACTGAAAAATGAGGTTGGTGAGTTCTGTTCAAAACCTAAGAATTCATCAGAAATGGAGCACACAATAATTTTGAAAGTATCATTCTAATTCATCTAACGCAAGAATAAATTTTACTACATTCATATCCAATGATCCAGAAAATTGCTAAGTAACATTTTGAATAAAACAATTTATGGCTAAGGATATCAAAATGTTTTAAATTGTTTGTTAAAGTGATTTGAGACTAAACTGTAATGTTTAGGGCTTGTTGGCGGTGGCGGCTAACGTGCGTTCCCTCGAATTCCACGCATGCTGTTTGCTCCATACATGTCCTTCTAGCAGCATGACTGGCAAAATAGTGCATCGCTTTTTTCAAAAGCTTTTGCAGAAAGCATAGATTCTTTTTCTTGTAAAGCAATAGTTTGCAGTCATTATTTTGCTGGTGTTTTTGGTGTAGGGGCTGACCTTCAGGGTACAAAAAGTAAACTGCTTTTAGCAGGGCACATGGCATTAGCTTGTTGGTCATCTGGTATACCAGCCTGACAATTTACTAGCTATGCACTAGTGGTTTAGAATTTCAGCACTTGAAAAGGAACCACTTTCTGCTTTGTCCCTAGAGAGATGTTAGTATGCTCATATGAATGAAAATAAAACTAGATGGTAAATATGGTATCAAGCACACATCCTATGCACGGTGGATAGCAGTGGCTTATTCGATCTCTGAGATCCCGGGTTTAAGACACTTTATATATCTAAGAGGTCATTTGTTTCCAATTACTTTGCATGTCACCTTACAATTTTTAGATGATTCAAATTTGTAATTATTAAAAAGAAATGCACACTAAAGAAAAATTGGAAGATTGAATATAGATAGATAGATATGAAGTTTTTTAAATTCCACCATTTGTATTTGCTTTAGGTCAATTTACATTTTGTTGCATTTGCTTTATGTACATAATGGAGATTGTGCTGCATACAAAATTTCTAATTTTTTTTAAAAAATCCATTTTTTCATGTTACTCCTAAGTTCTGTAGCATCAGTCTTAATGAATGCATACTATTCTGTTATGGAATGTATGTTTTATAACCATTTTGGGACATTCGAGTTGCTTCCAGTATTTTGCTATCATAAATAATTATGCAATTCACATCTCTATACATAAAACTTTTTCAATATTGCTGTATTAGACAAAGACTTTAGGCTGCAAATCACAAAAGATAACTCACCCTGGCTTAAGCAGAAAAGGAAATGTCTTGGCTTGCACAGCTAATAATCTGGGTGTGGAGATCGGCTCGAGGCATTACTGGACCCGATGGTGGGTTCAGGCATCCTTCTTTCTTCTCCTGGACCAGCTTCCTTCTGTGCTGATTTGATTCTCAGGCCTGCTCCTTTAGATCCTCACGGAAGCAAAACAGCAGCTCTCTGCTGATATTTCGAGCAGAAGTCCCACGACTGAGGCTCACTGCACAACTGGGGTCAAACGCCTCTCCCAGGGTGAGGGAATGTTTGGGCTGACTCACAGGACGCTCCTGCTCCCTCTCCCACCCCACTCCCTATCACCCTGGCACTGCACAGCTGGACTCTTCGCTGTTCCTTGAACCCACCAGCCTGCCGTTCACCCAGTGCCCCTGGTCTTGGGGCCCTCTGTCTCCTCCACTCTCCTCCCAATGTCCCCACGGCTTGTTACCCCCTCACGTCCTTCAGTCCACACTCAGGGACTTTCCTGATGACCTCTTTACTCTCTGTCCTCTCTCCCTACTCTGTTGCTCTTCAGAGACTTGTTACCACCTGATGCTCTGCTATATTCAGGTAGTATATGAGTAATGTGAATTATTTGTCTCCTTCCATGGGAACCATGAGGGCTGACTGCAGCTCTATCCAGCCCTCAATAGATATTTTTCGATTGAGTTAATGAATGAGTTTGCCAGGCCAGCTACCTACTCATCTGGAGGGCCAGTCTTCGCTAAGGACGATAAATGCTTGGGGGAATGGTGTGGTTCCCCAAAGAAGACTGGGTGGCCATCCCCAGAACACAGCACTGACCAAAACAGTGACACTCACTACCATTTTAGACCATTTTCTAAAGCAAGTTCCCAGGAGTGGGACTTCAAAGGATATGACTGTTTTTGAGTGTCACGATATGCACTTTAGCTCCCTTTAAAACTGATCTTTCCTACCCTGCCCAGGTAGCTTAGTTGGTTGTGGCATCATCCTGTAGACCAAAATGTTGGGGGTTTGATTCCTGGTCAGAGCACACACCTAGGTTGTGGGTTCCATACCCAGTCAGGGCATGTACCTGGGTTGCAGGTTCAATCCCCAGTTGGGGCTCTTGTGGGACACAACCAATCAATGTTTCTCTTTTACATTAGTGTTTCCCTCCTCTTCTCTCCTGCCCCCACCTCAAAAATCAATGACTATATCCTCAGGTAAGGATTAAAAAAAAATCTTTCTCAAATACAGACCACATCATACCCTTCCCCAACTTAAAACTGATGGCTCCCCACTGCACTGTGAATAAAAGAACTCTATCCTGGCCCCCAAGGCCCAGGATCCCGTCTCAGCCTTACTCCTCTGGCCTCTGAGGATCCAGCACGCTGGCTTTCTCTCCTGCCCCAGAACCCACGCCCTCTCACCTCAGGACCCTCACACTCTCCCCTCTCTGCCTAGCAGGCCCACCTGGCAGATCTCATCTGACTGCCGCCTACAGCTTCTTCTCAGACCTCAGTCCGAATGTCCCCTCAGGAGGCCTTCCTTGGCCACTGGAACCGTACTCCCCTCCTTGCTTCTCCAGCAAGCATGGGTGTATTTTATTCATAGTACTCATCACGCTTTTCATTCACCCTGTTTACAGCATGACTCCCTTTTCTCATTGTCCATCCCTATATCCACAACACTCAAAACTGGTACCTGGCACAGCAAAGGCCTTTAATACATTTTTGTTGGGAAAATAAAATTAACAAATTGCTCTCCAAGGGGGCTGAAAGGATTATTATCCCCATCAGCAGTAAGAATGCTCATTTCCTCTCATCTCTCAATGAAGTGATTTTCTTAGAAAACAGCTCAAATGATGGAAATCTGTTGGACCCTCACCACACGTGGCCCGGAGGAGAAGGAGCGAGGCCGTCTTCTCGCGGAACAACATCCGCACCGGAGCGGAGGCGGGCACAGACTGCTGCAGCCCAGCATGTTACAACAAGGCCCGGGCAGGGCTTTACTTTCTCATCCAATTATGTTAAAAAGGTTCCTTTCTGTTGCCACTGAACTCAAGGGAATGTTCTAAAAATGTTGCATTTAGTAAAAATTAGTGAAGAGGCAGCTCAAGTACTTGGGATGTGGATGGGCGTCCACCCGTTCTGTGCACTCCCATCCCAAATTATCCAGCTGCGTTAGTGCTGACTCACAGAACCCTCTCTGATAGGTTCACTGTTAACATCCGTATGTGTATTTTTGTACATTAATTTTTTAAAGAATTTCATATTTAAATAAAGTCTTGCCAAAAGAGTTGATTTATATAAAAGGTGTTTAATATAGAGAACATCACAGCACCTGTCATCAGGTAAAGGTCCCTAGGACATAGATCAGATTATCCCAATCAAATCTCCCTTTACCCAAAGAGAGTTTGTTTCAATACAAAATAATCAACTTCTTGTCCCCATGGTTTCCTGACAAATCTTCAGCAACATTTAACTTGGGGATCACAAGTAATCCAGGAAATGATTGTGTTCCTCAAAAGAAAATAGCTAATACAAAGTTTTCTGTTTTAAAAATAGCACCACTAAAGGAAGGGGATACGTCTTTTAAGTACAAAGTCCCTAAACAAGTGATTTACCAAAATTCATGCAAAGTAGACTTTGGCAGAAACTCTCCTGTGTTCTGGAGTGGAAAATAGGAGCAAGTAAAAAGACAATGCAAACAGTAACTTTGAAGAGTCAAAAGATGGACAGACAGACAGACAGACACACACACACACACCCTGGTAAGGCATTTTCCTTGTTTTCTGCCAGGCGTATCACCAGTCCGGGACCTCAACCACAAAGGGAGTTTTCACGTCTATCTTGCCGCTGTTGACAATGGAGCAGTCGGTGAGTGGACGGTCGTGCCCATCAGTTGCCTGAAGTTCTATGGAGTGGACCACTGTCTGGCGAGAGAAAAGCAGATCCGTGGTTCACTTCTGACCAGCAAGTATGGCAATTGAAAAATGAAATCAACACCAAGTCTAAAAGCCCAATTAGGAAGTCAGTTGTGGTTTTTTGTTTGTTTGTTTGTTTCTTGGGTTTTTTTTTTTTTTAGTGTTTTTTTATGATTACAAAACCATGCAAGCTAATGATGGAAAACTTAGAAAATATTCAAGAAATTTATAAATAATAGCATAAAATTTACTCACTACCTTGCTAATTAGAGAATATATTTATGTGTTTCCTTCTTTTTGTTAGCATTTTACTTTCTAAAAAAGTTGATATTTTTTTAAATACCAACCTCTAATAAAATACATTCCCACTCACTTGTTACAACCTAATGTAACAGTTAACATGGAGTTTGAGTCCATTTCACCTCCACCTGTGATAGGTCTGGGCATCATAAAATGAGCCAGAAAGCAGATTTAGAAGTGCAGCTAGTTCTGGGTTGGCCATTTTACAACCGACCCAAGCCATCAATCTATAGGCTGAGTCTAACGCTAATGTCCTCCCAACCCCACTGTGGTATACAAGCCCCTTTCTCTGCCATGCAGGATTTCACAGTCCATGGGCTACCTCATGTCACATTGCAGGAGGGAGGACTGGCCAAGGACTGGAAAGCTGGCTTCTGGTATTTCCCAAACAGGGTTGAGACTAAAGCAGCAACAGAATATCTGAGTGGACCTGGTGTCAAATATTACAATCTCCGGCTGACTTAGATCCACTTAAGATAAAAGGCCAGCATTCTTATATATTTCTAAGTAGACTGTGTGTGCACACATGTCTACTTAAAGCAGTGACTACACATCTGAATTACTTGTGATTTTTTAATAAAGATTTTGCTTATTTACTTTTAGAGAGAGGGGAAGGCAGGGAGAAAGAGGGAGAGAAACATCAATGTGTGGTTGCCTCTCGTATGCCCCCCACCAGGAACCCTGGTCCCCAGGGTTACCTGGGGAAATTTTTTTAAAAAACACTTATTTAGCCCTGGCTGGAGTGGCTCAGTGGATCAAGCACCAGCCTGTGAACCAAAGTGTCACTGGTTCAATTCCCAGTCAGCGCACACGCCTGGGTTGTGGGCCAGGTCCCCAGTAGGGAGTGTGCGAGAGGCAACCACACACTGATGTTTCTCTCCCTTTCTCCCACCCTTCCCTTCTGTCTAAAAATAAATAAATAAAATCTTTTAAAATAATATTTAATGGTTAAAATGAAAGTACCTATGTTATGTTTATTTTGCCAAAATTTAAAAATGCTTATTTGTGGGCCCACCCCTGGAGGTTCTGCTTCTGTCAGTGTGAGGTGAGGTCCACAGGTCACCTGGGTTGCTTTGTGAACACAACCCAGATCTCAGGAGAATCAAAGGATGGAATTCAGGAGAGTCTCTAGATTTCTTGAGACTGTATGAGCGGTACACACACTTTTTTTTTTTCTGGAAAGAAAGGCTATAGTTTTCACTCATTTCTCAAAGTTTATAACTCATGAAAGTCAAGGACAGGTCCTCTAAGAGCAGATAGCAGGTCTCCCAGGATGTATACCAGTGGATGGAAGGAGATTGTTGCAGCAATTCAGGCAATAAGACATAAGATCTAGAGAACTAGAAGAAAAACCACAACCAAAGAATACCCAGAATTTGTGCTCTTCAGTTATCTTACAGCTTAGGACAGTGTTGCATTAAAAAACACTCAGTGAATGAGTGAATGAACCAGTTTAAATTTAAACTTTTTAGAGGCTGGTTGGACCCTAGTGGTCAAAAGCCCAGGTTGGTTTAACACCTGCACGCCCACAGCGAGCTCATCTCAAAAACAAAGTTCAGTAAGATGCTTGAGGAGGGCTGGCATTCGTCTTCATTTCAGAATAGATTTTTTTTTTTCTATTCTGAAAGGACAATTATGGCTCGGGGGAATATAGGCATGTCCCTTATTGTGATGGGATGTGAAGTGATATATTGACAAGTGTTTTCCCTATTTCCTTCTTATCCCGCTTGCTAATGAGAGCCCTATCTTTGGCGGCTCAGGTTGGGCATCTCCTTGCCTCGAACGGAGATTCTCAGTTGGCCAGCTCACTTGCTGGCCTTCTGTTGGGTACAATCAGAATAGCAGGTGAAAGCTGTGGAAGAACTGCAATGAGCGAGATTGGTTTATTTACATTCAGATGAGGGAGGCAGAACAACTCACATGAAAACAAAATGAAATATGGGAGAAGACAAGGATGGCCCTGGGTTGGGTTGGGCAGACCTTACAATCGCCAGTCCAAGCACTGAGAGAGCTAAGAAGGGGAAATACTGAAAGTGGTAAAGAATGGGCATTTTAAGAAGTGTTCCTATGGACTATAAATTGAATACCTTTGATTTTTTTTTTTTTTTTTTCAGACAAGCAGCATAAATTTGAATTCTCTGTAGTCATTTTGGTTGCTACACTGTGTCTTTAAAGGTGACTTGTGTCTAGACTGAACCGCATGGGGTGCTAGTTTTTTTTTTATATTTTCTCTTTAATTGTGGTGAGAAACATAAAATATTTACCATCTTATCCATTTCTAAAAGTACAGTTGGGCAGTGTTAAATGTATTCACACTGTAGGGCGGCTAATCTCCAGGTCTTTTCATCTTGCAAAACGGAAACTCTACACCACTGAACACCGACTCCCCACTTCCCCACCCTCGGAGCCCTGGCAACCACTGTTCTGCTGTATGTTGCTGTGCGTTGGACTTCTTTAGATGATACCTCACATAAGCGGAATCACACAGTCCTTTTATGACTGCCGTATTTCATTTAACATAAAGTTCTCAAGTTTCCCCCATGTCGTAGCCTGTGACAGGATTTCCTTCCTTTTTACGACTGAACAATATTCCATTGTTTGCACACCCAGGGCCCTGGTTTTATCTGGTTACATTAAGAAGAGTTTCCATTTGTAACAAGTAGTGAGATAAATTAACTTAAGTACTCAACGTCTCCATGTCAAGTCCTCAGCTTCTGCCCCAGTGCTCCTGACAATGAAAATGCCATTTCATTTATAATTTATTCACCTTTGAAGAGACCAGTCAGCATATAATGATGGATTTCTACAAAGCACATCTTAGGATCAAAATAAATCATTGGAAGTACTCTCATTATAACTATAAAGCTTTGAATGAGAAAAATAATACATCAAGTTACCATTCCATCAATGACTTTTCCAAATACCACATGTTTGCCATCCAACCAGGAGGGCTTGGTCAAGGTGATAAAGAACTGAGAGCCATTGGTGTCGGGCCCGGCATTGGCCATGCTGACCCACCCAATGCCGTAATGCTTCAGTTTGAAGTTCTCATCTGGAAATGTCTCACCGTAAATGCTTATACCTGGTGAGGCAGAACAAGAAAGGGGAGAATCAACAGATGTTATACAAAATTAAAGTCTTCAAAGGGAAACATAAGATTTTAGTAGAATTGGTAAACAGAGCCTGATAAGTGTGGGGAATGGGGAAAAGATGGTAGGACATGAGGAGAAGTGAAGGAGGGCACAAAATTAACTCTGTAAGGAAGCAGGGCACCAGGGACTGAAATACACACACACACACAAAAGCCTTATATTTCACACAAGATGGCAAGATACCCTCTGGCCTCAAACCAAGGGCCAAACTCTGACCACACAGGCCTTCAATGTGATTTCACTGCAAAATGAGAAGGAACTGAAGGGCAGGATGTCATTGAAAAGCCAGACTGAAAGGTGGATGAGCCATCCTCGTGGCTCAGTCTCTATCCTGAGGTTCAGGCCGTGTGTCCGGGGTCACTCCCACCTCAGCATCCAACCAGGGAGCACTAAGCACTTAATACACACCCTTAGCCAATTCTCAAAACAACCCTGTAGAACAGGGATTCTCAATCCTGTTTGCAATGAGAAACAGAGGTTACAAAACTTGAAAACAGCAGAACAGAACTTGACCATCTGGCTTTCTGACTCTGAAGCAGGTGTGCTTTCCGGCCTCAGCACTAAGGGCAATAGCAGCCAGCCTGGAATTCATTAGGCATTGACGATGACATCAGGGCTCGTCAAAATACAGAGGGTAATGGCAATTGGGAACACCCAGTGATCCAACCTTGAACAGAAGAACCGAAAGCAGGCATGTGGGCTGGAGTTCTAGCAAAGCTACAGGTAGAGCAGAACACATTTTCCCCATAAAACAGCAGTAGAGACCATGGGAGGTATATGCTCCATCCTCCAACACCTTGAGTGCCTGTCATGCTCACCCCCTCCTCTTCTGCAGGACTCCTTACCCATCCATTGCCAACCTTAAAATCCCAGCTTAGTCAGAAGGACAGAAGTGGATATCAAAGGCAAGCAATGTAAGTTAGCTGGTTGGTCAGTGACATATGAGGTGATCTGGCAGGAAAGCTCTGCCCACAGAGGGATCTAAGCTAAATTAAGTGATCCACAGGTCCTATCTCCAAAACTCAGAGAATTTTAACCCAGAATATGCATGCACACATTGTATACATGCACACACATTCAGGGAAGGGAAGGCAGAGAGAGAGAAAAAGGTAGAAAAGGAGACACAGCAAAGCCCAGTCACAATTCCTGCTGGGCCCAAGGGCAGGAGAGTAGGAGGTCAGTCCCGAGGGGACCAGTCCTTGAGCTGCAGGTCTCTCCAGGGAGACCCAGCTGTGCAGCAGCTGGGATTGCTTCCCTGCGCATCCTCACCAGCACCATTCACCCGAGTCACCTGCGCCATGCTGCATCCCCACACCTTTGCAGCATTTTTGCAAGAGCTAAAAGTAATCTTCCTGAAGTGCCTGGCAAATCCAAGCATTTAATAATAGTCACTTCATTATAAATAGACCATTATAATAAACATAAAGTTGGCAGTAGTACTAGAAAATAACCTAGGTTTCTTTAAAAAGTTAGCAGTTTAATATTCACCAACACTGGTATGTGCTAAATTAAAAATCTTAAACCTAAAAATAATTTAAATTCTGTGTAGTTATACACCATGTATGTTCAGGAAAACAACTCATCACATTTAAGGGAAAATAGTCCAGGGAGCTGGGTGGACAGAACCTCAATAAGAAACAATAAGCTCAGGGGGATTTGAAACTCTGTAAGTTAAAACATCTGTACTTTATAGAACTCTAACTTTGTTTATAAAATTAATTTATATTATAATTTTGACATGGCATCTATTAATTTTTTATTTTTTAAGAAGCCGACAATAAAACGAAAGAGTTTTGAAAGAAGGAGATAAATTCATCTGTGATCCTGCCATGGGAATACCAGTCTCATCATTCTAGAGTCGCGTTCCCCAGTCCTTCCCACCGACATCCAGTCTGTAGTGCGCTGCTGTCCCTAGGAACACACCGTGTTGTGTTCTGCCGTTCATTCCTGTAACCCACGTCTTTCTGTGCTGCCACATGCTAGTAGTCTAGCATTTTCATGACTGCAAAATAGTCCACTAAATGAATGTATTTCCACTATGGAAAGATAAAGAACACTGTCTAAAGTCAGGAAGCCTTACTCACTCATATCTACCAAGATATCTACCAAGATCTGGCCCCCCAAGCTCTATCCCGCTAAAGAATCAGTCTGACAACCTTCATGATTTTGTTCCTTAGGTCCAGAACTCAACATACTGGGCGAACACACTGGCTCAGTTTCAGGTCTCAGTTGGTTGAGCGGGAAAGGAAACACGGGAAAGGTCACGTTACCGCCAGTGCCGTCTCCATTGGTGAAGTCTCCTCCTTGAATCATGAAATCTTTGATGACGCGATGAAATTTGCTTCCTTTAAATCCGTATCCTTTCTAAAGAGATTATGTCAATTGAATAGACAAGCAGATACAACCCCCACTGAAAGTTAAACCCCAGTGTTTATCTGGACATGACAAAATGAGAAAATTATGTGAAATACCTACAGAACTTGATTAGGTCCCTGCAGTGATTCCCTGTTAGAAATTTATCATTAGCTGGCCAAATCAATAAATAAGTAAATAAACTATGGAAGTGAAGTATTAATGTGAGCAGTAAAAAGAGCAGTCTGTGTTTTCACTTGATGCCTGTTTCCCCTCAGTTTCTGGAGGCCTAAGGACGCTGAGTGCCTGAAGAATACAGATTTTATACAAAAACGAAGTAAAATATTATCAGATGTCTCAAGTTCACCTGACCTACTAATGTAACACTTTTGCTCCCCAGAAGATATCTTGATCTTGGCTTAAAGAAGGAAGATCCAGTTTGCGCACATAAGGAAATAAAAGCTGGTAAAGATACCTCTCCTGTTGCCAAAGCGACGAAGTTTTCCACAGTCTTGGGTACAACTTTCCCAAAGAGGCCAATCACGATTCTGCCAACATCTTTGTCTCCAATCCTCACATCAAAGAAAACCTGCGTGTGGTTGGAAGACAAAGTGGAAGGTTACGTGGACAAGCCACATATGTGAGGTAAATGAAAGTTAAAATCTGTTAACCTACAAAAGCCCTGCCCACCAGTATTTTACAAAGGGGTCATGAAGGAGCATGATACAAGTTAAAGGAACTCTAATTCCATTTTGTAGGTGCATTTCATACACAAATATTCATTCAACAAATATTTATTGCACACCACCTTATGGCCCCACACTGTGGTAGGTACTGGGTTTAAAGTTTGACTCAGCACTGTCCCAGTCAGCCAGTAACATCTCCAAGAATTCCATGGGCCCCCACGCCCCAGGCAAGCAGCTCTGCTACTTCCTGTCTCCCAGTTTGTGAATAGTGGTTAGGGTAGAAACTGCTTCTTCTGAAACGTAATGCTCTCTGATCTTAGCAGAAAAAAAAAAAAAATTGGTGAGGAGATAAACAGGCTGGCCATCCAGATTTATTTTTCTGTAACTTCAAAGAGTCCCAGATTCCCCGTGCATTCTCAATAGACTGTCAAGGGTACAGCAAAAGACGATCCAAATACACAGCAGGGCTCCAGAAGGCACCGTGAGACACCAGGGCCCGAGCCTGGCCCAAAGTATGTCAAACGCGGCACTCGGGTCCTGATAAAACCATCTGCCCTGTAAACTTAGAGACTGAATTGAGCAACCACTGTCATGTTACACAAGGGGAATGCGTTCTTTTTCTGTCACATCTTAGAACGGAAGGAAAAAAAAACACATATCCACAAGTGAGTGTGAGTCCCTCTTTTGCAGATAAACTTTAAAAGATCTCTTGCTCCTTTTTTAAACTTTTCATGAGAAATGATATTATATACATTTTGCCTCGCAAATCACTGTGTGAAGATGATTCTGGGACAGAAAGCTTGAAAAGGCCATGGAGTCGGAGGGCATTCTATTAGCGAGTTCAGATGATATGAACCAATTTAAAGTTTGAATAGGTAAAAAAAGACATTCAAGAGATGGCTTTAAAAATATAGGAAGGGTTGTCAGAGAAAAAAGATGTCTTAGAGTTTAGAAAAATCACAAAGTAAAGACTGTCAACCTTCAGTTTAAGACAAGAGCTTCTGCCAATACATCAGTACATCTGTCACAGAATGATGTGATATTTAGTGTTCCATGTGGTGTTTTACAAGTTTTACATGGCCAAAGCAGCAAAAACTGCATTGTTATTTATATAATAGAACTATAGAGGATGCAGGAAAGGCCTTGAAATGAGGGAGTGTCGTAGAGGAGAGAGACGCAACATGGCTGTGTTCACACACCCGCGAGCCTGGTCCCACAGAGCTGGTGTCAAAGAGAAGTCACTTCTCCAAAGGGACTTCCAAGCCCAGGAGTAAATTCTCTAACAGGCAATAATGAAGCAGCACTGGGAAAAGAATCAGGGACATAATTTTAGAGAAACACCACGTAAGATACAAGAAAAGCTTGCCAGACTTTTAAAATAAAGAAGAGCAAATAAAGCCCGTGAATGCTTAGAAGGCAAAGAGAATAAAATCTGGGAAGCATGAGAAGATGAAAAGAAGTCCCAGTCACCCAGCATAACTCAATAAAATCTCAATGATACACACAGCCTAGCACACGCATCGATACAATTCCCCCTCCACCTGCCCCCCAAACTGCGGTGTCCTTTAACTTCATGAGTAATGGGTAGCAAGAAAACATGGCAGTTTTCCCAACTTTAATGGAAATGGTAAAATCGTATTTAGTCAACAAGTATTTGTCAAAGATCCATGTGAAAAGCAATGTGAAGTTACAAGCTACGAGAGTCCCTGTCCTAAGGTAGCTTAAATCAAGAGATGGGACAAGTAAAGGGATAACCACAGTACAAGGCAGCATGTGACAAGCACCCAGGACACTACTGCCAGGCGGGAGGCCTGCGGGGAGGCATCTGGAGGAGGTGCAGATGGAAGGAAGCAGCCTCCAGGGACAAGAATGGGCCCAAGCCCCACCTGGCAGAGTTCTTTCTGGAACCAAAGCACCAAGGCAAAGGATGTGGTCTGTGTACAGAGAAGTAGCGTAGCCCTTCTGACCTCACCAGAGGGGAAGGGAGGCCCTCGGCAGCTCCAAAGGCAGAAGAAGGGTTTGGGGAGGCAACAGAGAGAAGGTAAAGAACAGACCAAAGGCAACTTGAGACTTCCTCAAGTGGGGGCAGGGGAGAATCTGGGGGCTCTTAGACCAGTTTGGGAATGAGGCACTACGGCCTGCACTGGGTGGTTGGTGGCTGAGGGACTGACTGTATGGACACAGTAGTGGGGAGAGGCACTGAAATTGCAGGGGAGAAGACGGAGGAAGGGAAGCAGGAAGGAAACAAACATGACCTAGTCGGGGCTGTCTCAATGTGCTGTACCTACATGTCTTATATAATTAATCCTCACCACATCCTGCCGGGAGAGGCAGGCACTATTCTTACCAGTTTGCAAAGGAGAAAAGTGAGGATTAGGGAGGTTAAGTGATTTACCAAAATTTCTCACCAGAAGGGTGAAGACCAAAATTTCAATCTGAGGATGTGTCCAATTAGACTGATTTATCATTAATAAGGCTCTTGCAATCTAGGCAGGGAATCCCAAGGGGTAGAAAAGGTGTTTTTCGATCCCTAGTGCCCAGCACACTATCAGCTCAAGTACAGACTAAAAAAATGCTAAACAGCTCAGTGCCAGGTGATGCTAAAGGAGAAGCAGGCCATACACACACCCAGCCAGAGGGAGGGTCAGCCCCAGGTGGCTGCCAGGCAAACTCTTACTTTACACCTTCTTGCCCTGAGATCATCTCTGACTTTGCTCTGTGACCTTGGGAACAGGCCCTGTGCTCGACAAGGGGTTGGGGTGTAAAGCTCCTACCCTCCTGTAGCTTACAGCCCCACAGAAGAGAAAACACACATACCAGTAGCTGTAATACAATGGGAAGTTAGGTTTTATAAGACAATTACAGAAAAAATAAGGCCAGAGGTGGTGATTGTCCATGGGGATCAGGGTGGGCGTCCTGGAGAAGTTGGTACTTGGATCCCATGTTGCACTTGAGAAGCTGGCACCTCAGTCACTTCTCCACCCCCCCTCCCCCCACCCAAAGAAGCTGCCCTTGAAAGTGATATGGAAATTTGGAGGCACTGGGGGTGGGGAGAAATAGGGGAAGACTGAAGAGGTGCTCTCATAGCCTGGCCCAAACCCCTGTAGGGTTAATCCTGCTTCCATTTCTAAAGTAAGCTGTGACAGCAAGGAAACCCAGCTCCACCACCAGCTGGCTCTGAGCTCTTGTTCCTCATCTGTAGAAAAGATGATTCCACTCAGGTCTGCACTGCTACAGAGGGTTTAATAACACAAATAACTCCAGCAACTAACCTCTAAAACTGGGAGCTTCAGTCAGAACTAAGCACTTTGCCTGCTTTATCACACCTAATATGCAATACTCTAGCAAGTATTATTTCCATCTCCATTTTACAAGGGAGGAACCAGAGCCACAGGCATCAATCAGACAGCCTGCCCAAGATCACCCAGCCTTAGTCTCACAGCCACTCCCTGCTGTAGAAAGTGCCAGCAGCTCTGACAAGAGTACAACTGGAAAGGTGGCAGCATTATAATCTACAATGTAGGTGCCTGACCACACAGAACCCGTGGCTCTGCTGGAAAACACAGGGCTGAGGGTGCCAGTTCAGTGGATTTTGAGACCAAGGAGCCTGAGTGCCCACCAGTCCTGAGCCTCTTTAGCCTCTTTAACTGGGCAGGAAGCTGAGGCAGTGGCCTGGGATTCCTGGACTAGGCAAGTGCCCTTATAGGGCCGTGCAGGGGGACAGCCACTCACACCTCATTTGTAGATTCCTATTTTTAGAAATCAGAGGAAAAGGCAAAAACTGCTAGGGAAAAGAAGACACTAGAGCAGTGGCCAATTAACCTACTTTTTCACACTCAGAGAAATAATTTTTAGTAACTCCAATTTCCAATAGATTTTGATCTTTAAAAAAGTTCACTGAAAAAAGTAATTAATGAAACAGAGTCCAATCTGAAGACTTGCCTACGTAATCCCAGAGTAGAACACATGGAAACTTCCTCAGTGACAGCATCTTAAACTAGGGTCTAAGATGCTCCAGCTCTTCCCCTGCCACAGCCACAAGCTTCTTCCTCTCCGGGCTCCCTCTTCTAGAGGTTTCCAACCCAGGCTGCACACCCCCAGCGAAAGTGATTGACTTGCTCTAGGGTGGGTTTCTGCATAGGTAGGTTTCAAACTTTCCAGGTGAAGCTCGTTCCCAAATATAACAGGTGACACCCTCACACTAAGAAATTTCCATTGTTTATCTGAAATCCACATCTCACTGGGCCTCCTGAACTTTATCTGGCAATCCTAATCCCTTTCCCCCACTCCCTTTCTACACTATTCCAAGTCCCTCCCTTGCTCCCCATTTCCACGATTACAACTCTAATCCAAGCCACCATCTGGACTCTGGCACAGAGCCCAGAATGACCTCCCAGTTCACTCTCCACTGAGCAGCCATAGTTAATTGTGTAAAAGCATATATGAGATCCTGTCAAACCTGTGCTTAAAACCCTTCAGCAGCTCTAACTGCACTTAGCATAAGACTGCAAATTCTAAAAGTAATTGCCCCCAAACCCACACTCCTAACTGTGACCTCTGAGGCCCTGCATGATCTTGCTGCTGCCTGGCCCCTGACCACATCTCAAGCCACTCCCTCGCATCCCTGCGGTGAAGCTACACTGTCCCAGGCAGGCAGTCCTCTTACCAGGGGAGGACGGCTTTCCTTCTGGAGACCCTTGCACATGCACTCAAGTTTGCCTCCCTTTTTGCCAGGCTGGTTTTTCTTACCCTTCAGGTATTTTTAAATGCCACCCAGTCTATATTAGGCTATACTTCCTTCATCACTTCATAATTTCATGAACTTTATGCTTATGGCTGTATCCTCAGAGACTCAAATATATTTGCAGATTGAAGGAAGCCCCCCACCCCTCTTTCAGCTCTGTGGCCTGCACATGCCATTTCCCAAAACTAGATAAGCCCAAAAGCTCAAGGGGGTGGGAATGGAATCTGTGCTCAAAACAATCCCCTAACTTCATCTCACACAAGCCGCCTCCCGAGGCCTTTTGGTTCACTCCTGCTCCATCAGATGTTGGGTGGTTCCTACCCCTCCTAACCCCTTTGACTTCCCCTCTTCTCAGGTGGGGCGTGGGGCAGATTTAAGCATTGTGCTAGTTCCACAGTCCCATTTCCACTGTCCAACACAGGACTGCCGTTAAGGCCACTTGCAGCTGTTCCTACTTCCAGATTCCAAGACACTAGCGCCAGTAAGTTTTTCTAGCAATGGTAATGAACAACCAAATCATCCTCTCCCTCTGTCTGTCCCTGCACCCTACCATCATCTTCTAACCTTGGGTAAACATGCTGGAAAAAGAACTGAGGCCCGAAAGGCAGCCCGTGGCAAATTTTATGTCCCTCTAATCTAGACAAAAAAGCTGGCCTCAGTTACACAGGTACCGCCTGGGCCTGCGGCCAGCACCATCCCATCCCAAGCCCCATGCCTGTCCACCAGTCACTGAAGTCTAAAAGCGAGCCTCTCCCTCCCCAGCGAGGACCAGGTTCCTAAACAGGGGAGGATAGCCTCTCCTGGAGCACAGCCTCTGCTGGAGCACAGCTTCTAATTGCCTGCCGGCTTGCCCGGACACCACCTGGGCAGGGGCTGCACGTGGGCTCTTCCACGCTGGGTGACATCCCAGCTGCAACCCCTGGGCTCAGAGCGTGTCTCCTCCTCACATCCCTGTCCCTCCCACACTCCTTCTCCAGTCCACGCCACGCTGAAGGAAGTACTCAGGCTGTATCCTTCCTGGAGAAAGGGCCCACCGGTTCCAGAAGCTTCTGCTAACCCCTGGGCTGGTCACCTTGGACCATAGACCAAGGGGATAAAGTTCAAACAGCCGGCCGTTCTGGAGATGGGCTGGGACTCTGGCCAGCACCCCTCAAGTCTTCTCGGAGAGTGCCCCCGCCCCTCATGGCGCAAGCAATCCCCTCTCACCAGCCCGGTCCACTGCCTCCCATCCTTTGCTCCCTCCTCCCTACCCGACACAAATGTCCCTGTCCCCAAAGCTCCCCCATCCTTCAGGCCGACGGGAGAGGAAGTTGCAGTCTGCCGCTCTGTCACCTTGGCCGTCACCGAGGGGCCTCTCTTGCGGTGGCCCGGGGACCCCGCAGAAAGCCCGAGTACGCCAAGCACCAGGCAAAGCACCAAAGGTAGCAGCAGCCGGGAACCTGAAATCATGGTGAAAGAGCGGCAGTGCCGGTAGTGACTGCAGCGGCTGGGGTTCTCCAGCGGGTTCCCAGACTGTGGCGGGACTCCCAGTCAGCTGCGCCTGCGCGTTCCCTGCTGCGGGGGTTGGGAAGGGATAGGGATGGGGCGGTCCGGGCAGGGCCGGAACCCTCGGCTCGCTCCTCCCAAGTTTGGCTCTGTGAAGAATTAGGGACTCGCAGAGGCTCGCAGCGGAGGGTGCCCGCAAGGCCGGGAGCGAGCCTGGGCTGTTGGGGCAGGGCGCCCCGGAGAGGCAGGCTCGGCCAGAGCTCAGGAACTAAGGGGTTCGCTCAGGCACCTCCAGGAACCCACCGCACGTTAAACCCAACAGAAGGTCGAGGACTCTCCGGCCGCCCAGTCCTTGGCAATTTGCGCTCTGCTTGGGGGGGAGCGGGGTAGGCACGGCTCTGAAGACGCGTGTCCGGTCAGTGACCTCAGCTGCCTTCGGAGTATCCTCTGCAGCAGCTGCCAGGTTTCAATGTTGCTTCAGAGCCTTTAGCTAGCTAAGCTTTGGACGGCTCTCAGAACTTTGGGACCCCTAGATGGGTTGACTCAATTATACGTGATGAATTACCTCTCGTTGAGATGATTCTCTTTGGGTATATAATTTTTACAAATTTAAGAATAATGTTTAGGGAGATTATGTAATGACATAGGGAAATGCCCACTATATTTTTAAATGGAAAACTAGGGTTGCAGAATCTCAGAAATTCTGATCTCAAACTGTGAAAATCAAGGAATTTTTTTAAATGGAAAGAAATACACCAAAATATTTACAGTAGCTATGGTGATAGAATTATGGATTTTTGTTTTCTTTGTAATCTTCTGAGTTTGGATATTTTACATTGACATGTAAGTATTTTATAATCAGTAAAATGTTGTTTTAAAACGTAATGCGTTTTGAATTAGTACTTCAAAAGAACTATTTTATTTTAGAGTAACAGCTCCAAAATTAACTACAAATTAATGATAGTATTCTCTTGGTTTTCTTAGGACCTGGTGTCATGACTTTCAAGCCAGGGTTTTCCTCAGGTAAGCAGGATTTCTACATGTAACTAAGAGTAGATCTAAAATTACACTAGAACTGTTACATGCAACAGTAGTGACCTCAACTTTTGAGGGGTGGACAGAACACTTCTGAATTATTTTGATAATTCAGTCCAGTGAAGGATCTAGTGTCTGTCTTCATCACCTCCAACCCCAATAAAGAAAGAATCTCCGTTTTGTCTCAGGCAAAGTGTATCAGAGCACTTATCCCACTGAATGGCCGTATGCATTTACCTGTTTTCACCATTGTAATTGTTTTTGTGTACCTTCTATCAGAGTGCAAGTGCCACCAGAGCAGGGAGCACACCTGTTTTTTTTTTTTTTCCTTTTGATGACCAAGGTCTAGTAAAATGCCTAATATGTAGTGATTTCTACATGAATTTTGTTGAATGAATACAAGTATCTAATTTAATTTTTTAATGGGGAAGATTGATGAAAACAAAAGTGCACAAAACATAACTGTACATATCAGTGAATTACCACAAACTCAACTTAGAATCCCCTTTAAGAAATGAAATATTTGTTGGCTCTTTAGAAACTTCTTTTTTACCCCCTCCCAATTACTAACACTTCTCCCCAAATTAACTACAATCATGACTTCTTACACTACGGTTTAGTTTTAACTTTATATGAATGGAATCTTATAGTATGCTGTATTCTTTTGCTCAAACTTATGTTCATGAAATTCATGTGGGCTTTCTTTTTGTGTGTAACTCTTTTGGTGCATCCATTTTTTTTATACGAATATCCAATTGTCCCAGCAAATCTTCTTTCCTCGCTGCTCTGTAATGCTGCTGCTTTTGTGGAAGAATTGTCCATACATGTGTGGGTCTGTGGGCCCTTTATTCTGTAACACTGATTTGTCGATCCTTGTGCCAGCACCACATTGTCTTAATGGAAATAGTTTTATAATAAGTCTTCATATTTAATGGTACAGTTTCTCTCACTTTGTTTAACAGATTCTTGGCTGTTCTTGACCTTCTATATAAACTTGCAAATCAGCTTCTCAGTTTCCATAAACTGGGATTTTGATTGGGATTGCATTGTATCTATAGATTATTTTGGAAAGACAGTGTATTTTTGATATTGAGTCTTCCAATTCATGAGCATGGCATATGCCTCCATTTATTTACATCTTCTTTAGTTTCTCTCAGAATTTTATAGTCGTCTGCCTAGAGGTCTTACACATATTTTGTTAGATTGATTTCAAGATATTTGAGTTTTTTATGTTTTTATAAATTATACCTTTTTGAATGTTTATTTTACTGTTTATTGCTATTATATTGTAGTAAAATTAATTTTGTATTTTAATCTTGAATAAACTTTGTTAAAAATGTATTCAAATAATTTATCTGTTAATTATTTAGAATTTTGTTCATAGACAACTATATCATCCATGAATAATGAGTTTTACTTCTTCCTTTCTAATCTTTATATCTTTTACTTTTTCTTACCTTATTACATTGGTAAGGTTCTATAATACAAAAGGAAGTCACAATAATGGTAATCCTTGTTTTGTGGGTTGAATTTTGGCCTCCCCCAAAATATGTTGAAGTCCCAAACCTCAGTATCTGTGAATGTGGCCCTATTTGGAAATAGGATCTTTACAAATATAATCAAGTTGAGATGAGGTCATACTAGAATAGGGTGTGCCCTATTCCAATATGACTGGTATCCCTTAAAAAAAAAAAAAAAAAAAGGATAGGCAAAGGCACAAGGAAGAAAACACCGTGGGAAGACAGAGCCAGAGACTAGAGTGATGGTCCTTAAACCAAGGTGTCAAAGATTGCTGGCAACCACCAGAAGCTAGGAAGAGGCAAGGAAGGATCCTACCATAAAGCCTTCAGAGAGAATGAGCATAGGCCTGCTACTTCCAGAACTGAGATAATAAATTTCTGTTGTTTTGAGCAACCCAGTTAATGGCATTTTGTTATGGCAGCTCTAGGAAACTAATGAACTTGTGTTGGTTCCAATCCCACAGAGAAAGCTTTCAGTGTTTGACCACTCAATCTGATATTTGCTGCAGGTTCTTTTGGGAGGTGACATCCTTTTTCAGCCTAAGAAAATCCCTTTGTAGTCCTAGTTTGTGAAGAGTTTTTATCATTAATTTGATCTACACTATTTATTGAAATCAACTGAAATAATCAGATGATGTTTTCTTATTCTGTTAATGTGCTAAGCTGCACTGATTTTCAAATTTTAACCCAACTTTGCATTGTGGAATGCACACATGTATTGGCCATTTAATATATTACTGTGTGTGGTGAGCTTTTTTTTTTAACCAACTTACCAATAAACAGGAAAAAAATGCATTTCTCCTGGAGTTCAGGAAAAAAAAAAGTGCTAGGAAAAGTTTGGTTCTGGCTTTCCAGTTCAGACCAAGCTAATTACCAAAATCTTACTTTGATGTTAGTGGGTAAGCTTACTAATCTTATATTTTAGATATTTGCATCTATATTCGTAAGTCAGGCCAGTCTGAAGTTTTCCATTCTTGGAATTTCCTGTCACTTTATATCAGGATCATTCTGGCCCTTCAACATGTGTGGGCTGATGATAGCTGTCCTTCTGCTTTGAAAGGATTTGCATAAGATTACCATCGGTTCTTCTTGTAATGTTTGTTAGAAGCCATCTGGATCTGGGGTAAGTATTCTTTACTGTGAAGTTGTCCATTATAAATTTAATTTTTTAAAGAGTAGAAGGATTATTAAAATTTGCTATTCTGTTGATTTTTATGTATAGTATTTTTGAGGAATTTATCGAATTCATTTATATGTTAAAGTTTAGTTATTTAATATATCCTTTATAATTTTGTAGATCTATAGGACCCATAGTAAAAGTCTTCTATTTTATACTTGACATTGGTTATTTTTTCTTTTTCCTTGTACAGCTTCACCCAGAAAGCACATGAAGTTAATATATTTGATTTGATTGTATTAGTTTATGTTTTTAATTTTATTATTTTCTTCCTTCTACTTTCTTGGAATTTAACTGTTATTTTTCTATCTACTTGAAATAGACTTTTAATTTAGTGTTTTCAGCCTTTCCCCTTTTATATTACTCAATTAGAATAATAAAATTCCTCTTAATAAGCACAACTTTAAATGCTCCTCAACCATTTTGATCTGTAGTATTTTCACGGTCATTCTGCTAAAAACATTTTATAATTTATGCTTTATTTCTTTTTAGATCCATGTGTTATTTAGAAGTGTAGTACTTTATTTCCAAAGCATGACTTTTTAAATGTTTTAAATTTATGCTATTAGAGTTGTCCCAATTTTTCCCCCTTTGCCCCACTCCCCTCAGCTCCTCTTTCCCACAGTCAATCCCTACACCATTGTTCATGACCATGGTTGATGCATATAGGAGAAGTCTAACCTGGAAAAAGTCTAGCCATTGTTAAGAGAACGGTTTGTGCAACATCAATCTAACCCAGCAGCAAAGGAGAGTGGACTGGAATATGCAGGTGTGAACAATGATGACTTCATTGTTCTTGTCAGTGGGGGCTGGCAGAGGCCATTGAGTGAGCTTGTGTACTGTGTGGCTGTGATATTCAAAATGACTGAGCAAATAGAGCAACAAATCTGCATCAAATTTTTCATTAAGCAGGAACATTCATCTATGAAAACTATTGAGATGATTCAGAAGGCTGCAGCTATGGGCAACTGGTGATTGGCAGCTTCGTCATAACAATGTGACTGCTTGTGCATCATGTCTCATGTAGAGATTTTTGGTGAAACATCATATCACTCAGGTGGCTCAGCCCCCCTACAGCCCAGATTTGGTGACCCGCAACTTATGGCTTTTCCCAAAACTAAAATCACCTTTCAAAGGGAAGAGATTTCAGACCATCATTGAGATTCAGGAAAATACAACAGAGCAGCTGATGGTGATTGGGAGAACTATGTGAGGTCTGAGGTGCCTACTTTGAAGGGCACTGGGGCATCATTGTCCTATGACAATGTTTCTTGTATCTTCTTCTATTAATGTCTCTAATTTTCATATTACATGGCTGGATACCTTCTTCGCAGACTTTGTATGTTCTTCGTCTAATCTCTGCACCTTCTTTTAACCAGTTCCCACCTCCCCACTCCTTTCTTACAACTGTCAGTCTATTCCATGTTTCTATGCCTCTGACTCAATTTTGCTTGTTAGTTTATTTTGTTCCTTAGACTACAGTTTTAAGTGAGATCATATGGTATTTGTCTTTCACAGACTGGCTTATTTCCCTTAGCATAATAGTCTCCAGTTCTACCCATGCTCTTGCAAAAGGTAAAAATCCCTTCTTTTTTTACTACTGCATGGAATTCCATTGTGTAGATGTACCAGTTTTTATAATCTACTCATCTACTGATGGGCACTTAGGCTGTTTCTAAATCTTGGCTACTGTAAATAGCACTGCTGTGAACATAGGGGTGCATATATTCTTTTTCATTGGTGTTTCAGGATCCTTGGGATATAATCCCAGAAGTGGAATCACTGGATCAAAAGGCAGTTCCATTTTTAATTTTGTGAGGAAGTTCCACACAGTTTCCACAGTGGCTGCACCAGTCTGCTTTCCCACCAACAGTGAACTAGGGTTTCCTATTCTCCACATCCTCTCCAGCACTTGTTTATTGATTTACTAATGATAGCCATTTTGTCAGGCATGAGGTGGTATCTCATTGTGGTTTTAATTTGCATCCTCTGATTTCTAATGATGTTGAGCATTTTGTCTTATTTCTATGGGCCATCGGTATATCTTTTAAAAAGGTCTTTTTGTTAGTGATTTCCAGCTTAGTTGTATTGTGATAAGACAACATACTTGTTATTATCTCATTCTTTTAAAATATATAGAAATGTGCTTTATGACATTGAACCTGATCGACGTTGGAATTCTGCCCATGTTGGATTCAGATGTCCATTCTATATATATTCTATATATGTCCATTAGATCAAGTTAGATACCTACCTGTCCATTAGATACCTACCTTCCATGTCTCTATCCTTATTGAATCTTTATTGGCTCATTATGAGTTACTGAGAGAGGCATGTTAAAATCTCTTATCATGACTATATATTGTCTATTTTTCCTTTTAGGTGTGCAAATTTTTATATGTCAAACCTAATATTGTTTTTTGATGAATTGAATTTTTTGTCATTGTGAAGTGTCATTCTTTGTTTCTCGACATGCTTTTTATCTTAAAGTCTGATATTACTATAACTCACTTCTTTTGGTTAATGAATACATGGTTTATCTTTTTCTATGATTCTACTTTCAGTTTTTCTGTCCTTATTTTTTTTAATTTTAAATGTTTCAATTACCATTAACATACAATATTAATTAGCTTTAGGTGTACAACATAGTGATTAGATATTTATGTATCTTATGAGGTGATCACCCCCATAAATCCAGTACCCATGTTGTCTTTATGTTTTAATATATCTCTCGTAAATAGCATGAATTGGTTTTTAATGAAGTTGAATGTTCATCTTTCATAGATATGTAGCTTGTTTACATTCATATATTTACTTATATACTTGGATTTAAATCTAATATCTTAATATTTTCTTTCTGTTGGTAACCTGTGTTATATTCCTCTTTCTCTTGTTTTTTACCTTACTCTGATTTGATGTAACAGATTCTACTAGTCTGTATCCCTCCTATACTAATATGATAACTATGCATTTCTTATTCCTCTTTCATTTATTACATTAAAGATTACAGCATGATTCTTGATTTTTGAAAGCCTAATGTTACCTGTTACTTTTCGTGTCTTTCTGGATAATACAAAACCTCAGGACACTCCATTTGCCTGTTCTGGAATGTTATGCAATCGTTATCATGTGTATTATTTGTACCCCCACCATACATAATCAATTATTGCCTAAGAAAGTCATAGACATTTAGAATTTTCCACATATTTACATTTTCATTGCTCTTCATTAGTTCCTGTATTTATAACTTTTGTGAGTCATTTTCCTCTTGCCTGAAGAACTCCATTTGCTATTTCTTTAACAGCTAGTCTGCTAGTGAGTGAGAAATTATTTTATTTTTGTTTCTCTGAATATATGTGTCATTCTGGATGAATATTTTTTAAAGATTTTATTTATTTATATTTAGAGAGAGGGGAAAGGAGTGAGAAGGAGAAGGAGAGAGACATCAATATCAATGTGTGGTTGCCTCTTTCACACTCCCAACTGGGGACCTGGCCTGCAACCCAGGCATGTGCCCTGACTGGGAATCAAACCAGAAACTGTTCGGTTCACAGGCCAGCACTCAATCCACTGAGCCACACCAGCCAGGGCTTGGATGAATATTTTTGTCCAGTGTAAAATTATTTTCTTTTGGCAGTATAGTATATCATTTCTTTTTGATGTCTAGCTTCTATTATTTCTGTTAAGAAATCTATTAGTCTAATTTGTTTCTCCATCCAAGGTAATCTTTTTTTTTTTTTTTTTTTAGTTTGGAGTATTTTAAGATTTCCTCTCTATGTTTGTTGATTTTTAAGCAGATCTATTAGAATTTGCTTAAGTGTATATTTCTTTTTATTCATCCTACTTGGGATTTATCAAGTTTCTTGACTCTGTGACTTGGTATCTTTGACCAGTTTTGGAAAATTCTCAGCCTAATTTCAAAAGTCACTTACAATCAATCTTAACTACCTGAAAAAGTTATTCTCATTTGTGTGCTTTCATGTATCATCTCTCCCACATGTTTTAAAAAACACTTCAACTGATACAATCATAGTGTAAAGTTGTACAATTAAAATTAGTGATAAAATATAAAACTAAATATTAAATATATGCATTATGTATTACATGTAGACAAATTAATTGCACATATGAATTATAAAAAGGTTTAGATTATCTATTGGCAGTTATCTTGTTATCAAAATAAATAAGGGAGGTATAATATTTTAGTAGCTTACTTCTCTTGTCAATATAATTTTGATTCATTAAACATAGACTGTTATGTTTATTAATCATTTGAGTACTAGAGTATATATATAGTCTTATCATATTTAATTTTTTCCTAGTTATCAGAGCAAGTTTTAGATTTCTGCTACTTGTAAAATAATTGTGTCTCTCAAAGCTACATTTCAGTGTCTTTCAAAACCCTTGATTTTTTGTTCATTGTTAACATTTTCCCTCATTTATGTAAATAACATTTTAGCTGAGTCAAATACTACCTCTCCCTCAAATTACAATCTAACTGCTTCAAATACTTTTGTTAAATTAAGCTCATGGTTAGAAAGTAAACACCTACAGCTTTTATTAATTACTAGCTTTCTGAATGGTGAATTTTTGCCTGGTGAATTTCTCTCAAGTATTAGGATATGGAGAGCATGCAGTAACGCTAGAGCATCAGGAGGCACTAGGGTCCTCTGGCTAGGACTGGGATCAGTTTGGAATTACTGGGACTTTCATATTGTCCTTCTCTTTAATGTGCAGAGAAAGTATTCCTAGAGCTAGTCACCCAAATATCCTCCCCTTCATGGGATGCCCCTGCCAAACTTTCAGTGACAAAATCTTCAAGGAATTAAAAAGTAATCTTGATTTTATTTGCTCACCTGGACAAGACTGGCCAGCACTCTGAATGACAGATGATGACCCCCGTTCTCACCCCCACCCCAGCTCCTTCACCAGCCACAACAATAGTGGTCACACCGATGTGTTGGCACTTACCCACGCTGGGCACCAGGGCACAACGATGATGCGAAGATGCGTGTATCCTGTCCTCAAAAAGCTTCAAACGTACAATGCATGTAACAAAAAGGTTTAAGCTGTGTACCGTGACATTTGCTGCATCTGAGTCCATGTCCAGAGTATACAGTGTGGGCGTTTCAGCTCCCTGAGAAAGGGTGCAGGAGGGAAGTCTGACTTTCGCTGAGCTCCTACTGCATACAAGGCACATTGCAGACAATATTCCTTTTACACTTGCTAGGTAGGCATTGTTAGAAACAGATACAACTGATGAGTGGATGTTCATCTGAAGTTCTAACATGCATGCTTATATGAAATTCAAGTGTGATGGAAATTTCACAAAGAGTTAACAAAATGAGTGGTCAAAAATAGATAATTTATGGAGTGTGGAGGCATGACGAGAAGAGACAAGGAAGTGTATGGTTCTTGTAGAGTGAAGTAGGAGATTGGTCAAGTGTTGATTATGTTCCAGAAGTTAAGGGAAATCTGCCTGTGCAAGGGGACAGAAATCTGGTTTGGGAAACCCCGATGATCCCTACTTCGTGCTGCGCTGACCTGAGCATCTCATGTGTCTGCCTTGATAGTTCAGTCAACCTTCTGAACAAATTCTTTGGAGACAGTATGTTATTAAATTGATCTGTATTTTTATGTTCTCTCCCAGTCACTATTATTTACTATTCACCAAGGCTGCCAAATTTTAAACAGTTTTGGTATAAATGTTTGTTTCTAAGCCTTTGCTGATAGATGTGTTTTATCTAACAGTTATGGAATCCATTAACATGAAGCACTAAAATGCAAAAAGAAACTGAAGAGATTTATAAGCATATGAAATGCCCTCACCAGAGACAGTTGAAATAATAAATCCAAAGTCAAAGGAATATTTGTGAAGTTACTAGCAGCAAGTTTAACTACTTGAAAACATGTTTTGTGGGACTGAGTCATACTATATATTTTGCTTAATTTAAAAGGTAAAATGCAAACTGATTCTTATTTATTAGTAGCGACTTCTCATTGTGTTTAAGGAAACCCTACTGTTGTAGAGGAGAGAAATCCAACCTCTTATGTTTCTGTGACATTTGCCTCCTTGGTAATAGAAATTGCCCGAATGATTTTTCTTTAAAAAATTGGAAATTTGATGTACTTGAACAACAATTAAATTTTTTTTTAATTGGAATTTTGGGAAAGCTCAATTTGTCAGTATTTTTAAGTGACATTAAAAGACATCCAGCATTACTGTTTTACAAGAACACCCAATTCTGAGTCCAATTGCTGGTAGCAATAGGAGTCTAGAGGGCAGTTTTTTCTTGGCTGCAACTTGGGCTATAATTAGCATCCTCAGAAATAAACACACCCCCCCACCAAAAAAAAAAAAAAAAAAAAAGTTGGCCAGTCAAATGATGGCATCTATCTCCTCGTTAAAACATCAGATTGACAAAGTGCATGTGTGACTCTGTTTCAAAAAGTTCCAGGTCTTTTAAACATTGGCATTCTTATCATTTTGTGTGTTGGGTGCTGGCCGTAGGCTAACAGTGTCTGTGCAGATTTCTCCTGGAATATCTTCCCCCCATCAACCGATAAGCCAGTCGCTCTGAGGATTTCTGGTTATGGGCACTGCTTCAGAAAGAAAGCCGATAGCACATATTTGAAATTGTTACAGTAAAGGGTCCTTCTGGTTTTGTTTGCTGGCCTGTTTGTTTGTCTTCCCATTTAAAAGTAAGTCTGAAGGCCACTGAGCTTTCAGGTTGAGAAAGCTTTCAGCTTTCAGCTGGGGCACCAGAGTGCCAAGTTACATGCTTTCCTTTGGAGAGAAAAGATGCTGCTATTATAAATATAACCTGCGTTCCCTGTGTTAGGGCCAATCTGTGCCCATAAAACTAGAGTCAAATGTAAGATAAACTGCAAGCCACTGTTTCCATGTCAATCTATACAACCCAGGTGTTGCATTCTTTTAGGAGGGAAAACCACATTCTTACTTGCTCCTTAAACGTAGCTCTAGGTATGGGCCTATTATAACATAGTGCTCCGGGATATCTTTTGTGATAATACATAAGTTATGAGTTTAAGAAATGTTTTTGGAAGATGTAAGATGATTTACAGAAATGAAAAAGCATTAAATCTTGTCTCTCCTGTAGCAATAACAACAACAAAAAAATTATTTAAAGGGAAAGATTTTCAAATCTCATAAATCCCACAGAGTAATTTTCAAATGTAGCAGCTCAACATCGAATTTGAAAAGGTAGTAGGGAGAAAAAACTAATCCCAGCCAGGCAGAAAGAGCAGGGGAGACTAGCACAGGGGTGTCTCAGGCTGCACGCCGGGTCTCCCACCTGCCCTCAGGCCACACCGGCTCCTTGAGAACCTCCGCACACTTCCTCCGTGCTGCTGCCCACCGACCACCAGCCAGGCCAGCAGGAATGTGGCGGGTAGAAATGTTCTGCCCCATCTACCCTGCTTCTAGAATCTGGTGATATCAGCCCAGCAAGGGCTTTAATCCAGTGCCTGTCACTTACGAGATAAGAATGCTGAGGTCGGGGAAGTGAACACCAACACGCAGGGCTGGCGCTGCGCCAGCCCGGGTCCCCCCGCCCCCACAGAGGGAAGGGGAGCGGCGTCTCTCTGCCTCACAGCTGGTCCGCGCCCCCGGCAGCCAGCAGAGGACTTCCCAGCAGTGGTGGCCACAGTTGGCCTGTGTTCAAGGATAAGCCCAGATGGAAGTTTTTACATAGGGGAGGAGGGGGATTTATACCTCTCTTTCTACCAAGAGCACATCATAAGCTGATGTGAATGCTTCTGAAAAGCCTCCAAGGTTTCTGTTCAGTGAGGGAGCATGCCAGAGAATCTTGAAAACTGTTTTCAATAACGGGACCCAATAAAGTCCTTCAAGGCTTGATGTAAATCTTGGAATTCTAGACTCTGGTGGTTTGAAGGGGCTTTATGAAGGTGATGTTCTGTTATAAGTGGGCGACTTTTAAGCTACAGTTAAAAAATACCAAGGAAGTTATTGACTCCATCATCAAGAGGTTATTAAAAATGACTGCCTTTGACTAAGTTATTGTAAAATAAGTTTTTCAAATTTTTCTCAACTCTAAAAAAGACCTGGAAAATTATTAGTCACGATGACGGTTGTGTTCGCCTTGTTACAAAGTTGGGTATTGAATGTGGAATTTCTATATAATCACTGAATGCATTTCTCAATTGATCTGTGTATGGTAAATTGTTGAATGGCCACGAATCCCACCCCCCCCCCCCGACCCCATCCCAGTGTGGACTCTCTTTTGTAATGTGACTTTGCTGTTCATTTTATCCAGGGGTGGTGTTCATTTCTCCACGCCTTGAATTTGGGCTGGCCTTGTTTGCTTTGAACGGTAGAATGTGGTGGAGCTGAGGTGTGTGAGTTCCTACGGGCTGGCCTGGCCTCACAGCACTGCCCGTGCTTCTTGGAGCTCTGAGCGAGACCGCCACATAAGGGGGCGGGTCTGGTCTACAGGAGGCTGAGAGGCCACATGGACCAGACTCTGGCGCCGCAGCCAGCACCATCTGCCGGACCTGTGAGGGAGGCAAACTTAGACTTCCAGCCCAGCCAGCCAGCTCCGCGCAGCGGAGTCAGTGGGCGAAGGCAAGACCAGCGGAACTGCCCGGGCAACTCACAAGGGTGTGACAGATAACGAGCTGTTGTTGCCTGAAGACACTAGGTTTTCGGGGTGGTTCATTATGCAGTAACAGATCACCGATGCACACTGTCACAGTCTTTTTTAATCTCTAATTATGATATAGGACCTTATTTCCTTAAGGGAATCCTTTGCAATTCCTCTGCAATGTTCCATTGTTCCTCAGGCAGGGAGATAGACTCCCTCTAGTGAAAACTGTTCACTTTCTTAATGCAGGAATACTCTAGTCTTCCAAGGTTAGTAGCAGAGAGAAAATCTCATACAGACAGGGCTGCTTCTCCCTCTCTCACATCACTGTCACCTAGCGTGGATAACAAGACATCCCCAGGGGAAGGTGGACACACACACACACACACACACGCACGCACGCATGCACCCTAAACCTGAGATCACCTAGCTAAAAAGGGTGGAGCTAAGATTCAAGCCCAGTATATTGGCTCAAGAGTCTGCATTGTTCACAACTACACTGCTGAAAGAGTCAGATATGGTTGCTCCTAGATGTGGCTACCTCAGGAGCCCTCAGTACCAACCCATTCTAGTGGATTTCCTGCATTAGCTCCTTGTCTGACTCCCACTCTGCCTTTCTGGCCAGACGCTGTTTTCCCTCCGCCATCTAGAAACACTCTGCTGTCTAGACTCCTAGAACCTAAGCCCAAGAGTGCAACTTCTTCTTCCCAGGTGAGTTATGTGGGGAATTCCTATCCCTTTAGAGGGTGGAAGATACTGTAAGTGCCTTATTCAACACCTGTTCTAACTTGCTTCTAGTTTTCTTTCTTGTACAGAAGAGGCTGGAATGCTAGAACTACATTCCCCAAGACTCTCTTGTACTAGATGGTCCTATATCTCCACGTGTGACCTTGATTTTACCAAGAATACATGCTGCTTGGGATTAGGGAGCAGAGATGGCAAATGTGAGCAGAGTCTCCATAGAAAGAGATCAGATCTTCCAAGTGCAGTAACTGAGGCACCTGAATTTCCTGGTTCAGCTTTGCTGGAAATTTTGGCGCCTGTCCGTGGTGTCCAGGGCATGGCAGATGGCAGTGGCAGGGAAGTTTCCCTGGAATAGTGCAATGGAGTAGTTGGCCCTTTCTCCTGGCTGCTTTGAAACTGGCTGGGTATCAACCAAACCCAGTTCTCTAACCTTTCCGGAAGTTCTATGAAGTACCTACTTCCTACTTTTTAATAAACTTCTCTCTGCTTAAACTAGCTAACAAGGATTCTGCTATCTGCAATCAAAAAACCTGACCAGTACAAGGTGATAACATACCCCCAACCATAACAGTGGCCCCTGCAAACAAAGCACATTGGAACATAGTAGCCCAACTTCTCTGTGAGCAGCTGCAAGGGCATTTCCCTTTGATTCCAATTTCCCCCTGCCTGCACCATTGTAAGAGTGGAAATTCAGAGGTCATACTGGGGAGAAGAGGAGTGAAGCCATAAAACACCTGCTTCAGGTAGCCAATGTTGAATCAGGGATGGGCTGAGCCAGCAACTAAGTTGACCTCAGGTCTTAGCAAAATGAGTAAGAGATCAAGTCTGAAGAGCAAGATCAAGTTTGTTGTAGAATGAAAACGAGGATACCAGGTCCAAATTGAGCTTCCTGGACAGCATTTGGCTGAGTGAGGAACCCTTTGTGAAGACCCCTTGCTTTTCCCGCAGGCTTGCATGTACTAACCTTAGTGGCACAGTATACAGGACCTGTCTTAAAATGTACTTGGTAACCTTTTCCCCAGTGGCAAGAGGAAATGGCATCTCCTGTCCAGGTATCAGAGAGATTTTTGTAGAGGTGTTTCTTTGGTGCTCTCACTTTAAGAATGAAATAACTTTCATACTGAGTAAGCTAATGCCTGACCATGAGTGTATTTTGGTTAGTGATATGAAATAAATCAAAAGTAATTTGTCACAGTTGATACATCACAAAAAAAGTTTTAATTCCATGTGTTTCTTTAGTTTATCTTTACTAGGAAAATAAAGTAGAGACAATGGGAAGAAACAAAATGAAACCAAAGTTGTTATTGCTTCTATTGAGGCAAACCCTGTCCAGAACTGTTAAGGACCAAGCCTTTCTCTGATTGACAGGTGGGGTGGGCCTTCTCAGAGGGGAGTAAGTCTCTTGGGGCAAGGGAGGGTACTGTTGTGAAACACCTTGCTTGTCGAGGTGGCACATTGAGCCACAACTCGGTCCCCATGGCACCCACCATGGGACAAGTCCTTGCCGTTGGCCATCAGAGAGGGATCATTTGACATCATTCCTGGCATCAGCTGCATCCCCCTGAAGGGAGAAAGCCCAGACTTTGAGAATGTCATTCATTAGGGCTTCCCCTTTATCCTCTTTGCCCACCACAATGCAACGAATATGCTTTTGTTAAAAAGTTTTGAGTTCTAAGGACAATCTATTTGACTGGAGATTTTTTAACACACTTTTTCTTCTTACCTAAATTCTTCCAACTAATTCTGAGATGCCATTTGCCAGGCCCTACGGCCTGGGTGCCTGGCATTGACTCTGGCAGGTTTGCGTGTGTGTGAAACTTAGAGGAGAGAGATCGGAACAGAAATGCAGGGTGTTACAGGACCTGTCCATTGTTTGGCACTTGCAACATTTTAATTCCTATTTCTTCAGTAAACAGGCACTGAAAAGTCACTGCCCTGAGTAACCATCTCCTTTCATGTGTCCACATGAGAAGACAGACAGGCTAACTGCATGACTACAGATTGCAGTAGATGTCAGCCATCTGCAGAAATCTTCAGATGAACGTGCATCTAAAATATTACACTGACTTTGGTGGTTTTACATAAAATGCATACAGTCAGGGTTTGTTTATATCAATTGCTCAACAAAGGATCAATTATTGCTACATATATCAATGTCAGGTTTTTTTCTGGAATTTTCTCTCCACTACTGTCTAGCTATCATTTAAGGGGATTTAGTCAACATTTACCTCTTTTTATAGTTATTTCTATTTTCTCTGCTTAAAGTTAAAACTTACAACACCATGTACATAAATGAAAATTTTTTCTCTTCCTTTTTTCAACCACTTTTTCCTTTTAAAATTGAGAACCTCTGGTTATTATCTCATGGTTTTATCTCATAAGTTACTTTAGCTGATTAAGGTGGATTTTTATGAGTATCACAGTTATTTATATTTATCGTATAATCTTGAGTTGCATACTCCCAACAATTAGTGCAAATATTTATAATGGAGTAGGGAAAACACAGGAAAGCTTTCTAGATGATATGACAGATCGAACACATTTGTCTAACTTTGCTCCCTCCTGAACCCTGTGAAAAGGATAGTAAAGAGATTTAAAAGATAAACTCACCCAGGGAGTGGATACAGTAGGAGATTAGAACAACATCCTGCAGGTTGGAAAGCAGATGAGCAGGAGGCCTCTCAGCAGATGCAGGAAACCAGATTCTAAACCTGGAGTGGAGAAAGCTGAGGACAAACCTAGATGCTGTGTGCAGTCCTCAAAAGGCCAGGCGCTGGCAGCGGCAGGTACTTCTGGAACAGGAGGCAAAGGGTTGGGTGAAGAGCAAACCAAGGAGGCCTGATGAGAGTGGCTATGGAAGCAAGCAGGCCCCTCAGCTGGCTGCCCCTCCACCCTGGGAGCTGCCACTCTCTGCCAGCCCAGCAGGATCCTGGAGGTTTATTCCCAGCAGAGGGTAAACTGGGAGATGCCAGGCAAGGCTAAAGGGGAAATTACCATATTTTTTAAAAGGAAATTAAATCAATGTTTGTGCAACGAATGATGAGTCCTCTCAGCTTTTTTTCTATTTTTCAGAATACAGGAAGCCAGCCATTTACTTTCTGCGCAGGAGAGAGAGTGTTCCAGCTGGACACTGACCAGCCCTAGAGGACAGACGTAAAGCTACTGATATCCAAGGTTCCCCAGCAAACAGCCCCGCCAGACCACTCTACAGTGAAGCTCAGTGGGGATTAACCCAAAGCGACCACCTCAAAACTTCCAGTCAACTTCCTGGTTCCCCATGTTAAACGTAAGCACACAGCCAGCAGTTATCGGAGGGATGTAGCTAACCCCAAAGACAGAAGCTAAAATGAACCCACAGTGAGAAAAGGTACTGTGGGGAAATCAAAGAAGAAAACAAAGTAAAACAAAACAAAATACCAAAAAGATCATAATATCCTCAGAGAGTTAACAGTAGATACTACAGTTAGAAAAAAAATGCTATTGGTCAGAAAACCTCAAACAAACAAACAAAAACAATAAAACCCAAGAACTCTCAAAGAAATAAAATAATTTTTAGAAATTAAAAGCATAATTGCAGAAATGGTATTGGATTGGATAGAAATGCTGAAAAAGAAAACTGAATAAATTTTCCAGAAAAATAGAGAAAAAAAGACAAAGAAATGGAAACTAGGAGATTAGAGATAATAAAATTAGATAACTAGTACAGAAGTTCTAATAACTGGAGTTTCTTTAAGAGAGAAGATAGAAAAGGGAGTGGAAGATAGCATCAAAAATGTTTCCAAAAAAGTTTCCCAGAACTGAAGAACATGAATCTTGACTGACCGGGCCCACTAGGTGTCCGGCATCATAAATCAAAAGTGATTTGCACCAAACACATCTCCTTCAAATTTCAAAATAGGACGAAAGTTCTACAAGTTCCAAAAAAGGAAAAACATCTTTCATACAAAGGATTGGGAGTCAGAATTATTTCAGACTTCTCAACCACATCACTGGAAGTTAAAAGACAATGGAGGAATAGCCCCAAATTCTGAAGCAAGTTTATTTCCAGTTGAGAATGCATTGCCAGCCCAAATATCAATCAAGGGCAGAATATGGACATTTCCAGCCATGAAAGTTCTAAAAAAGTTTACCTTCTGTGCACCGTGTCCAAGGAAGCTCCTGGACATTGTGCCTACCAAAGCAAGGGAGTAACTACACGGAGAAAGGAAGAGAAGTGCATCCAGCACACGGAGCTGCAACGGTGCAGCATGGCAACAGGAATCCTCAGGATAATCGGGAACAGAGTGCCAGGGTGACAGCTGCATGCCGGGGGGAGTAAGTCTGACTGAAGCAGTACGATTCGTGAGCTAGACAGAGCCTCTTGTGATGCCCTTTTCTCTCATGAACCTATTAAAGCCTCAGTCCCACCAAAATGAGGGAGTGCACCAAGCACGAGACCCAGGATGCAGGGAATCTAAACTTAGATCGGCAGAGGCAGCTCAAGGATGACAGCAAGGGAGAGTAGAGTTCTCTAGGAGGATGTCTTTGAAGGAAAAATACCCCAAAAACCTGTGTGTGCATGTGTGTGTGTATTGATAGATTAACTGATGACATTAATCTGTGAGTGAAATGAAATGAAATGAAAGGTTTTTGGAAGGTATAGGAAGAACTAATGTGAAACTAAGAACACAGCAAGCAAATGAAAAGTCAAGGCAATTATTAATTTCAGGAAAAACAAAGCTTATACAACATTGAATATATTTAACACAAAATTGTACTATAATGTTATTGGGAGGATGGGGAATGTGAAACAGATGGGTGGTGGTGCAAGAAAACTAAGTCCTGCCCTGGCTGGTGTGGCTCAATGGGTTGGGCGTCATCCCGCAAACCATAGGGTCGCCAGTTCGATTGCCGGCCAGGGCACATGACTGGGTTGTGGTTAGGGGCGTGCGAGAGGCAACTGATTGATGTTTCTTCCTCACATCGATGTTTCTCTCCTTCTCTTTCTCCCTCCCTTTCCCTTTCTCTAAAAATAAATAGAACCTTTGAAAGAAAACTAAGTCCTCAACTCCTGTGACAGAAAAGTCACATAATGTCTAAAAGAGGAAGCAAAGATAGCATATTTTATATTTAGCATTACTATGTAGTATTTAGGAATAAAGAGTCATGATGTTTGCAACTTACTTTTTAAAGAAAATATGTGTGTGTGATGATACATATGCTGCTTGAAACTTTTATAATAAAATTATGGATTAAACTTATGATCTAGAAAAATGACATCCTGAAGCAACAGCTCAAAATGGAATCCTCTGAAGACAGAGGTCAGAGGTACAGTGAGGAGTGGTCTGGGGCTGATGTTCTTTGTGAGAAGTCTTTTAGTTGTTACTTTTTGATCCCTGAACTATGAGCATGCCTTACCGAGAGAAAAATAAAAATATGTTTAGAAGTTTAAAGGAATGAAAAGGACTCATGGTCCAGCTGCACTCTGCCACTACGATTACCTGACAGTGGGCTGCTCCTTAACCTCAAAACACCGCAGAGCTCTGAACTATGAAGAAGGTTCAATGAAACCCTGTATTTCAAGTCCAAATCGGTGATTCTCTCACCAGGCACAGGCTTATTTGTTTATTTAAACTTTGTCTTTCTTCATTAAAGCTCCAAAACTGTTTCTGGATTATCAAATTGTGTTGAAGAGAAAAGTAAATCATACTGAGGATGAATTTAGCTGCTTTATCACAAAAATTTGCACTTATACTCAGGTTTATCCTCCTCAGAGTTTACAAGCAAACCTGGTCTGACCAGATTCCTAGTTTTTAACATGGAAAAAAATATGGAGCATGTGGAACAAAATAGCTCAAATGTAGAATCACTTGGGGAATAATTTGGACTTACATAGTTAAATGAAAAATCTCCAAAGTCATATTCGCCAGAATTACATCCAAGAACAACGTTTTATTTAGCAACTAACTGAGATGAATAGCAGCTTCAGTAGCTCTAAGCAAAGGCTCTATTCATCAAATTTAAGGACACAGGCAAAGGAAATTGATTCATTTCTGGACCTGATTGAGTTTCCACGGTTAGATGCATCGGAGGGAGACGCGGTCTGAATGCCCTGATTCTGTGGTCATTGCCTGCATGCAATCTGGTCTGGAGCCCCCGCCCCTGCGCCGTCCGTTCCAACCAGGCTCCCCACATGGAAGAGACTCTCATCATCGCGCCACGTTTAGAATAGTCAGTGAGATCTTTAATTTGTACCTGTGATCTTTCAATGGAAGTACAGCTTTCTCTTAGGAGATGCCTGTACGTAGGAAACAGGAGGCACATGAAATATTAGAACACCTTCTAGAAAGAAGGGCCCAGCGTGGTGCCTTGCACTTTGTTCGTCCTCTATCCATGCTTGTTAAATTAATCAAAGTTCTCATGTTACATTTCTTAGGTTTGTCACAATGATACAATTTCTTTTCACCCCTCCTCACCATCCTGGGAGTCTGCTTGGGAGCCAGAGGCCGTTCTCCTATGCCTTGTTATCACTGCCATGGCCTTAGTTCTTTTGAGTCGCAATGGTTCAGTGTCCTAACTCATTTCTAGAGTGTAAACTCTGAAGGTGGGGACCATGTCCATCTCATTTGCCCCAAACAATGCATGGCACATAGCAGGTACTTGGAAAATACTTATTATAGGAGCAGCTTTGGTTCCAGTTTTTTCTCTTCTCAACACCCAGGAGGCTTGCTTGGTGTCAGGTTACTAGGTTCCTTAGTCAACTTGTTGACCTGGGTGCGTAAACCTTGTCATTAAGGTAAAAAAAAAAAAAAAAAAAAAAAGCCCTGGGTTTGATCCCAAATTGGATCTATTAGCTATGAACCTTGGAGAGTTTACTTAACTCTCCGAGTTCTAGTATCTTAATCTCTAAAAAGGAAGTGATAGTAACACCTCTTCTCAAGACTTTGGTGGGAGGAGAATGAGATGGGGTGTACAATCTGTCTAGGATAGGTTCTACTACATCATAAACACTCAGTGCTATTCGATCTTTTCTGTCCCACAACTCAGGTGCCTGATGTGTAGAACTTGAAAGTAGTAATAAGGGGCTGCAAACTGTTTTAATAGCTAAAAGAGACTGATAGAATTGTTATATTTACTTAGGATCTTAACTAAAATGCCAAACTCTTTTGGAAAATGTTTCAGCATACTGTATCATGCTAGCCAGCAAATTTTCTTGGTACTTACATGCCTTAGATTAAATAAAAATGAGCAAATGAGCCGTTCACTTGTGCAACTTAATATATAGAAACTCAAAATATGGAGTTTATGAGGAGTCCTTGGTTACTTGGAACTGCAGTGGACCTTTGGTTGTTCAGAACCACCTACACTGCGCCTCAGTCACAAGTCCAGGATCACGATGACGGACTTACAGAATTTGGAGCACTAAAGCATTCGCTGCTGGACACATTGAGTGTGTTTAGTAATAAAAGTAAACCAGTTTCACAATAAAAGCACATATTCTGGGTAGACAGAACTATTATAATTTTGCCTAAACTCATAACAACTGCGTAAGTGCAGTTTATGTTAGAGGATTTTATTGTAATGACTAAATAGTGGATAATGAATAATTTTCCTACAGGCTTTTATTGTTAGAGAGCCAGTGGCATGAAAGGACTATGACATTCTAGAGAAAAATAGTTATATATAAATAGTCCAGATTATTTGTGAAATCCTATAAAACCTTCCACTCTCTTGTATTTTCAGATTTTAAAATGTTTTAAGAAATTTCAGCTAGCATACTTTGGGGAGTTATTATAGAGATATAAAATCAAAGAAGAATAACAATTTACCAGCCTTGTAAATATGCTGTATAAATCCTGATGATTTCATCAGGCCTCACTTGTTTATTACCAAATTCCTATGGGACTGCTTACAGTATGAAAGAAGGAAATAGAGGGAGGAAGAGAGAGATCTTTTGATCTTTTGGTAGTATTTCTTAACTGTTTATTATGTGGGTGATTTTTTATGTTATTTTGTATTTTTAGGAGGAAAGTCTCATTATCCTGATTTGAACTAGACTGAAGCCAGATTGAAATTTGGGAAAGGACATTTTTTCACTAACAGGGCAAATAACATTTAAGTCATTGCAACCACCAGATAAGTCCTGTTTTCTTAAACTAAGGATGTTTTTACTCCCCCTCCCATGCTTTTATGATTACTCCATTGAAAATACTATCAAAACCTGCCCCAAGGAAGGAGGTGGGTGCAACAGGTGGGTGCATGTCATTTGTGCTTGTTGGGCATACACAGTGAGTCACACATCTGTCGCCTGTTTGTAAAGAATTTGTGATGTGTGTTTTATCTCCCTCCCTTACGGTCACTTCTGTAATGACACTTGATACTGTCCAGTAGATTCTTAAGGTATTGCCTACTTATTTGGATAAGAATCGTCTGTCTTAATCCTTTGCTAACAACATATAAATTAATTAAGAATTAAATGTTGTGAGTACATTTAGCAACTTTAATCCTATGAAAGTATGAAAGGAAGCTCTGGATTGTCTTGCTGAGTATACATTTTAATGACCATTACTTCAAAGCAATAATATCTAGCATTTTATATCACTGTTACATGATACAAAAATGCCATAAACAACGTCTTGTTTTGTTCCTACAATAACCCTATCAAGTAGGTGGTACAAATGTTATTTTTTCACTTTGCCAATGAGGAAACTGAGGCTCAGAGGAGTCTGAGCTACTTGCTCATAGTGAGATGGCTGACAAATGTCCAAGTCAGGACTCCCTCTCTGCTCCTCTGACTCCTAGTTCTGCATCTCTTTTTCCTCTTTTTAAAAAATATGGTTACATTCACATACCATAAAATTAAAAATTTTCTTTTGCTTGCTTGTTTGCACCCCCATAACTTATTTACTTTATAATGATGAGTTTGTACCTTTTGACCCCCTTTACCCATTTTGTACACCCCTCAACCCCTACCTCTGGCAACCACCAATCTGTTCTCAGTATCTATGAGCTTAATTGTTTTTTTTTTTTAGATTCCACATATAAGTGAGAGCATGCAGTGTTTGTCTCTCTCTGTCTGACCTGTTTCACTCAGTGTAATGCCCTCAAGATCCATCCATGTTGTGCCAAATAATAGGATCTCTTCCTTTCCATGGCCAAATAATATTCCATTGTGTATATATACACAATGGAATATTTATATATACCATAGCATTAACCATTTTACAGTGTACAATTTAGTGGTACGTAGTACATTCACAATATTGTACAATCCTCACCTCTATCTAGTTTCAACACATTTTTATCACTCCAAAAGAAAACTCCATACCCAGGAAGCAGTCACTTCCAATCTGCTTTCTGTCTCTGTGGGTTTACCTCCTCTGGATATTTCATATCGGTGAAGTTATACAGTATGTGACCTTTTGGGTCTGGCCTCTTTCATGTAGCGTAATGTTTTTGAGGTTCATCCCTGTTGTAGCTTGCATCAGTACTTTATTCCTTTTCATGGATGAGTAATGTTGCTTTTTATGAATATACTACAATTTCTTTATCCATTGATGGATATTTGGATTGTTTCCACTTTTTGGTTTTTGTCAACAGTGCTGCTAAGAACATTTGGACATTTGTTCAAATAATGTTAATTATTGCTAATGGATATGTGGATTGTTTTCAATTTTTGGCCATTATGAATAATGCTGCTATGAACGTTTGTGTGGGCATATGTTTTCAATTCTCTTGTGCATATATCTAGGAGTGGAAATTATGGGTCATGTGATAATTCCATGATTAACTTTTTGAGGAACTGCCAAACTATATTCCATAGTGGCTGTACCATTTTACATTCTCATCAGAAATGTATGAAGGTTCTCACTTGTCCATATCCTCACTGACAGTTGTTGTTTTTTCCCTCTGTGTGTGTTTTTTAAATTATAGCCACCCAAGTGGGTGTGGAGTGGTGTCTTACTGTAGTTCTGATTTGCATTTCCTGAATGCCTGATAATGTTGAGTACCTTTGCATGTGCTTTTGGCCATTTGTACATCTTCTTTGGAGAAATGTCTAAGTCCTCTGCCCATTTTAAAAAATTGGTTTGCTTTTGTATTTTCTTTTTAAACATGTGAATAGTGCTTTCTCCCCTCAAATTCTACAGTTGCTCCTTTGGAAAATTTACATTCCTGCTCCATAAATGCACACTTTTGTGGGGAAAATACAGTTACACATTCTTGGGATATTTTTTAAAATATATTTTATTGATTATGCTATTACAGTTGTCCCATTTCCCCCCCTTTATTCCCCTCCACCCTGCATACCCTCTCCCACCTACATTTCCCACCTTTAGTTCATGTCCATGTGTTATAAGTTCTTTAGTTTCTACATTTCCCACACTATTCTTGCCCTCCCCCTGTCTATTTTCTACCTACCATCTATGCTACTTACTTTCTGTACCATTTCCCCCTCTCTCCTCCTCCCACTCCCCTTTGCTAATCCTCCATGTGATCTCCATTTCGGTGGCTCTGCTCCTGTTCTAGATGTTTGCTTTTGGTTTTGTTTTAGGTATGGTTGTTGATAATTGTGAGTTTGCTGTCATTTTACTATACACATTTTTTATCTTCTTTTTCTTAGATAAGTCCCTTTAACATTTCATATGATAAGGTCTTGGTGATGATGAACTCCTTTAACTTGACCTTATCTGAAAAGTACTTTATCTGAAAAGTACTTTATCCCTTCCATTCTAAATGAAAGCTTTGCTGGATAGAGCAATCTTGCATGTAGGTCCTTGCCTTTCATGACTGGAATATTTCTTTCCAGCCCCTTCTTGCCTGTAAGATCTCTTTTGAGAAATCTGCTGACTGTCTGATGGGAACTCCTTCTTAGGTGACTGTCTCCTTATCTCATGCTGCTTTTAGGACTCTCTCCTTCATTTTAATCTTGGGTAATGTAATTATGATGTGTCTTGGTATGTTCCTCCTTGGGTCAAACTTCTTTGGGACTCTCTGAGCTTCCTGGACTTCCTATAAGTCTATTTCCTTTGCCAGATTGGGGGAGTTCTCCTTTATTACTTGTTCAAATAAGTTTTCCACTTGTTGCTCTTCCTCTTCGCCTTCTGGTACCCCTATAATTTGGATGTTGGAACATTTCAAGATGTCCTGGAGGTTCCTAAGCCTCTCCTCATTTTTTTGAATTCTTGTTTCTTCCTTCTTTTCTGTTTGTTTCTTTCTTCCTTCTGGTCCACTCCATTGATTTGAGTCCCAGTTTTCTTCCCATCACTATTGGTTTCCTGTACATTTTCCTTTATTTCACTTAGCATGGCCTTCATTTGTTCAACTAATTTACAACCAAATTCAATCAATTCTGTGAGCATCCTGGTATCACCAGTGGTTTGAACTATGCATCTGATAGGTTGGCTATCTCTTCGTAGCCTAGTTGTATTGGTTCTGGAGCTTTGATCTGTTCTTTCATTTGGGCCTTTTTTTTTTTTTTTGTCTTGATGCCCTGTTATGTAGTGAGGGGTGGAGTCTTAGGTGTTCACCTGGGTGGGTGAACTCAGTCGCTGGGTTGTGACTCTGTATGTGGGGGAGGGGTCAGAGAGGGAACAATGGTGCTTGCTCTGCTCTCTGCTGGATTTCAGTTCCTTCTGCCACTTCCCCCAAGCAAACTGGGCCCCTCTGGTGC